>OZ020495.1:35403115-35757309 GCA_963971365.1 Lasioglossum villosulum
TCATCGAGGTTCATGGAGAATCATGGAGCTTCATGGAGATTCATTCATGGAGATTCATGGAGATTCATGGAGATTCATAGGGATTCATGGAGATTCATGGAGATTCATAGAGATTCATGGAGGTTCATGGAGATTCATGGAGATTCATGGACATTCACAGAGATTCATGGATGTTCATGGAGATTCATTCATGGAGATTCATGGAGAATCATAGAGATTCATGGAGGTTCATAGAGATTCATAGAGAAACATGGAGATTCATGGAGGTTCATGGAGATTCTTGGAGGTTCATGGACATTCATGGAGATTCATGGAGATACATTCATGCAGATACATGGAGATTCATGGAGTTCATGGACATTCATGGAGATTCATGGAGATTCATTCATGGAGATACATGGAGATTCATAGGGATTCATGGAGATTCATGGAGGTTCATGGAGATTTATGGAGATTCATGGAGATTTATGGAGATTCATGGAGGTTCATGGAGATTCATTCATGGAGATTCATGGAGAATCATAGAGATTCATGGAGGTTCATAGAGATTCATAGAGAAACATGGAGATTCATGGAGGTTCATGGAGAATCATGAAGTTTCATGGAGATTCAGTCATGGAGATTCATGGAGAATCATAGAGATTCATGGAGGTTCATGGAGATTCATGGAGATACATGGAGATTCATGGAGTTCATGGAGATTCATGGAGCTTCATGGAGATTTATGGAGATTCATGGAGATTTATGGAGATTCATAGAGATTCATGGAGGTTCATGGAGATTCATGGAGATTCGTGGACATTCATAGAGATTCATGGAGGTTCATGGAGATTCATGGAGGTTCATGGAGATTCATAGAGATTCATGGAGGTTCATGGAGATTCATGGAGATTCATGGACATTCACAGAGATTCATGGATGTTCATGGAGATTCATTCATGGAGATTCATGGAGAATCATAGAGATTCATGGAGGTTCATAGAGATTCATAGAGAAACATGGAGATTCATGGAGGTTCATGGAGGTTCATGGAGATTCATGGAGATTCATGGAGATTCATGGAGATTCATAGAGATTCATGGAGGTTCATGGAGATTCATGGAGATTCGTGGACATTCATAGAGATTCATGGAGGTTCATGGAGATTCATGGAGGTTCATGGAGATTCACAGAGAATCATGGAGGTTCATGGAGATTCATGGAGGTTCATGGAGATTCATTCATGGAGATTCATGGAGATTCATAGGGATTCATGGAGATTCATAGAGATTCATGGAGGTTCATGGAGATTCATGGAGATTCATGGACATTCACAGAGATTCATGGATGTTCATGGAGATTCATTCATGGAGATTCATGGAGAATCATTGAGATTCATGGAGGTTCATAGAGATTCATAGAGAAACATGGAGATTCATGGAGGTTCATGGAGATTCTTGGAGGTTCATGGACATTCATGGAGATTCATGGAGATACATTCATGGAGATACATGGAGATTCATGGAGTTCATGGACATTCATGGAGATTCATGGAGATTCATTCATGGAGATACATGGAGGTTCATGGAGATTCATGGAGATTCATGGACATTCACAGAGATTCATGGAGGTTCATGGAGATTCATGGAGGTTCATGGAGAATCATGGAGCTTCATGGAGATTCATTCATGGAGATTCATGGAGATTCATGGAGATTCATAGGGATTCATGGAGATTCATGGAGGTTCATGGAGATTTATGGAGATTCATGGAGATTTATGGAGATTCATGGACATTCACAGAGATTCATGGAGGTTCATGGAGATTTATGGAGATTCATGGAGAATCATAGAGATTCATGGAGGTTCATAGAGATTCATAGAGAAACATGGAGATTCATGGAGGTTCATGGAGAATCATGAAGTTTCATGGAGATTCAGTCATGGAGATTCATGGAGAATCATAGAGATTCATGGAGGTTCATGGAGATTCATGGAGATACATGGAGATTCATGGAGTTCATGGAGATTCATGGAGCTTCATGGAGATTTATGGAGATTCATGGAGATTTATGGAGATTCATAGAGATTCATGGAGGTTCATGGAGATTCATGGAGATTCGTGGACATTCATAGAGATTCATGGAGGTTCATGGAGATTCATGGAGGTTCATGGAGATTCATAGAGATTCATGGAGGTTCATGGAGATTCATGGAGATTCATGGACATTCACAGAGATTCATGGATGTTCATGGAGATTCATTCATGGAGATTCATGGAGAATCATAGAGATTCATGGAGGTTCATGGAGATTCATGGAGGTTCATGGAGATTCACAGAGAATCATGGAGGTTCATGGAGATTCATGGAGGTTCATGGAGATTCATTCATGGAGATTCATGGAGATTCATAGGGATTCATGGAGATTCATAGAGATTCATGGAGGTTCATGGAGATTCATGGAGATTCATGGACATTCACAGAGATTCATGGATGTTCATGGAGATTCATTCATGGAGATTCATGGAGAATCATAGAGATTCATGGAGGTTCATAGAGATTCATAGAGAAACATGGAGATTCATGGAGGTTCATGGAGATTCTTGGAGGTTCATGGACATTCATGGAGATTCATGGAGATACATTCATGGAGATACATGGAGATTCATGGAGTTCATGGACATTCATGGAGATTCATGGAGATTCATTCATGGAGATACATGGAGGTTCATGGAGATTCATGGAGATTCATGGACATTCACAGAGATTCATGGAGGTTCATGGAGATTCATGGAGGTTCATGGAGAATCATGGAGCTTCATGGAGATTCATTCATGGAGATTCATGGAGATTCATGGAGATTCATAGGGATTCATGGAGATTCATGGAGGTTCATGGAGATTTATGGAGATTCATGGAGATTTATGGAGATTCATGGACATTCACAGAGATTCATGGAGGTTCATGGAGATTCATTCATGGAGATTCATGGAGAATCATAGAGATTCATGGAGGTTCATAGAGATTCATAGAGAAACATGGAGATTCATGGAGGTTCATGGAGAATCATGAAGTTTCATGGAGATTCAGTCATGGAGATTCATGGAGAATCATAGAGATTCATGGAGGTTCATGGAGATTCATGGAGATACATGGAGATTCATGGAGTTCATGGAGATTCATGGAGCTTCATGGAGATTTATGGAGATTCATGGAGATTTATGGAGATTCATAGAGATTCATGGAGGTTCATGGAGATTCATGGAGATTCGTGGACATTCATAGAGATTCATGGAGGTTCATGGAGATTCATGGAGGTTCATGGAGATTCATAGAGATTCATGGAGGTTCATGGAGATTCATGGAGATTCATGGACATTCACAGAGATTCATGGATGTTCATGGAGATTCATTCATGGAGATTCATGGAGAATCATAGAGATTCATGGAGGTTCATAGAGATTCATAGAGAAACATGGAGATTCATGGAGGTTCATGGAGATTCATAGAGATTCATGGAGGTTCATGGAGATTCATGGAGATTCGTGGACATTCATAGAGATTCATGGAGGTTCATGGAGATTCATGGAGGTTCATGGAGATTCATAGAGATTCATGGAGGTTCATGGAGATTCATGGAGTTCATGGACATTCATGGAGATTCATGGAGATTCATTCATGGAGATACATGGAGGTTCATGGAGATTCATGGAGATTCATGGACATTCACAGAGATTCATGGAGGTTCATGGAGATTCATGGAGGTTCATGGAGATTCATGGACATTCACAGAGATTCATGGAGGTTCATGGAGATTCATGGAGGTTCATGGAGATTCATTCATGGAGATTCATGGAGATTCATGGAGATTCATAGGGATTCATGGAGATTCATGGAGGTTCATGGAGATTCATGGAGATTCATGGAGATTCATGGAGATTCATAGAGATTCATGGAGGTTCATGGAGATTCATAGAGAAACATGGAGATTCATGGAGGTTCATGGAGATTCTTGGAGGTTCATGGACATTCATGGAGATTCATGGAGATACATTCATGGAGATACATGGAGATTCATGGAGTTCATGGACATTCATGGAGATTCATGGAGATTCATCCATGGAGATTCATGGAGTTCATGGAGATTCATGGAGCTTCATGGAGATTTATGGAGATTCATGGTGATTTATGGAGATTCATAGAGATTCATGGAGGTTCATGGAGATTCATGGAGATTCGTGGACATTCATAGAGATTCATGGAGGTTCATGGAGATTCATGGAGGTTCATGGAGATTCACAGAGAATCATGGAGGTTCATGGAGATTCATGGAGGTTCATGGAGATTCATTCATGGAGATTCATGGAGATTCATAGGGATTCATGGAGGTTCATGGAGGTTCATGGAGATACATGGAGATTCATGGAGGTTCATGGAGATTCATGGAGATTCATGGAGATTCATGGAGATTCGTAGAGATTCATGGAGGTTCATGGAGATTCATGGAGATTCATGGACATTCACAGAGATTCATGGAGGTTCATGGAGATTCATTCATGGAGATTCATGGAGAATCATAGAGATTCATGGAGGTTCATAGAGATTCATAGAGAAACATGGAGATTCATGGAGGTTCATGGAGATTCTTGGAGGTTCATGGACATTCATGGCGATTCATGGAGGTTCATGGAGGTTCATGGAGGTTCATGGAGAATCATGGAGCTTCATGGAGATTCATTCATGGAGATTCATGGAGATTCATGGAGATTCATAGGGATTTATGGAGGTTCATGGAGATTCATGGACATTCATGGAGATTCAAGGAGATTCACAGAGATTCATGGAGGTTCATGGAGATTCATGGAGATACATGGAGATTCATGGAGTTCATGGAGATTCATGGAGCTTCATGGAGATTTATGGAGATTCATGGAGATTTATGGAGATTCATAGAGATTCATGGAGGTTCATGGAGATTCATGGAGATTCGTGGACATTCATAGAGATTCATGGAGGTTCATGGAGATTCATGGAGGTTCATGGAGATTCATAGAGATTCATGGAGGTTCATGGAGATTCATGGAGATTCATGGACATTCACAGAGATTCATGGATGTTCATGGAGATTCATTCATGGAGATTCATGGAGAATCATAGAGATTCATGGAGGTTCATAGAGATTCATAGAGAAACATGGAGATTCATGGAGGTTCATGGAGGTTCATGGAGATTCATGGAGATTCATGGAGATTCATGGAGATTCATAGAGATTCATGGAGGTTCATGGAGATTCATGGAGATTCGTGGACATTCATAGAGATTCATGGAGGTTCATGGAGATTCATGGAGGTTCATGGAGATTCACAGAGAATCATGGAGGTTCATGGAGATTCATGGAGGTTCATGGAGATTCATTCATGGAGATTCATGGAGATTCATAGGGATTCATGGAGATTCATAGAGATTCATGGAGGTTCATGGAGATTCATGGAGATTCATGGACATTCACAGAGATTCATGGATGTTCATGGAGATTCATTCATGGAGATTCATGGAGAATCATTGAGATTCATGGAGGTTCATAGAGATTCATAGAGAAACATGGAGATTCATGGAGGTTCATGGAGATTCTTGGAGGTTCATGGACATTCATGGAGATTCATGGAGATACATTCATGGAGATACATGGAGATTCATGGAGTTCATGGACATTCATGGAGATTCATGGAGATTCATTCATGGAGATACATGGAGGTTCATGGAGATTCATGGAGATTCATGGACATTCACAGAGATTCATGGAGGTTCATGGAGATTCATGGAGGTTCATGGAGAATCATGGAGCTTCATGGAGATTCATTCATGGAGATTCATGGAGATTCATGGAGATTCATAGGGATTCATGGAGATTCATGGAGGTTCATGGAGATTTATGGAGATTCATGGAGATTTATGGAGATTCATGGACATTCACAGAGATTCATGGAGGTTCATGGAGATTTATGGAGATTCATGGAGAATCATAGAGATTCATGGAGGTTCATAGAGATTCATAGAGAAACATGGAGATTCATGGAGGTTCATGGAGAATCATGAAGTTTCATGGAGATTCAGTCATGGAGATTCATGGAGAATCATAGAGATTCATGGAGGTTCATGGAGATTCATGGAGATACATGGAGATTCATGGAGTTCATGGAGATTCATGGAGCTTCATGGAGATTTATGGAGATTCATGGAGATTTATGGAGATTCATAGAGATTCATGGAGGTTCATGGAGATTCATGGAGATTCGTGGACATTCATAGAGATTCATGGAGGTTCATGGAGATTCATGGAGGTTCATGGAGATTCATAGAGATTCATGGAGGTTCATGGAGATTCATGGAGATTCATGGACATTCACAGAGATTCATGGATGTTCATGGAGATTCATTCATGGAGATTCATGGAGAATCATAGAGATTCATGGAGGTTCATGGAGATTCATGGAGGTTCATGGAGATTCACAGAGAATCATGGAGGTTCATGGAGATTCATGGAGGTTCATGGAGATTCATTCATGGAGATTCATGGAGATTCATAGGGATTCATGGAGATTCATAGAGATTCATGGAGGTTCATGGAGATTCATGGAGATTCATGGACATTCACAGAGATTCATGGATGTTCATGGAGATTCATTCATGGAGATTCATGGAGAATCATAGAGATTCATGGAGGTTCATAGAGATTCATAGAGAAACATGGAGATTCATGGAGGTTCATGGAGATTCTTGGAGGTTCATGGACATTCATGGAGATTCATGGAGATACATTCATGGAGATACATGGAGATTCATGGAGTTCATGGACATTCATGGAGATTCATGGAGATTCATTCATGGAGATACATGGAGGTTCATGGAGATTCATGGAGATTCATGGACATTCACAGAGATTCATGGAGGTTCATGGAGATTCATGGAGGTTCATGGAGAATCATGGAGCTTCATGGAGATTCATTCATGGAGATTCATGGAGATTCATGGAGATTCATAGGGATTCATGGAGATTCATGGAGGTTCATGGAGATTTATGGAGATTCATGGAGATTTATGGAGATTCATGGACATTCACAGAGATTCATGGAGGTTCATGGAGATTCATTCATGGAGATTCATGGAGAATCATAGAGATTCATGGAGGTTCATAGAGATTCATAGAGAAACATGGAGATTCATGGAGGTTCATGGAGAATCATGAAGTTTCATGGAGATTCAGTCATGGAGATTCATGGAGAATCATAGAGATTCATGGAGGTTCATGGAGATTCATGGAGATACATGGAGATTCATGGAGTTCATGGAGATTCATGGAGCTTCATGGAGATTTATGGAGATTCATGGAGATTTATGGAGATTCATAGAGATTCATGGAGGTTCATGGAGATTCATGGAGATTCGTGGACATTCATAGAGATTCATGGAGGTTCATGGAGATTCATGGAGGTTCATGGAGATTCATAGAGATTCATGGAGGTTCATGGAGATTCATGGAGATTCATGGACATTCACAGAGATTCATGGATGTTCATGGAGATTCATTCATGGAGATTCATGGAGAATCATAGAGATTCATGGAGGTTCATAGAGATTCATAGAGAAACATGGAGATTCATGGAGGTTCATGGAGATTCATAGAGATTCATGGAGGTTCATGGAGATTCATGGAGATTCGTGGACATTCATAGAGATTCATGGAGGTTCATGGAGATTCATGGAGGTTCATGGAGATTCATAGAGATTCATGGAGGTTCATGGAGATTCATGGAGTTCATGGACATTCATGGAGATTCATGGAGATTCATTCATGGAGATACATGGAGGTTCATGGAGATTCATGGAGATTCATGGACATTCACAGAGATTCATGGAGGTTCATGGAGATTCATGGAGGTTCATGGAGATTCATGGACATTCACAGAGATTCATGGAGGTTCATGGAGATTCATGGAGGTTCATGGAGATTCATTCATGGAGATTCATGGAGATTCATGGAGATTCATAGGGATTCATGGAGATTCATGGAGGTTCATGGAGATTCATGGAGATTCATGGAGATTCATGGAGATTCATAGAGATTCATGGAGGTTCATGGAGATTCATAGAGAAACATGGAGATTCATGGAGGTTCATGGAGATTCTTGGAGGTTCATGGACATTCATGGAGATTCATGGAGATACATTCATGGAGATACATGGAGATTCATGGAGTTCATGGACATTCATGGAGATTCATGGAGATTCATCCATGGAGATTCATGGAGTTCATGGAGATTCATGGAGCTTCATGGAGATTTATGGAGATTCATGGTGATTTATGGAGATTCATAGAGATTCATGGAGGTTCATGGAGATTCATGGAGATTCGTGGACATTCATAGAGATTCATGGAGGTTCATGGAGATTCATGGAGGTTCATGGAGATTCACAGAGAATCATGGAGGTTCATGGAGATTCATGGAGGTTCATGGAGATTCATTCATGGAGATTCATGGAGATTCATAGGGATTCATGGAGGTTCATGGAGGTTCATGGAGATACATGGAGATTCATGGAGGTTCATGGAGATTCATGGAGATTCATGGAGATTCATGGAGATTCGTAGAGATTCATGGAGGTTCATGGAGATTCATGGAGATTCATGGACATTCACAGAGATTCATGGAGGTTCATGGAGATTCATTCATGGAGATTCATGGAGAATCATAGAGATTCATGGAGGTTCATAGAGATTCATAGAGAAACATGGAGATTCATGGAGGTTCATGGAGATTCTTGGAGGTTCATGGACATTCATGGAGATTCATGGAGGTTCATGGAGGTTCATGGAGGTTCATGGAGAATCATGGAGCTTCATGGAGATTCATTCATGGAGATTCATGGAGATTCATGGAGATTCATAGGGATTTATGGAGGTTCATGGAGATTCATGGACATTCATGGAGATTCAAGGAGATTCACAGAGATTCATGGAGGTTCATGGAGATTCATGGAGGTTCATGGAAATTCATGGAGATTCATGGAGATTCAGTCATGGAGATTCATGGAGAATCATAGAGATTCATGGAGGTTCATGGAGATTCATGGAGATACATGGAGATTCATGGAGTTCATGGAGATTCATGGAGGTTCATGGAGATTCATGGAGATTCATGGAGATTCATAGAGATTCATGGAGTTCATGGAGATTCATGGAGGTTCATGGAGATTCATGGAGATTCATGGAGATTCATGGAGGTTCATGGAGATTCATGGAGGTTCATGGAGAATCATGGAGCTTCATGGAGATTCATTCATGGAGATTTATGGAGAATCATAGAGATTCATGGAGGTTCATGGAGATTCAAAGAGAAACATGGAGATTCATGGAGGTTCATGGAGATTCAGTCATGGAGATTCATGGAGAATCATAGAGATTTATGGAGATTCATGGAGATTTATGGAGATTCATAGAGATTCATGGAGGTTCATGGAGATTCATGGAGATTCATGGACATTCACAGAGATTCATGGAGGTTCATGGAGATTCATGGAGGTTCATGGAGATTCATTCATTGAGATTCATGGAGATTCATGGAGATTCATAGGGATTCATGGAGATTCATGGAGGTTCATGGAGATTCATGGAGATTCATGGAGATTCATGGAGATTCATAGAGATTCATGGAGGTTCATGGAGATTCATAGAGAAACATGGAGATTCATGGAGGTTCATGGAGATTCTTGGAGGTTCATGGACATTCATGGAGGTTCATGGAGATTCATTCATGGAGATTCATGGAGATTCATGGAGATTCATAGGGATTCATGGAGGTTCATGGAGGTTCATGGAGATTCATGGAGATTCATGGAGGTTCATAGAGATTCATGGAGATTCATGGACATTCACAGAGATTCATGGAGGTTCATGGAGATTCATGGAGGTTCATGGAGATTCATGGAGATTCATTCATGGAGATTCATGGAGATTCATGGAGATTCATAGGGATTCATGGAGATTCATGGAGATTCATAGAGATTCATGGAGGTTCATGGAGATTCATGGAGATTCATGGACATTCACAGAGATTCATGGATGTTCATGGAGATTCATTCATGGAGATTCATGGAGAATCATAGAGATTCATGGAGGTTCATAGAGATTCATAGAGAAACATGGAGATTCATGGAGGTTCATGGAGATTCTTGGATGTTCATGGACATTCATGGAGATTCATGGAGATACATTCATGGAGATACATGGAGATTCATGGAGTTCATGGACATTCATGGAGATTCATGGAGATTCATTCATGGAGATACATGGAGGTTCATGGAGATTCATGGAGATTCATGGACATTCACAGAGATTCATGGAGGTTCATGGAGATTCATGGAGGTTCATGGAGAATCATGGAGCTTCATGGAGATTCATTCATGGAGATTCATGTAGATTCATGGAGAATCATAGAGATTCATGGAGGTTCATAGAGATTCATAGAGAAACATGGAGAATCATGAAGTTTCATTTAGATTCAGTCATGGAGATTCATGGAGAATCATAGAGATTCATGGAGGTTCATGGAGATTCATGGAGGTTCATGGAGATTCATTCATGGAGATTCATGGAGATTCATAGGGATTCATGGAGGTTCATTGAGGTTCATGGAGATTCATGGCGATTCATGGAGGTTCATGGAGATTCATGGAGATTCATGGAGATTCATGGAGATTCGTAGAGATTCATGGAGGTTCATGGAGATTCATGGAGATTCATGGACATTCACAGAGATTCATGGAGGTTCATGGAGATTCATTCATGGAGATTCATTGAGAATCATAGAGATTCATGGAGGTTCATAGAGATTCATGGAGGTTGATGGAGATTCACAGAGATTCATGGAGGTTCATGGAGATTCATGGAGGTTCATGGAGATTCATTCATGGAGATGCATGGAGATTCATAGGGATTCATGGAGGTTCATGGAGGTTCATGGAGATTCATGGCGATTCATGGAGGTTCATGGAGATTCATGGAGATTCATGGAGATTCATGGAGATTCGTAGAGATTCATGGAGGTTCATGGAGATTCATGGAGATTCATGGACATTCACAGAGATTCATGGAGGTTCATGGAGATTCATTCATGGAGGTTCATGGACATTCATGGCGATTCATGGAGGTTCATGGAGGTTCATGGAGGTTCATGGAGAATCCTGGAGCTTCATGGAGATTCATTCATGGAGATTCATGGAGATTCATGGAGAATCAAAGAGATTCATGGAGGTTCATGGAGATTCATGGAGATACATGGAGATTCATGGAGTTCATGGAGATTCATGGAGGTTCATGGAGATTCATGGAGATTCATGGAGATTCATAGAGATTCATGGAGGTTCATGGAGATTCATGGAGATTCATGGACATCCACAGAGATTCATGGAGGTTCATGGAGATTCATGGAGGTTCATGGAGAATCATGGAGCTTCATGGAGATTCATTCATGGAGATTTATGGAGAATCATAGAGATTCATGGAGGTTCATGGAGATTCAAAGAGAAACATGGAGATTCATGGAGGTTCATGGAGATTCATGGAGATTCATGGACATTCACAGAGATTCATGGAGTTTCATGGAGATTCATGGAGGTTCATGGAGATTCATTCATGGAGATTCATGGAGATTCATGGAGATTCATAGGGATTCATGGATGTTCATGGAGGTTCATGGAGATTCATAGAGATTCATGGAAGTTCATGGAGATTCATGGAGATTCATAGACATTCACAGAGATTCATGGAGGTTCATGGAGATTCATGGACATTCATGGAGATTCAAGGAGATTCACAGAGATTCATGGAGGTTCATGGAGATTCATGGAGGTTCATGGAAATTAATGGAGATTCATGGAGATTCAGTCATGGAGATTCATGGAGAATCATAGAGATTCATGGAGGTTCATGGAGATTCATGGAGTTCATGGATATTCATGGAGGTTCATGGATATTCATGGAGATTCATGGAGATTCATAGAGATTCATGGAGGTTCATGGAGATTCATGGAGATTCATGGACATCCACAGAGATTCATGGAGGTTCATGGAGATTCATGGAGGTTCATGGAGAATCATGGAGCTTCATCTAGATTCATTCATGGAGATTTATGGAGCATCATAGAGATTCATGGAGGTTCATGGAGATTCAAAGAGAAACATGGAGATTCATGGAGGTTCATGGAGATTCAGTCATGGAGATTCATGGAGAATCATAGAGATTCATGGAGGTTCATGGAGATTCATGGAGGTTCATGGAGATTCATGGAGGTTCATGGAGATTCATTCATGGAGATTCATGGAGATTCATGGAGATTCATAGGGATTCATGGAGGTTCATGGAGGTTCATGGAGATTCATGGAGATACATGGAGATTCATGGAGTTCATGGAGATTCATGGAGGTTCATGGAGATTCATGGAGATTCATGGAGATTCATGGAGATTCATAGAGATTCATGGAGGTTCATGGAGATTCATGGAGATTCATGGACATGCACAGAGATTCAAGGAGGTTCATGGAGATTCATTCATGGAGATTCATGGAGAATCATAGAGATTCATGGAGGTTCATAGAGATTCACAGAGAAACATGGAGATTCATGGAGGTTCATGGATATTCTTGGAGGTTCATGGACATTCATGGAGATTCATGGAGATTCATGGAGATTTATGGAGATTCATGGACATTCACAGAGATTCATGGAGGTTCATGGAGATTCATTCATGGAGATTCATGGACATTCACAGAGATTCATGGAGGTTCATGGAGATTCATGGAGGTTCATGGAGATTCACAGAGATTCATGGAGGTTCATGGAGATTCATGGAGGTTCATGGAGATTCATTCATGGAGATTCATGGAGATTCATGGAGATTCATAGGGATTCATGGAGGTTCATGGAGGTTCATGGAGATTCATGGAGATTCATGGAGGTTCATAGAGATTCATGGAGATTCATGGACATTCACAGAGATTCATGGAGGTTCATGGAGATTCATGGAGGTTCATGGAGATTCATGGACGTTCACAGAGATTCATGGAGGTTCATGGAGATTCATGGAGGTTCATGGAGAATCATGGAGCTTCATGGAGATTCATTCATGGAGATTCATGGAGATTCATGGAGATTCATAGGGATTCATGGAGGTTCATGGAGATTCATGGACATTCATGGAGATTCAAGGAGATTCACAGAGATTCATGGAGGTTCATGGAGATTCATGGAGGTTCATGGAAATTCATGGAGATTCATGGAGATTCAGTCATGGAGATTCATGGAGAATCATAGAGATTCATGGAGGTTCATGGAGATTCATGGAGATACATGGAGATTCATGGAGTTCTAGGAGATTCATGGAGCTTCATGGAGGTTTATGGATATTCATGGAGATTTATGGAGATTCATAGAGATTCATGGAGGTTCATGGAGATTCATGGAGATTCATGGACATTCACAGAGATTCATGGAGGTTCATGGAGATTCATGGAGGTTCATGGAGATTCATTCATGGAGATTCATGGAGATTCATGGAAATTCATAGGGATTCATGGAGGTTCATGGAGGTTCATGGAGATTCATGGAGATACATGGAGATTCATGGAGTTCATGGAGATTCATGGAGGTTCATGGAGATTCATGGAGATTCATGGAGATTCATGGAGATTCATAGAGATTCATGGAGGTTCATGGAGATTCATGGAGATTCATGGACATTCACAGAGATTCATGGAGGTTCATGGAGATTCATTCATGGAGATTCATGGAGAATCATGGAGATTCATGGAGTTCATGGAGATTCATGGAGCTTCATGGAGATTTATGGAGATTCATGGAGATTCATAGAGATTCATGGAGGTTCATGGAGATTCATGGACATTCACAGAGATTCATGGAGGTTCATGGAGATTCATGGAGGTTCATGGAGATTCATTCATGGAGATTCATGGAGATTCATGGAAATTCGTAGGGATTCATGGAGTTCATGGAGATTCATGGAGCTTCATGGAGATTTATGGGGATTCATGGAGATTTATGGAGATTCATAGAGATTCATGGAGCTTCATGGAGATTTATGGAGATTCATGGAGATTCATGGAGATTCATAGAGATTCATGGAGGTTCATGGAGATTCATAGAGAAACATGGAGATTCATGGAGGTTCATGGAGATTCTTGGAGGTTCATGGACATTCATGGAGATTCATGGAGATACATTCATGGAGATACATGGAGATTCATGGAGTTCATGGACATTCATGGAGATTCATGGAGATTCATTCATGGAGATACATGGAGGTTCATGGAGATTTATGGAGATTCATGGAGATTTATGGAGATTCATGGACATTCACAGAGATTCATGGAGGATCATGGAGATTCATTCATGGAGATTCATGGACATTCACAGAGATTCATGGAGGTTCATGGAGATTCATGGAGGTTCATGGAGATTCACAGAGATTCATGGAGGTTCATGGAGATTCATGGAGGTTCATGGAGATTCATTCATGGAGATTCATGGAGATTCATGGAGATTCATAGGGATTCATGGAGGTTCATGGAGGTTCATGGAGATTCATGGAGATTCATGGAGGTTCATAGAGATTCATGGAGATTCATGGACATTCACAGAGATTCATGGAGGTTCATGGAGATTCATGGAGGTTCATGGAGATTCATGGAGATTCATGGACATTCACAGAGATTCATGGAGATCCATAGAGATTCATGGAGGTTCATGGAGATTCATGGAGATTCATGGACATTCACAGGGATTCATGGAGGTTCATGGAGATTCATGGAGGTTCATGGAGAATCATGGAGCTTCATGGAGATTCATTCATGGAGATTCATGGAGATTCATGGAGATTCATAGGGATTCATGGAGGTTCATGGAGATTCATGGACATTCATGGAGATTCAAGGAGATTCACAGAGATTCATGGAGGTTCATGGAGATTCATGGAGGTTCATGGAAATTCATGGCGATTCATGGAGATTCAGTCATGGAGATTCATGGAGAATCATAGAGATTCATGGAAGTTCATGGAGATTCATGGAGATACATGGAGATTCATGGAGTTCATGGAGATTCATGGATGTTCATGGAGATTCATGGAGATTCATGGAGATTCATAGAGATTCATGGAGGTTCATGGAGATTCATGGAGATTCATGGAGATTTATGGAGATTCATAGAGATTCATGGAGGTTCATGGAGGTTCATGGAGATTCATGGACATTCACAGAGATTCATGGAGGTTCATGGAGATTCATTCATGGAGATTCATGGAGATTCATGGAGATTCATAGGGATTCATGGAGATTCATGGAGATTCATAGAGATTCATGGAGGTTCATGGAGATTCATGGAGATTCATGGACATTCACAGAGATTCATGGATGTTCATGGAGATTCATTCATGGAGATTCATGGAGAATCATAGAGATTCATGGAGGTTCATAGAGATTCATAGAGAAACATGGAGATTCATGGAGGTTCATGGAGATTCTTGGAGGTTCATGGACATTCATGGAGATTCATGGAGATACATTCATGGAGATACATGGAGATTCATGGAGTTCATGGACATTCATGGAGATTCATGGAGATTCATTCATGGAGATACATGGAGGTTCATGGAGATTCATGGAGATTCATGGACATTCACAGAGATTCATGGAGGTTCATGGAGATTCATGGAGGTTCATGGAGATTCATTCATGGAGATTCATGGAGATTCATGGAGATTCATAGGGATTCATGGAGGTTCATGGAGGTTCATGGAGATTCATGGAGATTCATGGAGGTTCATAGAGATTCATGGAGATTCATGGAGATTCATGGACATTCACAGGGATTCATGGAGGTTCATGGAGATTCATGGAGGTTCATGGAGAATCATGGAGCTTCATGGAGATTCATTCATGGAGATTCATGGAGATTCATGGAGATTCATAGGGATTCATGGAGGTTCATGGAGATTCATGGACATTCATGGAGATTCAAGGAGATTCACAGAGATTCATGGAGGTTCATGGAGATTCATGGAGGTTCATGGAAATTCATGGCGATTCATGGAGATTCAGTCATGGAGATTTATGGACATTCACAGAGATTCATGGAGGTTCATGGAGATTCATGGAGGTTCATGGAGAATCATGGAGCTTCATGGAGATTCATTCATGGAGATTCATGTAGATTCATGGAGAATCATAGAGATTCATGGAGGTTCATAGAGATTCATAGAGAAACATGGAGAATCATGAAGTTTCATTTAGATTCAGTCATGGAGATTCATGGAGAATCATAGAGATTCATGGAGGTTCATGGAGATTCATGGAGGTTCATGGAGATTCATTCATGGAGATTCATGGAGATTCATAGGGATTCATGGAGGTTCATGGAGGTTCATGGAGATTCATGGCGATTCATGGAGGTTCATGGAGATTCATGGAGATTCATGGAGATTCATGGAGATTCGTAGAGATTCATGGAGGTTCATGGAGATTCATGGAGATTCATGGACATTCACAGAGATTCATGGAGGTTCATGGAGATTCATTCATGGAGATTCATTGAGAATCATAGAGATTCATGGAGGTTCATAGAGATTCATGGAGGTTGATGGAGATTCACAGAGATTCATGGAGGTTCATGGAGATTCATGGAGGTTCATGGAGATTCATTCATGGAGATTCATGGAGATTCATAGGGATTCATGGAGGTTCATGGAGGTTCATGGAGATTCATGGCGATTCATGGAGGTTCATGGAGATTCATGGAGATTCATGGAGATTCATGGAAATTCGTAGAGATTCATGGAGGTTCATGGAGATTCATGGAGATTCATGGACATTCACAGAGATTCATGGAGGTTCATGGAGATTCATTCATGGAGGTTCATGGACATTCATGGCGATTCATGGAGGTTCATGGAGGTTCATGGAGGTTCATGGAGAATCCTGGAGCTTCATGGAGATTCATTCATGGAGATTCATGGAGATTCATGGAGATTCATAGGGATTTATGGAGGTTCATGGAGATTCATGGACATTCATGGAGATTCAAGGAGATTCACAGAGATTCATGGAGGTTCATGGAGATTCATGGAGGTTCATGGAAATTCATGGAGATTCATGGAGATTCAGTCATGGAGATTCATGGAGAATCAAAGAGATTCATGGAGGTTCATGGAGATTCATGGAGATACATGGAGATTCATGGAGTTCATGGAGATTCATGGAGGTTCATGGAGATTCATGGAGATTCATGGAGATTCATAGAGATTCATGGAGGTTCATGGAGATTCATGGAGATTCATGGACATCCACAGAGATTCATGGAGGTTCATGGAGATTCATGGAGATTCATGGAGATTCATAGGGATTTATGGAGGTTCATGGAGATTCATGGACATTCATGGAGATTCAAGGAGATTCACAGAGATTCATGGAGGTTCATGGAGATTCATGGAGGTTCATGGAAATTCATGGAGATTCATGGAGATTCAGTCATGGAGATTCATGGAGAATCAAAGAGATTCATGGAGGTTCATGGAGATTCATGGAGATACATGGAGATTCATGGAGTTCATGGAGATTCATGGAGGTTCATGGAGATTCATGGAGATTCATGGAGATTCATAGAGATTCATGGAGGTTCATGGAGATTCATGGAGATTCATGGACATCCACAGAGATTCATGGAGGTTCATGGAGATTCATGGAGGTTCATGGAGAATCATGGAGCTTCATGGAGATTCATTCATGGAGATTTATGGAGAATCATAGAGATTCATGGAGGTTCATGGAGATTCAAAGAGAAACATGGAGATTCATGGAGGTTCATGGAGATTCATGGAGAATCATAGAGATTTATGGAGATTCATGGAGATTTATGGAGATTCATAGAGATTCATGGAGGTTCATGGAGATTCATGGAGATTCATGGACATTCACAGAGATTCATGGAGTTTCATGGAGATTCATGGAGGTTCATGGAGATTCATTCATGGAGATTCATGGAGATTCATGGAGATTCATAGGGATTCATGGATGTTCATGGAGGTTCATGGAGATTCATAGAGATTCATGGAAGTTCATGGAGATTCATGGAGATTCATAGACATTCACAGAGATTCATGGAGGTTCATGGAGATTCATGGACATTCATGGAGATTCAAGGAGATTCACAGAGATTCATGGAGGTTCATGGAGATTCATGGAGGTTCATGGAAATTAATGGAGATTCATGGAGATTCAGTCATGGAGATTCATGGAGAATCATAGAGATTCATGGAGGTTCATGGAGATTCATGGAGATACATGGAGATTCATGGAGTTCATGGATATTCATGGAGGTTCATGGAGATTCATAGAGATTCATGGAGGTTCATGGAGATTCATGGAGATTCATGGACATCCACAGAGATTCATGGAGGTTCATGGAGATTCATGGAGGTTCATGGAGAATCATGGAGCTTCATCTAGATTCATTCATGGAGATTTATGGAGAATCATAGAGATTCATGGAGGTTCATGGAGATTCAAAGAGAAACATGGAGATTCATGGAGGTTCATGGAGATTCAGTCATGGAGATTCATGGAGAATCATAGAGATTCATGGAGGTTCATGGAGATTCATGGAGGTTCATGGAGATTCATGGAGGTTCATGGAGATTCATTCATGGAGATTCATGGAGATTCATGGAGATTCATAGGGATTCATGGAGGTTCATGGAGGTTCATGGAGATTCATGGAGATACATGGAGATTCATGGAGTTCATGGAGATTCATGGAGGTTCATGGAGATTCATGGAGATTCATGGAGATTCATGGAGATTCATAGAGATTCATGGAGGTTCATGGAGATTCATGGAGATTCATGGACATGCACAGAGATTCATGGAGGTTCATGGAGATTCATTCATGGAGATTCATGGAGAATCATAGAGATTCATGGAGGTTCATAGAGATTCACAGAGAAACATGGAGATTCATGGAGGTTCATGGATATTCTTGGAGGTTCATGGACATTCATGGAGATTCATGGAGATTCATGGAGATTTATGGAGATTCATGGACATTCACAGAGATTCATGGAGGTTCATGGAGATTCATTCATGGAGATTCATGGACATTCACAGAGATTCATGGAGGTTCATGGAGATTCATGGAGGTTCATGGAGATTCACAGAGATTCATGGAGGTTCATGGAGATTCATGGAGGTTCATGGAGATTCATTCATGGAGATTCATGGAGATTCATGGAGATTCATAGGGATTCATGGAGGTTCATGGAGGTTCATGGAGATTCATGGAGATTCATGGAGGTTCATAGAGATTCATGGAGATTCATGGACATTCACAGAGATTCATGGAGGTTCATGGAGATTCATGGAGGTTCATGGAGATTCATGGACGTTCACAGAGATTCATGGAGGTTCATGGAGATTCATGGAGGTTCATGGAGAATCATGGAGCTTCATGGAGATTCATTCATGGAGATTCATGGAGATTCATGGAGATTCATAGGGATTCATGGAGGTTCATGGAGATTCATGGACATTCATGGAGATTCAAGGAGATTCACAGAGATTCATGGAGGTTCATGGAGATTCATGGAGGTTCATGGAAATTCATGGAGATTCATGGAGATTCAGTCATGGAGATTCATGGAGAATCATAGAGATTCATGGAGGTTCATGGAGATTCATGGAGATACATGGAGATTCATGGAGTTCTAGGAGATTCATGGAGCTTCATGGAGATTTATGGATATTCATGGAGATTTATGGAGATTCATAGAGATTCATGGAGGTTCATGGAGATTCATGGAGATTCATGGACATTCACAGAGATTCATGGAGGTTCATGGAGATTCATGGAGGTTCATGGAGATTCATTCATGGAGATTCATGGAGATTCATGGAAATTCATAGGGATTCATGGAGGTTCATGGAGGTTCATGGAGATTCATGGAGATACATGGAGATTCATGGAGTTCATGGAGATTCATGGAGGTTCATGGAGATTCATGGAGATTCATGGAGATTCATGGAGATTCATAGAGATTCATGGAGGTTCATGGAGATTCATGGAGATTCATGGACATTCACAGAGATTCATGGAGGTTCATGGAGATTCATTCATGGAGATTCATGGAGAATCATGGAGATTCATGGAGTTCATGGAGATTCATGGAGCTTCATGGAGATTTATGGAGATTCATGGAGATTTATGGAGATTCATAGAGATTCATGGAGGTTCATGGAGATTCATGGACATTCACAGAGATTCATGGAGGTTCATGGAGATTCATGGAGGTTCATGGAGATTCATTCATGGAGATTCATGGAGATTCATGGAGATTCATGGACATTCACAGAGATTCATGGAGGTTCATGGAGATTCATCGAGGTTCATGGAGAATCATGGAGCTTCATGGAGATTCATTCATGGAGATTCATGGAGATTCATGGAGATTCATAGGGATTCATGGAGATTCATGGAGGTTCATGGAGATTTATGGAGATTCATGGAGATTTATGGAGATTCATGGACATTCACAGAGATTCATGGAGGTTCATGGAGATTCATTCATGGAGATTCATGGAGAATCATAGAGATTCATGGAGGTTCATAGAGATTCATAGAGAAACATGGAGATTCATGGAGGTTCATGGAGAATCATGAAGTTTCATGGAGATTCAGTCATGGAGATTCATGGAGAATCATAGAGATTCATGGAGGTTCATGGAGATTCATGGAGATACATGGAGATTCATGGAGTTCATGGAGATTCATGGAGCTTCATGGAGATTTATGGAGATTCATGGAGATTTATGGAGATTCATAGAGATTCATGGAGGTTCATGGAGATTCATGGAGATTCGTGGACATTCATAGAGATTCATGGAGGTTCATGGAGATTCATGGAGGTTCATGGAGATTCACAGAGAATCATGGAGGTTCATGGAGATTCATGGAGGTTCATGGAGATTCATTCATGGAGATTCATGGAGATTCATAGGGATTCATGGAGGTTCATGGAGGTTCATGGAGATACATGGAGATTCATGGAGGTTCATGGAGATTCATAGGGATTCATGGAGATTCATGGAGGTTCATGGAGATTCATGGAGATTCATGGAGATTCATGGAGATTCATGGAGATTCATAGAGAAACATGGAGATTCATGGAGGTTCATGGAGATTCTTGGAGGTTCATGGACATTCATGGAGATTCATGGAGATACATTCATGGAGATACATGGAGATTCATGGAGTTCATGGACATTCATGGAGATTCATGGAGATTCATTCATGGAGATACATGGAGGTTCATGGAGATTTATGGAGATTCATGGAGATTTATGGAGATTCATGGACATTCACAGAGATTCATGGAGGTTCATGGAGATTCAAAGAGAAACATGGAGATTCATGGAGGTTCATGGAGATTCAGTCATGGAGATTCATGGAGAATCATAGAGATTTATGGAGATTCATGGAGATTTATGGAGATTCATAGAGATTCATGGAGGTTCATGGAGATTCATGGAGATTCATGGACATTCACAGAGATTCATGGAGGTTCATGGAGATTCATGGAGGTTCATGGAGATTCATTCATGGAGATTCATGGAGATTCATGGAGATTCATAGGGATTCATGGAGATTCATGGAGGTTCATGGAGATTCATGGAGGTTCATTGAGATTCATTCATGGAGATTCATGGACATTCACAGAGATTCATGGAGGTTCATGGAGATTCATGGAGATTCACAGAGATTCATGGAGGTTCATGGAGATTCATGGAGGTTCATGGAGATTCATTCATGGAGATTCATGGAGATTCATGGAGATTCATAGGGATTCATGGAGGTTCATGGAGGTTCATGGAGATTCATGGAGATTCATGGAGGTTCATAGAGATTCATGGAGATTCATGGAGATTCATGGACATTCACAGGGATTCATGGAGGTTCATGGAGATTCATGGAGGTTCATGGAGAATCATGGAGCTTCATGGAGATTCATTCATGGAGATTCATGGAGATTCATGGAGATTCATAGGGATTCATGGAGGTTCATGGAGATTCATGGACATTCATGGAGATTCAAGGAGATTCACAGAGATTCATGGAGGTTCATGGAGATTCATGGAGGTTCATGGAAATTCATGGCGATTCATGGAGATTCAGTCATGGAGATTCATGGAGAATCATAGAGATTCATGGAAGTTCATGGAGATTCATGGAGATACATGGAGATTCATGGAGTTCATGGAGATTCATGGATGTTCATGGAGATTCATGGAGATTCATGGAGATTCATAGAGATTCATGGAGGTTCATGGAGATTCATGGAGATTCATGGAGATTTATGGAGATTCATAGAGATTCATGGAGGTTCATGGAGGTTCATGGAGATTCATGGACATTCACAGAGATTCATGGAGGTTCATGGAGATTCATGGAGGTTCATGGAGATTCATTCATGGAGATTCATGGAGATTCATGGAGATTCATAGGGATTCATGGAGATTCATGGAGATTCATAGAGATTCATGGAGGTTCATGGAGATTCATGGAGATTCATGGAGAATCATGGAGCTTCATGGAGGTTCATAGAGATTCATAGAGAAACATGGAGATTCATGGAGGTTCATAGAGATTCATAGAGAAACATGGAGATTCATGGAGGTTCATGGAGATTCTTGGAGGTTCATGGAGATTCATGGAGATTCATGGACATTCACAGAGATTCATGGAGGTTCATGGAGATTCATCGATGTTCATGGAGAATCATGGAGCTTCATGGAGATTCATTCATGGAGATTCATGGAGATTCATGGAGATTCATAGGGATTCATGGAGATTCATGGAGGTTCATGGAGATTTATGGAGATTCATGGAGATTTATGGAGATTCATGGACATTCACAGAGATTCATGGAGGTTCATGGAGATTCATTCATGGAGATTCATGGAGAATCATAGAGATTCATGGAGGTTCATAGAGATTCATAGAGAAACATGGAGATTCATGGAGGTTCATGGAGAATCATGAAGTTTCATGGAGATTCAGTCATGGAGATTCATGGAGAATCATAGAGATTCATGGAGGTTCATGGAGATTCATGGAGATACATGGAGATTCATGGAGTTCATGGAGATTCATGGAGCTTCATGGAGATTTATGGAGATTCATGGAGATTTATGGAGATTCATAGAGATTCATGGAGGTTCATGGAGATTCATGGAGATTCGTGGACATTCATAGAGATTCATGGAGGTTCATGGAGATTCATGGAGGTTCATGGAGATTCACAGAGAATCATGGAGGTTCATGGAGATTCATGGAGGTTCATGGAGATTCATTCATGGAGATTCATGGAGATTCATAGGGATTCATGGAGGTTCATGGAGGTTCATGGAGATACATGGAGATTCATGGAGGTTCATGGAGATTCATGGAGATTCATGGAGATTCATGGAGATTCGTAGAGATTCATGGAGGTTCATGGAGATTCATGGAGATTCATGGACATTCACAGAGATTCATGGAGGTTCATGGAGATTCATTCATGGAGATTCATGGAGAATCATAGAGATTCATGGAGGTTCATAGAGATTCATAGAGAAACATGGAGATTCATGGAGGTTCATGGAGATTCTTGGAGGTTCATGGACATTCATGGCGATTCATGGAGGTTCATGGAGGTTCATGGAGGTTCATGGAGAATCATGGAGCTTCATGGAGATTCATTCATGGAGATTCATGGAGATTCATGGAGATTCATAGGGATTTATGGAGGTTCATGGAGATTCATGGACATTCATGGAGATTCAAGGAGATTCACAGAGATTCATGGAGGTTCATGGAGATTCATGGAGGTTCATGGAAATTCATGGAGATTCATGGAGATTCAGTCATGGAGATTCATGGAGAATCATAGAGATTCATGGAGGTTCATGGAGATTCATGGAGATACATGGAGATTCATGGAGTACATGGAGATTCATGGAGGTTCATGGAGATTCATGGAGATTCATGGAGATTCATAGAGATTCATGGAGGTTCATGGAGATTCATGGAGATTCATGGACATCCACAGAGATTCATGGAGGTTCATGGAGATTCATGGAGGTTCATGGAGAATCATGGAGCTTCATGGAGATTCATTCATGGAGATTTATGGAGAATCATAGAGATTCATGGAGGTTCATGGAGATTCAAAGAGAAACATGGAGATTCATGGAGGTTCATGGAGATTCAGTCATGGAGATTCATGGAGAATCATAGAGATTTATGGAGATTCATGGAGATTTATGGAGATTCATAGAGATTCATGGAGGTTCATGGAGATTCATGGAGATTCATGGACATTCACAGAGATTCATGGAGATTCATGGACATTCACAGAGATTCATGGAGGTTCATGGAGATTCATGGAGGTTCATGGAGATTCATGGACGTTCACAGAGATTCATGGAGGTTCATGGAGATTCATGGAGGTTCATGGAGAATCATGGAGCTTCATGGAGATTCATTCATGGAGATTCATGGAGATTCATGGAGATTCATAGGGATTCATGGAGGTTCATGGAGATTCATGGACATTCATGGAGATTCAAGGAGATTCACAGAGATTCATGGAGGTTCATGGAGATTCATGGAGGTTCATGGAAATTCATGGAGATTCATGGAGATTCAGTCATGGAGATTCATGGAGAATCATAGAGATTCATGGAGGTTCATGGAGATTCATGGAGATACATGGAGATTCATGGAGTTCTAGGAGATTCATGGAGCTTCATGGAGATTTATGGATATTCATGGAGATTTATGGAGATTCATAGAGATTCATGGAGGTTCATGGAGATTCATGGAGATTCATGGACATTCACAGAGATTCATGGAGGTTCATGGAGATTCATGGAGGTTCATGGAGATTCATTCATGGAGATTCATGGAGATTCATGGAAATTCATAGGGATTCATGGAGGTTCATGGAGGTTCATGGAGATTCATGGAGATACATGGAGATTCATGGAGTTCATGGAGATTCATGGAGGTTCATGGAGATTCATGGAGATTCATGGAGATTCATGGAGATTCATAGAGATTCATGGAGGTTCATGGAGATTCATGGAGATTCATGGACATTCACAGAGATTCATGGAGGTTCATGGAGATTCATTCATGGAGATTCATGGAGAATCATGGAGATTCATGGAGTTCATGGAGATTCATGGAGCTTCATGGAGATTTATGGAGATTCATGGAGATTTATGGAGATTCATAGAGATTCATGGAGGTTCATGGAGATTCATGGACATTCACAGAGATTCATGGAGGTTCATGGAGATTCATGGAGGTTCATGGAGATTCATTCATGGAGATTCATGGAGATTCATGGAGATTCATGGACATTCACAGAGATTCATGGAGGTTCATGGAGATTCATCGAGGTTCATGGAGAATCATGGAGCTTCATGGAGATTCATTCATGGAGATTCATGGAGATTCATGGAGATTCATAGGGATTCATGGAGATTCATGGAGGTTCATGGAGATTTATGGAGATTCATGGAGATTTATGGAGATTCATGGACATTCACAGAGATTCATGGAGGTTCATGGAGATTCATTCATGGAGATTCATGGAGAATCATAGAGATTCATGGAGGTTCATAGAGATTCATAGAGAAACATGGAGATTCATGGAGGTTCATGGAGAATCATGAAGTTTCATGGAGATTCAGTCATGGAGATTCATGGAGAATCATAGAGATTCATGGAGGTTCATGGAGATTCATGGAGATACATGGAGATTCATGGAGTTCATGGAGATTCATGGAGCTTCATGGAGATTTATGGAGATTCATGGAGATTTATGGAGATTCATAGAGATTCATGGAGGTTCATGGAGATTCATGGAGATTCGTGGACATTCATAGAGATTCATGGAGGTTCATGGAGATTCATGGAGGTTCATGGAGATTCACAGAGAATCATGGAGGTTCATGGAGATTCATGGAGGTTCATGGAGATTCATTCATGGAGATTCATGGAGATTCATAGGGATTCATGGAGGTTCATGGAGGTTCATGGAGATACATGGAGATTCATGGAGGTTCATGGAGATTCATAGGGATTCATGGAGATTCATGGAGGTTCATGGAGATTCATGGAGATTCATGGAGATTCATGGAGATTCATGGAGATTCATAGAGAAACATGGAGATTCATGGAGGTTCATGGAGATTCTTGGAGGTTCATGGACATTCATGGAGATTCATGGAGATACATTCATGGAGATACATGGAGATTCATGGAGTTCATGGACATTCATGGAGATTCATGGAGATTCATTCATGGAGATACATGGAGGTTCATGGAGATTTATGGAGATTCATGGAGATTTATGGAGATTCATGGACATTCACAGAGATTCATGGAGGTTCATGGAGATTCAAAGAGAAACATGGAGATTCATGGAGGTTCATGGAGATTCAGTCATGGAGATTCATGGAGAATCATAGAGATTTATGGAGATTCATGGAGATTTATGGAGATTCATAGAGATTCATGGAGGTTCATGGAGATTCATGGAGATTCATGGACATTCACAGAGATTCATGGAGGTTCATGGAGATTCATGGAGGTTCATGGAGATTCATTCATGGAGATTCATGGAGATTCATGGAGATTCATAGGGATTCATGGAGATTCATGGAGGTTCATGGAGATTCATGGAGGTTCATTGAGATTCATTCATGGAGATTCATGGACATTCACAGAGATTCATGGAGGTTCATGGAGATTCATGGAGATTCACAGAGATTCATGGAGGTTCATGGAGATTCATGGAGGTTCATGGAGATTCATTCATGGAGATTCATGGAGATTCATGGAGATTCATAGGGATTCATGGAGGTTCATGGAGGTTCATGGAGATTCATGGAGATTCATGGAGGTTCATAGAGATTCATGGAGATTCATGGAGATTCATGGACATTCACAGGGATTCATGGAGGTTCATGGAGATTCATGGAGGTTCATGGAGAATCATGGAGCTTCATGGAGATTCATTCATGGAGATTCATGGAGATTCATGGAGATTCATAGGGATTCATGGAGGTTCATGGAGATTCATGGACATTCATGGAGATTCAAGGAGATTCACAGAGATTCATGGAGGTTCATGGAGATTCATGGAGGTTCATGGAAATTCATGGCGATTCATGGAGATTCAGTCATGGAGATTCATGGAGAATCATAGAGATTCATGGAAGTTCATGGAGATTCATGGAGATACATGGAGATTCATGGAGTTCATGGAGATTCATGGATGTTCATGGAGATTCATGGAGATTCATGGAGATTCATAGAGATTCATGGAGGTTCATGGAGATTCATGGAGATTCATGGAGATTTATGGAGATTCATAGAGATTCATGGAGGTTCATGGAGGTTCATGGAGATTCATGGACATTCACAGAGATTCATGGAGGTTCATGGAGATTCATGGAGGTTCATGGAGATTCATTCATGGAGATTCATGGAGATTCATGGAGATTCATAGGGATTCATGGAGATTCATGGAGATTCATAGAGATTCATGGAGGTTCATGGAGATTCATGGAGATTCATGGAGAATCATGGAGCTTCATGGAGGTTCATAGAGATTCATAGAGAAACATGGAGATTCATGGAGGTTCATAGAGATTCATAGAGAAACATGGAGATTCATGGAGGTTCATGGAGATTCTTGGAGGTTCATGGAGATTCATGGAGATTCATGGACATTCACAGAGATTCATGGAGGTTCATGGAGATTCATCGATGTTCATGGAGAATCATGGAGCTTCATGGAGATTCATTCATGGAGATTCATGGAGATTCATGGAGATTCATAGGGATTCATGGAGATTCATGGAGGTTCATGGAGATTTATGGAGATTCATGGAGATTTATGGAGATTCATGGACATTCACAGAGATTCATGGAGGTTCATGGAGATTCATTCATGGAGATTCATGGAGAATCATAGAGATTCATGGAGGTTCATAGAGATTCATAGAGAAACATGGAGATTCATGGAGGTTCATGGAGAATCATGAAGTTTCATGGAGATTCAGTCATGGAGATTCATGGAGAATCATAGAGATTCATGGAGGTTCATGGAGATTCATGGAGATACATGGAGATTCATGGAGTTCATGGAGATTCATGGAGCTTCATGGAGATTTATGGAGATTCATGGAGATTTATGGAGATTCATAGAGATTCATGGAGGTTCATGGAGATTCATGGAGATTCGTGGACATTCATAGAGATTCATGGAGGTTCATGGAGATTCATGGAGGTTCATGGAGATTCACAGAGAATCATGGAGGTTCATGGAGATTCATGGAGGTTCATGGAGATTCATTCATGGAGATTCATGGAGATTCATAGGGATTCATGGAGGTTCATGGAGGTTCATGGAGATACATGGAGATTCATGGAGGTTCATGGAGATTCATGGAGATTCATGGAGATTCATGGAGATTCGTAGAGATTCATGGAGGTTCATGGAGATTCATGGAGATTCATGGACATTCACAGAGATTCATGGAGGTTCATGGAGATTCATTCATGGAGATTCATGGAGAATCATAGAGATTCATGGAGGTTCATAGAGATTCATAGAGAAACATGGAGATTCATGGAGGTTCATGGAGATTCTTGGAGGTTCATGGACATTCATGGCGATTCATGGAGGTTCATGGAGGTTCATGGAGGTTCATGGAGAATCATGGAGCTTCATGGAGATTCATTCATGGAGATTCATGGAGATTCATGGAGATTCATAGGGATTTATGGAGGTTCATGGAGATTCATGGACATTCATGGAGATTCAAGGAGATTCACAGAGATTCATGGAGGTTCATGGAGATTCATGGAGGTTCATGGAAATTCATGGAGATTCATGGAGATTCAGTCATGGAGATTCATGGAGAATCATAGAGATTCATGGAGGTTCATGGAGATTCATGGAGATACATGGAGATTCATGGAGTACATGGAGATTCATGGAGGTTCATGGAGATTCATGGAGATTCATGGAGATTCATAGAGATTCATGGAGGTTCATGGAGATTCATGGAGATTCATGGACATCCACAGAGATTCATGGAGGTTCATGGAGATTCATGGAGGTTCATGGAGAATCATGGAGCTTCATGGAGATTCATTCATGGAGATTTATGGAGAATCATAGAGATTCATGGAGGTTCATGGAGATTCAAAGAGAAACATGGAGATTCATGGAGGTTCATGGAGATTCAGTCATGGAGATTCATGGAGAATCATAGAGATTTATGGAGATTCATGGAGATTTATGGAGATTCATAGAGATTCATGGAGGTTCATGGAGATTCATGGAGATTCATGGACATTCACAGAGATTCATGGAGGTTCATGGAGATTCATGGAGGTTCATGGAGATTCATTCATGGAGATTCATGGAGATTCATGGAGATTCATAGGGATTCATGGAGATTCATGGAGGTTCATGGAGATTCATGGAGATTCATGGAGATTCATGGAGATTCATAGAGATTCATGGAGGTTCATGGAGATTCATAGAGAAACATGGAGATTCATGGAGGTTCATGGAGATTCTTGGAGGTTCATGGACATTCATGGAGATTCATGGAGATACATTCATGGAGATACATGGAGATTCATGGAGTTCATGGACATTCATGGAGATTCATGGAGATTCATTCATGGAGATACATGGAGGTTCATGGAGATTTATGGAGATTCATGGGGATTTATGGAGATTCATGGACATTCACAGAGATTCATGGAGGTTCATGGAGATTCAAAGAGAAACATGGAGATTCATGGAGGTTCATGGAGATTCAGTCATGGAGATTCATGGAGAATCATAGAGATTTATGGAGATTCATGGAGATTTATGGAGATTCATAGAGATTCATGGAGGTTCATGGAGATTCATGGAGGTTCATGGAGATTCATGGAGATTCATGGACATTCATGGAGATTCAAGGAGATTCACAGAGATTCATGGAGGTTCATGGAGATTCATGGAGGTTCATGGAAATTCATGGCGATTCATGGAGATTCAGTCATGGAGATTCATGGAGAATCATAGAGATTCATGGAAGTTCATGGAGATTCATGGAGATACATGGAGATTCATGGAGTTCATGGAGATTCATGGATGTTCATGGAGATTCATGGAGATTCATGGAGATTCATAGAGATTCATGGAGGTTCATGGAGATTCATGAAGATTCATGGAGATTTATGGAGATTCATAGAGATTCATGGAGGTTCATGGAGGTTCATGGAGATTCATGGACATTCACAGAGATTCATGGAGGTTCATGGAGATTCATGGAGGTTGATGGAGATTCATTCATGGAGATTCATGGACATTCACAGAGATTCATGGAGGTTCATGGAGATTCATTCATGGAGATTCATGGAGAATCATAGAGATTCATGGAGGTTCATAGAGATTCATAGAGAAACATGGAGATTCATGGAGGTTCATGGAGAATCATGAAGTTTCATGGAGATTCAGTCATGGAGATTCATGGAGAATCATAGAGATTCATGGAGGTTCATGGAGATTCATGGAGATACATGGAGATTCATGGAGTTCATGGAGATTCATGGAGCTTCATGGAGATTTATGGAGATTCATGGAGATTTATGGAGATTCATAGAGATTCATGGAGGTTCATGGAGATTCATGGAGATTCGTGGACATTCATAGAGATTCATGGAGGTTCATGGAGATTCATGGAGGTTCATGGAGATTCACAGAGAATCATGGAGGTTCATGGAGATTCATGGAGGTTCATGGAGATTCATTCATGGAGATTCATGGAGATTCATAGGGATTCATGGAGGTTCATGGAGGTTCATGGAGATACATGGAGATTCATGGAGGTTCATGGAGATTCATGGAGATTCATGGAGATTCATGGAGATTCGTAGAGATTCATGGAGGTTCATGGAGATTCATGGAGATTCATGGACATTCACAGAGATTCATGGAGGTTCATGGAGATTCATTCATGGAGATTCATGGAGAATCATAGAGATTCATGGAGGTTCATAGAGATTCATAGAGAAACATGGAGATTCATGGAGGTTCATGGAGATTCTTGGAGGTTCATGGACATTCATGGCGATTCATGGAGGTTCATGGAGGTTCATGGAGGTTCATGGAGAATCATGGAGCTTCATGGAGATTCATTCATGGAGATTCATGGAGATTCATGGAGATTCATAGGGATTTATGGAGGTTCATGGAGATTCATGGACATTCATGGAGATTCAAGGAGATTCACAGAGATTCATGGAGGTTCATGGAGATTCATGGAGGTTCATGGAAATTCATGGAGATTCATGGAGATTCAGTCATGGAGATTCATGGAGAATCATAGAGATTCATGGAGGTTCATGGAGATTCATGGAGATACATGGAGATTCATGGAGTACATGGAGATTCATGGAGGTTCATGGAGATTCATGGAGATTCATGGAGATTCATAGAGATTCATGGAGGTTCATGGAGATTCATGGAGATTCATGGACATCCACAGAGATTCATGGAGGTTCATGGAGATTCATGGAGGTTCATGGAGAATCATGGAGCTTCATGGAGATTTATGGAGAATCATAGAGATTCATGGAGGTTCATGGAGATTCAAAGAGAAACATGGAGATTCATGGAGGTTCATGGAGATTCAGTCATGGAGATTCATGGAGAATCATAGAGATTTATGGAGATTCATGGAGATTTATGGAGATTCATAGAGATTCATGGAGGTTCATGGAGATTCATGGAGATTCATGGACATTCACAGAGATTCATGGAGGTTCATGGAGATTCATGGAGGTTCATGGAGATTCATTCATGGAGATTCATGGAGATTCATGGAGATTCATAGGGATTCATGGAGATTCATGGAGGTTCATGGAGATTCATGGAGATTCATGGAGATTCATGGAGATTCATAGAGATTCATGGAGGTTCATGGAGATTCATAGAGAAACATGGAGATTCATGGAGGTTCATGGAGATTCTTGGAGGTTCATGGACATTCATGGAGATTCATGGAGATACATTCATGGAGATACATGGAGATTCATGGAGTTCATGGACATTCATGGAGATTCATGGAGATTCATTCATGGAGATACATGGAGGTTCATGGAGATTTATGGAGATTCATGGAGATTTATGGAGATTCATGGACATTCACAGAGATTCATGGAGGTTCATGGAGATTCAAAGAGAAACATGGAGATTCATGGAGGTTCATGGAGATTCAGTCATGGAGATTCATGGAGAATCATAGAGATTTATGGAGATTCATGGAGATTTATGGAGATTCATAGAGATTCATGGAGGTTCATGGAGATTCATGGAGATTCATGGACATTCACAGAGATTCATGGAGGTTCATGGAGATTCATGGAGGTTCATGGAGATTCATTCATGGAGATTCATGGAGATTCATGGAGATTCATAGGGATTCATGGAGATTCATGGAGGTTCATGGAGATTCATGGAGGTTCATTGAGATTCATTCATGGAGATTCATGGACATTCACAGAGATTCATGGAGGTTCATGGAGATTCATGGAGATTCACAGAGATTCATGGAGGTTCATGGAGATTCATGGAGGTTCATGGAGATTCATTCATGGAGATTCATGGAGATTCATGGAGATTCATAGGGATTCATGGAGGTTCATGGAGGTTCATGGAGATTCATGGAGATTCATAGGGATTCATGGAGATTCATGGAGATTCATAGAGATTCATGGAGGTTCATGGAGATTCATGGAGATTCATGGACATTCACAGAGATTCATGGATGTTCATGGAGATTCATTCATGGAGATTCATGGAGAATCATAGAGATTCATGGAGGTTCATAGAGATTCATAGAGAAATATGGAGATTCATGGAGGTTCATGGAGATTATTGGAGGTTCATGGAGATTCATGGAGATTCATGGACATTCACAGAGATTCATGGAGGTTCATGGAGATTCATCGAGGTTCATGGAGAATCATGGAGCTTCATGGAGATTCATTCATGGAGATTCATGGAGATTCATGGAGATTCATAGGGATTCATGGAGATTCATGGAGGTTCATGGAGATTTATGGAGATTCATGGAGATTTATGGAGATTCATGGACATTCACAGAGATTCATGGAGGTTCATGGAGATTCATTCATGGAGATTCATGGAGAATCATAGAGATTCATGGAGGTTCATAGAGATTCATAGAGAAACATGGAGATTCATGGAGGTTCATGGAGAATCATGAAGTTTCATGGAGATTCAGTCATGGAGATTCATGGAGAATCATAGAGATTCATGGAGGTTCATGGAGATTCAGGGAGATACATGGAGATTCATGGAGTTCATGGAGATTCATGGAGCTTCATGGAGATTTATGGAGATTCATGGAGATTCATGGACATTCACAGAGATTCATGGAGGTTCATGGAGATTCATCGAGGTTCATGGAGAATCATGGAGCTTCATGGAGATTCATTCATGGAGATTCATGGAGATTCATGGAGATTCATAGGGATTCATGGAGATTCATGGAGGTTCATGGAGATTTATGGAGATTCATGGAGATTTATGGAGATTCATGGACATTCACAGAGATTCATGGAGGTTCATGGAGATTCATTCATGGAGATTCATGGAGAATCATAGAGATTCATGGAGGTTCATAGAGATTCATAGAGAAACATGGAGATTCATGGAGGTTCATGGAGAATCATGAAGTTTCATGGAGATTCAGTCATGGAGATTCATGGAGAATCATAGAGATTCATGGAGGTTCATGGAGATTCAGGGAGATACATGGAGATTCATGGAGTTCATGGAGATTCATGGAGCTTCATGGAGATTTATGGAGATTCATGGAGATTTATGGAGATTCATAGAGATTCATGGAGGTTCATGGAGATTCATGGAGATTCGTGGACATTCATAGAGATTCATGGAGGTTCATGGAGATTCATGGAGGTTCATGGAGATTCACAGAGAATCATGGAGGTTCATGGAGATTCATGGAGGTTCATGGAGATTCATTCATGGAGATTCATGGAGATTCATAGGGATTCATGGAGGTTCATGGAGGTTCATGGAGATACATGGAGATTCATGGAGGTTCATGGAGATTCATGGAGATTCATGGAGATTCATGGAGATTCGTAGAGATTCATGGAGGTTCATGGAGATTCATGGAGATTCATGGACATTCACAGAGATTCATGGAGGTTCATGGAGATTCATTCATGGAGATTCATGGAGAATCATAGAGATTCATGGAGGTTCATAGAGATTCATAGAGAAACATGGAGATTCATGGAGGTTCATGGAGATTCTTGGCGGTTCATGGACATTCATGGCGATTCATGGAGGTTCATGGAGGTTCATGGAGGTTCATGGAGAATCATGGAGCTTCATGGAGATTCATTCATGGAGATTCATGGAGATTCATGGAGATTCATAGGGATTTATGGAGGTTCATGGAGATTCATGGACATTCATGGAGATTCAAGGAGATTCACAGAGATTCATGGAGGTTCATGGAGATTCATGGAGGTTCATGGAAATTCATGGAGATTCATGGAGATTCAGTCATGGAGATTCATGGAGAATCATAGAGATTCATGGAGGTTCATGGAGATTCATGGAGATACATGGAGATTCATGGAGTACATGGAGATTCATGGAGGTTCATGGAGATTCATGGAGATTCATGGAGATTCATAGAGATTCATGGAGGTTCATGGAGATTCATGGAGATTCATGGACATCCACAGAGATTCATGGAGGTTCATGGAGATGCATGGAGGTTCATGGAGAATCATGGAGCTTCATGGAGATTCATTCATGGAGATTTATGGAGAATCATAGAGATTCATGGAGGTTCATGGAGATTCAAAGAGAAACATGGAGATTCATGGAGGTTCATGGAGATTCAGTCATGGAGATTCATGGAGAATCATAGAGATTTATGGAGATTCATGGAGATTTATGGAGATTCATAGAGATTCATGGAGGTTCATGGAGATTCATGGAGATTCATGGACATTCACAGAGATTCATGGAGGTTCATGGAGATTCATGGAGGTTCATGGAGATTCATTCATGGAGATTCATGGAGATTCATGGAGATTCATAGGGATTCATGGAGATTCATGGAGGTTCATGGAGATTCATGGAGATTCATGGAGATTCATGGAGATTCATAGAGATTCATGGAGGTTCATGGAGATTCATAGAGAAACATGGAGATTCATGGAGGTTCATGGAGATTCTTGGAGGTTCATGGACATTCATGGAGATTCATGGAGATACATTCATGGAGATACATGGAGATTCATGGAGTTCATGGACATTCATGGAGATTCATGGAGATTCATTCATGGAGATACATGGAGGTTCATGGAGATTTATGGTGATTCATGGAGATTTATGGAGATTCATGGACATTCACAGAGATTCATTGAGGTTCATGGAGATTCATTCATGGAGATTCATGGACATTCACAGAGATTCATGGAGGTTCATGGAGATTCATGGAGGTTCATGGAGATTCACAGAGATTCATGGAGGTTCATGGAGATTCATGGAGGTTCATGGAGATTCATTCATGGAGATTCATGGAGATTCATGGAGATTCATAGGGATTCATGGAGGTTCATGGAGGTTCATGGAGATTCATGGAGATTCATGGAGGTTCATAGAGATTCATGGAGATTCATGGACATTCACAGAGATTCATGGAGGTTCATGGAGATTCATGGAGGTTCATGGAGATTCATGGAGATTCATGGACATTCACAGAGATTCATGGAGATCCATAGAGATTCATGGAGGTTCATGGAGATTCATGGAGATTCATGGACATTCACAGGGATTCATGGAGGTTCATGGAGATTCATGGAGGTTCATGGAGAATCATGGAGCTTCATGGAGATTCATTCATGGAGATTCATGGAGATTCATGGAGATTCATAGGGATTCATGGAGGTTCATGGAGATTCATGGACATTCATGGAGATTCAAGGAGATTCACAGAGATTCATGGAGGTTCATGGAGATTCATGGAGGTTCATGGAAATTCATGGAGATTCATGGAGATTCAGTCATGGAGATTCATGGAGAATCATAGAGATTCATGGAAGTTCATGGAGATTCATGGAGATACATGGAGATTCATGGAGTTCATGGAGATTCATGGATGTTCATGGAGATTCATGGAGATTCATGGAGATTCATAGAGATTCATGGAGGTTCATGGAGATTCATGGAGATTCATGGAGATTTATGGAGATTCATAGAGATTCATGGAGGTTCATGGAGGTTCATGGATATTCATGGACATTCACAGAGGTTCATGGAGGTTCATGGAGATTCATGGAGGTTCATGGAGATTCATTCATGGAGATTCATGGAGATTCATGGAGATTCATAGGGATTCATGGAGATTCATGGAGATTCATAGAGATTCATGGAGGTTCATGGAGATTCATGGAGATTCATGGACATTCACAGAGATTCATGGATGTTCATGGAGATTCATTCATGGAGATTCATGGAGAATCATAGAGATTCATGGAGGTTCATAGAGATTCATAGAGAAACATGGAGATTCATGGAGGTTCATGGAGATTCTTGGATGTTCATGGACATTCATGGAGATTCATGGAGATACATTCATGGAGATACATGGAGATTCATGGAGTTCATGGAGATTCATGGACATTCACAGAGATTCATGGAGGTTCATGGAGATTCATGGAGGTTCATGGAGAATCATGGAGCTTCATGGAGATTCATTCATGGAGATTCATGGAGATTCATGGAGATTCATAGGGATTCATGGAGATTCATGGAGGTTCATGGAGATTTATGGAGATTCATGGAGATTTATGGAGATTCATGGACATTCACAGAGATTCATGGAGGTTCATGGAGATTCATTCATGGAGATTCATGGAGAATCATAGAGATTCATGGAGGTTCATAGAGATTCATAGAGGAACATGGAGAATCATGAAGTTTCATGGAGATTCAGTCATGAAGATTCATGGAGAATCATAGAGATTCATGGAGGTTCATGGAGATTCATGGAGATACATGGAGATTCATGGAGTTCATGGAGATTCATGGAGCTTCGTGGAGATTTATGGAGATTCATGGAGATTTATGGAGATTCATAGAGATTCATGGAGGTTCATGGAGATTCATGGAGATTCATGGACATTCACAGAGATTCATGGAGGTTCATGGAGATTCATGGAGGTTGATGGAGATTCACAGAGATTCATGGAGGTTCATGGAGATTCATGGAGGTTCATGGAGATTCATTCATGGAGATTCATGGAGATTCATAGGGATTCATGGAGGTTCATGGAGGTTCATGGAGATTCATGGAGATTCATGGAGGTTCATGGAGATTCATGGAGATTCATGGAGATTCATGGAGATTCGTAGAGATTCATGGAGGTTCATGGAGATTCATGGAGATTCGTGGACATTCACAGAGATTCATGGAGGTTCATGGAGATTCATTCATGGAGATTCATGGAGAATCATAGAGATTCATGGAGGTTCATAGAGATTCATAGAGAAACATGGAGATTCATGGAGGATCATGGAGATTCTTGGAGGTTCATGGACATTCATGGCGATTCATGGAGGTTCATGGAGGTTCATGGAGGTTCATGGAGAATCCTGGAGCTTCATGGAGATTCATTCATGGAGATTCATGGAGATTCATGGAGATTCATAGGGATTTATGGAGGTTCATGGAGATTCATGGACATTCATGGAGATTCAAGGAGATTCACAGAGATTCATGGAGGTTCATGGAGATTCATGGAGGTTCATGGAAATTCATGGAGATTCATGGAGATTCAGTCATGGAGATTCATGGAGAATCATAGAGATTCATGGAGGTTCATGGAGATTCATGGAGATACATGGAGATTCATGGAGTTCATGGAGATTCATGGAGGTTCATGGAGATTCATGGAGATTCATGGAGATTCATAGAGATTCATGGAGGTTCATGGAGATTCATGGAGATTCATGGACATCCACAGAGATTCATGGAGGTTCATGGAGATTCATGGAGGTTCATGGAGAATCATGGAGCTTCATGGAGATTCATTCATGGAGATTTATGGAGAATCATAGAGATTCATGGAGGTTCATGGAGATTCAAAGAGAAACATGGAGATTCATGGAGGTTCATGGAGATTCAGTCATGGAGATTCATGGAGAATCATAGAGATTTATGGAGATTCATGGAGATTTATGGAGATTCATAGAGATTCATGGAGGTTCATGGAGATTCATGGAGATTCATGGACATTCACAGAGATTCATGGAGGTTCATGGAGATTCATGGAGGTTCATGGAGATTCATTCATGGAGATTCATGGAGATTCATGGAGATTCATAGGGATTCATGGATGTTCATGGAGGTTCATGGAGATTCATAGAGATTCATGGAAGTTCATGGAGATTCAGTCATGGAGATTCATGGAGAATCATAGAGATTTATGGAGATTCATGGAGATTTATGGAGATTCATAGAGATTCATGGAGGTTCATGGAGATTCATGGAGATTCATGGACATTCACAGAGATTCATGGAGGTTCATGGAGATTCATGGAGGTTCATGGAGATTCATTCATGGAGATTCATGGAGATTCATGGAGATTCATAGGGATTCATGGATGTTCATGGAGGTTCATGGAGATTCATAGAGATTCATGGAAGTTCATGCAGATTCATGGAGATTCATAGACATTCACAGAGATTCATGGAGGTTCATGGAGATTCATGGACATTCATGGAGATTCAAGGAGATTCACAGAGATTCATGGAGGTTCATGGAGATTCATGGAGGTTCATGGAAATTAATGGAGATTCATGGAGATTCAGTCATGGAGATTCATGGAGAATCATAGAGATTCATGGAGGTTCATGGAGATTCATGGAGATACATGGAGATTCATGGAGTTCATGGATATTCATGGAGGTTCATGGATATTCATGGAGATTCATGGAGATTCATAGAGATTCATGGAGGTTCATGGAGATTCATGGAGATTCATGGACATCCACAGAGATTCATGGAGGTTCATGGAGATTCATGGAGGTTCATGGAGAATCATGGAGCTTCATCTAGATTCATTCATGGAGATTTATGGAGAATCATAGAGATTCATGGAGGTTCATGGAGATTCAAAGAGAAACATGGAGATTCATGGAGGTTCATGGAGATTCAGTCATGGAGATTCATGGAGAATCATAGAGATTCATGGAGGTTCATGGAGATTCATGGAGGTTCATGGAGATTCATGGAGGTTCATGGAGATTCATTCATGGAGATTCATGGAGATTCATGGAGATTCATAGGGATTCATGGAGGTTCATGGAGGTTCATGGAGATTCATGGAGATACATGGAGATTCATGGAGTTCATGGAGATTCATGGAGGTTCATGGAGATTCATGGAGATTCATGGAGATTCATGGAGATTAATAGAGATTCATGGAGGTTCATGGAGATTCATGGAGATTCATGGACATGCACAGAGATTCATGGAGGTTCATGGAGATTCATTCATGGAGATTCATGGAGAATCATAGAGATTCATGGAGGTTCATAGAGATTCACAGAGAAACATGGAGATTCATGGAGGTTCATGGATATTCTTGGAGGTTCATGGACATTCATGGAGATTCATGGAGATTCATGGAGATTTATGGAGATTCATGGACATTCACAGAGATTCATGGAGGTTCATGGAGATTCATTCATGGAGATTCATGGACATTCACAGAGATTCATGGAGGTTCATGGAGATTCATGGAGGTTCATGGAGATTCACAGAGATTCATGGAGGTTCATGGAGATTCATGGAGGTTCATGGAGATTCATTCATGGAGATTCATGGAGATTCATGGAGATTCATAGGGATTCATGGAGGTTCATGGAGGTTCATGGAGATTCATGGAGATTCATGGAGGTTCATAGAGATTTATGGAGATTCATGGACATTCACAGAGATTCATGGAGGTTCATGGAGATTCATGGAGGTTCATGGAGATTCATGGAGATTCATGGACATTCACAGAGATTCATGGAGATCCATAGAGATTCATGGAGGTTCATGGAGATTCATGGAGATTCATGGACATTCACAGGGATTCATGGAGGTTCATGGAGATTCATGGAGGTTCATGGAGAATCATGGAGCTTCATGGAGATTCATTCATGGAGATTCATGGAGATTCATGGAGATTCATAGGGATTCATGGAGATTCATGGAGGTTCATGGAGATTTATGGAGATTCATGGAGATTTATGGAGATTCATGGACATTCACAGAGATTCATGGAGGTTCATGGAGATTCATTCATGGAGATTCATGGAGAATCATAGAGATTCATGGAGGTTCATAGAGATTCATAGAGAAACATGGAGAATCATGAAGTTTCATGGAGATTCAGTCATGGAGATTCATGGAGAATCATAGAGATTCATGGAGGTTCATGGAGATTCATGGAGATACATGGAGATTCATGGAGTTCATGGAGATTCATGGAGCTTCATGGAGATTTATGGAGATTCATGGAGATTTATGGAGATTCATAGAGATTCATGGAGGTTCATGGAGATTCATGGAGATTCATGGACATTCACAGAGATTCATGGAGGTTCATGGAGATTCATGGAGTTCATGGATATTCATGGAGGTTCATGGATATTCATGGAGATTCATGGAGATTCATAGAGATTCATGGAGGTTCATGGAGATTCATGGAGATTCATGGACATCCACAGAGATTCATGGAGGTTCATGGAGATTCATGGAGGTTCATGGAGATTCAGTCATGGAGATTCATGGAGAATCATAGAGATTCATGGAGGTTCATGGAGATTCATGGAGGTTCATGGAGATTCATGGAGGTTCATGGAGATTCATTCATGGAGATTCATGGAGATTCATGGAGATTCATAGGGATTCATGGTGGTTCATGGAGGTTCATGGAGATTCATGGAGATACATGGATATTCATGGAGTTCATGGAGATTCATGGAGGTTCATGGAGATTCATGGAGATTCATGGAGATTCATGGAGATTAATAGAGATTCATGGAGGTTCATGGAGATTCATGGAGATTCATGGACATGCACAGAGATTCATGGAGGTTCATGGAGATTCATTCATGGAGATTCATGGAGAATCATAGAGATTCATGGAGGTTCATAGAGATTCACAGAGAAACATGGAGATTCATGGAGGTTCATGGATATTCTTGGAGGTTCATGGACATTCATGGAGATTCATGGAGATTCATGGAGATTTATGGAGATTCATGGACATTCAGAGAGATTCATGGAGGTTCATGGAGATTCATTCATGGAGATTCATGGACATTCACAGAGATTCATGGAGGTTCATGGAGATTCATGGAGGTTCATGGAGATTCATTCATGGAGATTCATGGAGAATCATAGAGATTCATGGAGGTTCATAGAGATTCACAGAGAAACATGGAGATTCATGGAGGTTCATGGATATTCTTGGAGGTTCATGGACATTCATGGAGATTCATGGAGATTCATGGAGATTCAGTCATGGAGATTCATGGAGAATCATAGAGATTCATTCATGGAGATTCATGGAGATTCATGGAGATTCATAGGGATTCATGGAGGTTCATGGAGGTTCATGGAGATTCATGGAGATTCATGGAGGTTCATGGAGATTCATGGAGATTCATGGAGATTCATGGACATTCACAGAGATTCATGGAGGTTCATGGAGATTCATTCATGGAGATTCATGGAGAATCATAGAGATTCATGGAGGTTCATAGAGATTCATAGAGAAACATGGAGATTCATGGAGGTTCATGGAGATTCTTGGAGGTTCATGGACATTCATGGCGATTCATGGAGTTTCATGGAGATTCATGGAGGTTCATGGAGAATCATGGAGCTTCATGGAGATTCATTCATGGAGATTCATGGAGATTCATGGAGATTCATAGGGATTTATGGAGGTTCATGGAGATTCATGGAGGTTCATGGAGATTCATGGAGGTTCATGGAGATTCATGGAGCTTCATGGAGATTTATGGAGATTCATGGACATTCACAGAGATTCATTCATGGAGATTCATGGAGAATCATAGAGATTCATGGAGGTTCATGGAGATTCATGGAGATTCATGGAGATTCATGGACATTCACAGAGATTCATGGAGGTTCATGGAGATTCATTCATGGAGATTCATGGAGAAGCATAGAGATTCATGGAGGTTCATAGAGATTCATAGAGAAACATGGAGATTCATGGAGGTTCATGGAGATTCTTGGAGGTTCATGGACATTCATGGCGATTCATGGAGGTTCATGGAGATTCATGGAGGTTCATGGAGAATCATGGAGCTTCATGGAGATTCATTCATGGAGATTCATGGAGATTCATGGACATTCACAGAGATTCATGGAGGTTCATGGAGATTCATGGAGGTTCATGGAGATTCATGGAGCTTCATGGAGATTTATGGAGATTCATGGACATTCACAGAGATTCATGGAGGTTCATGGAGATTCATGGAGGTTCATGGAGATTCACAGAGATTCATGGAGGTTCATGGAGATTCATGGAGGTTCATGTAGATTCATTCATGGAGATTCATGGAGATTCATGGAGATTCATAGGGATTCATGGAGGTTCATGGAGGTTCATGGAGATTCATGGAGATTCATGGAGGTTCATGGAGATTCATGGAGATTCATGGAGATTCATGGACATTCACAGAGATTCATGGAGGTTCATGGAGATTCATTAATGGATATTCATGGAGAATCTTAGAGATTCATGGAGGTTCATAGAGATTCATGGAGAATCATGGAGCTTCATGGAGATTCATTCATGGAGATTCATGGAGATTCATGGAGATTCATAGGGATTTATGGAGGTTCATGGAGATTCATGGAGGTTCATGGAGGTTCATGGAGATTCATGGAGATTCATGGAGGTTCATGGAGATTCATGGAGGTTCATGGAGAATCATGGAGCTTTATGGAGATTCATTCATGGAGATTTATGGAGAATCATAGAGATTCATGGAGGTTCATGGAGCTTCATGGACATTCATGGAGATTCAAGGAGATTCACAGAGATTCATGGAGGTTCATGGAGATTCATGGAGGTTCATGGAGATTCATGGAGATTCATGGAGGTTCATGGAGATTCATGGAGATTCATGGAGATTCATGGACATTCACAGAGATTCATGGAGGTTCATGGAGATTCATTCATGGAGATTCATGGAGATTCATGGAGGTTCATGGAGATTCATGGAGGTTCATGGAGAATCATGGAGCTTCGTGGAGATTCATTCATGGAGATTTATGGAGAATCATAGAGATTCATGGAGGTTCATGGAGCTTCATGGACATTCATGGAGATTCAAGGAGATTCACAGAGATTCATGGAGGTTCATGGAGATTCATGGAGGTTCATGGAGGTTCATGGAGATTCATGGAGATTCATGGAGGTTCATGGAGATTCATGGAGGTTCGTGGAGAATCATGGAGCTTCATGGAGATTCATTCATGGAGATTTATGGAGAATCATAGAGATTCATGGAGGTTCATGGAGAATCATGGAGTTTCATGGAGATTCATTCATGGAGATTCATGGAGATTCATGGAGATTCATAGGGATTTATGGAGGTTCATGGAGATTCATGGACATTCATGGAGATTCAAGGAGATTCACAGAGATTCATGGAGGTTCATGGAGATTCATGGAGGTTCATGGAAATTCATGGAGATTCATGGAGATTCAGTCATGGAGATTCATGGAGAATCATAGAGATTCATGGAGGTTCATGGAGATTCATGGAGGTTCATGGAGATTCATGGAGATACATGGAGATTCATGGAGAATCATGTAGCTTCATGGAGATTCATTCATGGAGATTCATGGAGATTCATGGAGATTCATAGGGATTTATGGAGGTTCATGGAGATTCATGGACATTCATGGAGATTCAAGGAGATTCACAGAGATTCATGGAGGTTCATGGAGATTCATGGAGGTTCATGGAGGTTCATGGAGATTCATGGAGATTCATGGAGGTTCATGGAGATTCATGGAGGTTCATGGAGAATCATGGAGCTTCATGGAGATTCATTCATGGAGATTTATGGAGAATCATAGAGATTCATGGAGGTTCATGGAGCTTCATGGACATTCATGGAGATTCAAGGAGATTCACAGAGATTCATGGAGGTTCATGGAGATTCATGGAGGTTCATGGAAATTCATGGAGATTCATGGAGATTCAGTCATGGAGATTCATGGAGAATCATAGAGATTCATTCATGGAGATTCATGGAGATTCATGGAGATTCATAGGGATTCATGGAGGTTCATGGAGGTTCATGGAGATTCATGGAGATTCATGGAGGTTCATGGAGATTCATGGAGATTCATGGAGATTCATGGACATTCACAGAGATTCATGGAGGTTCATGGAGATTCATTCATGGAGATTCATGGAGAATCATAGAGATTCATGGAGGTTCATAGAGATTCATAGAGAAACATGGAGATTCATGGAGGTTCATGGAGATTCTTGGAGGTTCATGGACATTCATGGCGATTCATGGAGGTTCATGGAGATTCATGGAGGTTCATGGAGAATCATGGAGCTTCATGGAGATTCATTCATGGAGATTCATGGAGATTCATGGAGATTCATAGGGATTTATGGAGGTTCATGGAGATTCATGGAGGTTCATGGAGATTCATGGAGGTTCATGGAGATTCATGGAGCTTCATGGAGATTTATGGAGATTCATGGACATTCACAGAGATTCATGGAGGTTCATGGAGATTCATGGAGGTTCATGGAGATTCGCAGAGATTCATGGAGGTTCATGGAGATTCATGGAGGTTCATGTAGATTCATTCATGGAGATTCATGGAGAATCATAGAGATTCATGGAGGTTCATGGAGATTCATGGAGATTCATGGAGATTCATGGACATTCACAGAGATTCATGGAGGTTCATGGAGATTCATTCATGGAGATTCATGGAGAAGCATAGAGATTCATGGAGGTTCATAGAGATTCATAGAGAAACATGGAGATTCATGGAGGTTCATGGAGATTCTTGGAGGTTCATGGACATTCATGGCGATTCATGGAGGTTCATGGAGATTCATGGAGGTTCATGGAGAATCATGGAGCTTCATGGAGATTCATGGAGATTCATGGACATTCACAGAGATTCATGGAGGTTCATGGAGATTCATGGAGGTTCATGGAGATTCATGGAGCTTCATGGAGATTTATGGAGATTCATGGACATTCACAGAGATTCATGGAGGTTCATGGAGATTCATGGAGGTTCATGGAGATTCACAGAGATTCATGGAGGTTCATGGAGATTCATGGAGGTTCATGTAGATTCATTCATGGAGATTCATGGAGATTCATGGAGATTCATAGGGATTCATGGAGGTTCATGGAGGTTCATGGAGATTCATGGAGATTCATGGAGGTTCATGGAGATTCATGGAGATTCATGGAGATTCATGGACATTCACAGAGATTCATGGAGGTTCATGGAGATTCATTCATGGAGATTCATGGAGAATCATAGAGATTCATGGAGGTTCATAGAGATTCATAGAGAAACATGGAGATTCATGGAGGTTCATGGAGATTCTTGGAGGTTCATGGACATTCATGGCGATTCATGGAGGTTCATGGAGATTCATGGAGGTTCATGGAGAATCATGGAGCTTCATGGAGATTCATTCATGGAGATTCATGGAGATTCATGGAGATTCATAGGGATTTATGGAGGTTCATGGAGATTCATGGAGGTTCATGGAGGTTCATGGAGATTCATGGAGATTCATGGAGGTTCATGGAGATTCATGGAGGTTCATGGAGAATCATGGAGCTTCATGGAGATTCATTCATGGAGATTTATGGAGAATCATAGAGATTCATGGAGGTTCATGGAGCTTCATGGACATTCATGGAGATTCAAGGAGATTCACAGAGATTCATGGAGGTTCATGGAGATTCATGGAGGTTCATGGAGATTCATGGAGATTCATGGAGGTTCATGGAGATTCATGGAGATTCATGGAGATTCATGGACATTCACAGAGATTCATGGAGGTTCATGGAGATTCATTCATGGAGATTCATGGAGATTCATGGAGGTTCATGGAGATTCATGGAGGTTCATGGAGAATCATGGAGCTTCGTGGAGATTCATTCATGGAGATTTATGGAGAATCATAGAGATTCATGGAGGTTCATGGAGCTTCATGGACATTCATGGAGATTCAAGGAGATTCACAGAGATTCATGGAGGTTCATGGAGATTCATGGAGGTTCATGGAGGTTCATGGAGATTCATGGAGATTCATGGAGGTTCATGGAGATTCATGGAGGTTCGTGGAGAATCATGGACATTCATGGAGATTCAAGGAGATTCACAGAGATTCATGGAGGTTCATGGAGATTCATGGAGGTTCATGGAAATTCATGGAGATTCATGGAGATTCAGTCATGGAGATTCATGGAGAATCATAGAGATTCATGGAGGTTCATGGAGATTCATGGAGGTTCATGGAGATTCATGGAGATACATGGAGATTCATGGAGAATCATGTAGCTTCATGGAGATTCATTCATGGAGATTCATGGAGATTCATGGAGATTCATAGGGATTTATGGAGGTTCATGGAGATTCATGGACATTCATGGAGATTCAAGGAGATTCACAGAGATTCATGGAGGTTCATGGAGATTCATGGAGGTTCATGGAGGTTCATGGAGATTCATGGAGATTCATGGAGGTTCATGGAGATTCATGGAGGTTCATGGAGAATCATGGAGCTTCATGGAGATTCATTCATGGAGATTTATGGAGAATCATAGAGATTCATGGAGGTTCATGGAGCTTCATGGACATTCATGGAGATTCAAGGAGATTCACAGAGATTCATGGAGGTTCATGGAGATTCATGGAGGTTCATGGAGATTCATGGAGATTCATGGAGGTTCATGGAGATTCATGGAGATTCATGGAGATTCATGGACATTCACAGAGATTCATGGAGGTTCATGGAGATTCATTCATGGAGATTCATGGAGAATCATAGAGATTCATGGAGGTTCATAGAGATTCATAGAGAAACATGGAGATTCATGGAGGTTCATGGAGATTCTTGGAGGTTCATGGACATTCATGGCGATTCATGGAGGTTCATGGAGATTCATGGAGGTTCATGGAGAATCATGGAGCATCATGGAGATTCATTCATGGAGATTCATGGAGATTCATGGAGATTCATAGGGATTTATGGAGGTTCATGGAGATTCATGGACATTCATGGAGATTCAAGGAGATTCACAGAGATTCATGGAGGTTCATGGAGATTCATGGAGGTTCATGGAGGTTCATGGAGATTCATGGAGATTCATGGAGGTTCATGGAGATTCATGGAGGTTCATGGAGAATCATGGAGCTTCATGGAGATTCATTCATGGAGATTTATGGAGAATCATAGAGATTCATGGAGGTTCATGGAGAATCATGGAGCTTCATGGAGATTCATTCATGGAGATTCATGGAGATTCATGGAGATTCATAGGGATTTATGGAGGTTCATGGAGATTCATGGACATTCATGGAGATTCAAGGAGATTCACAGAGATTCATGGAGGTTCATGGAGATTCATGGAGGTTCATGGAAATTCATGGAGATTCATGGAGATTCAGTCATGGAGATTCATGGAGAATCATAGAGATTCATGGAGGTTCATGGAGATTCATGGAGATACATGGAGATTCATGGAGTACATGGAGATTCATGGAGGTTCATGGAGATTCATGGAGATTCATGGAGATTCATTGAGATTCATGGAGGTTCATGGAGATTCATGGAGATTCATGGACATCCACAGAGATTCATGGAGGTTCATGGAGATTCATGGAGGTTCATGGAGAATCATGGAGCTTCATGGAGATTCATTCATGGAGATTTATGGAGAATCATAGAGATTCATGGAGGTTCATGGAGATTCAAAGAGAAACATGGAGATTCATGGAGGTTCATGGAGATTCATGGAGATTTATGGAGATTCATAGAGATTCGTGGAGGTTCATGGAGATTCATGGAGATTCATGGACATTCACAGAGATTCATGGAGGTTCATGGAGATTCATGGAGGTTCATGGAGATTCATTCATGGAGATTCATGGAGATTCATGGAGATTCATAGGGATTCATGGAGATTCATGGAGGTTCATGGAGATTCATGGAGATTCATGGAGATTCATGGAGATTCATAGAGATTCATGGAGGTTCATGGAGATTCATAGAGAAACATGGAGATTCATGGAGGTTCATGGAGATTCTTGGAGGTTCATGGACATTCATGGAGATTCATGGAGATACATTCATGGAGATACATGGAGATTCATGGAGTTCATGGACATTCATGGAGATTCATGGAGATTCATTCATGGAGGTACATGGAGGTTCATGGAGATTTATGGAGATTCATGGAGATTTATGGAGATTCATGGACATTCACAGAGATTCATGGAGGTTCATGGAGATTCATTCATGGAGATTCATGGACATTCACAGAGATTCATGGAGGTTCATGGAGATTCATGGAGGTTCATGGAGATTCACAGAGATTCATGGAGGTTCATGGAGATTCATGGAGGTTCATGGAGATTCATTCATGGAGATTCATGGAGATTCATGGAGATTCATAGGGATTCATGGAGGTTCATGGAGGTTCATGGAGATTCATGGAGATTCATGGAGGTTCATAGAGATTCATGGAGATTCATGGACATTCACAGAGATTCATGGAGGTTCATGGAGATTCATGGAGGTTCATGGAGATTCATGGAGATTCATGGACATTCACAGAGATTCATGGAGATCCATAGAGATTCATGGAGGTTCATGGAGATTCATGGAGATTCATGGACATTCACAGGGATTCATGGAGGTTCATGGAGATTCATGGAGGTTCATGGAGAATCATGGAGCTTCATGGAGATTCATTCATGGAGATTCATGGAGATTTATGGAGATTCATAGGGATTCATGGAGGTTCATGGAGATTCATGGACATTCATGGAGATTCAAGGAGATTCACAGAGATTCATGGAGGTTCATGGAGATTCATGGAGGTTCATGGAAATTCATGGAGATTCATGGAGATTCAGTCATGGAGATTCATGGAGAATCATAGAGATTCATGGAAGTTCATGGAGATTCATGGAGATACATGGAGATTCATGGAGTTCATGGAGATTCATGGATGTTCATGGAGATTCATGGACATTCATGGAGATTCATAGAGATTCATGGAGGTTCATGGAGATTCATGGAGATTCATGGAGATTTATGGAGATTCATAGAGATTCATGGAGGTTCATGGAGGTTCATGGAGATTCATGGACATTCACAGAGGTTCATGGAGGTTCATGGAGATTCATGGAGGTTCATGGAGATTCATTCATGGAGATTCATGGAGATTCATGGAGATTCATGGAGATTCATAGGGATTCATGGAGATTCATGGAGATTCATAGAGATTCATGGAGGTTCATGGAGATTCATGGAGATTCATGGAGATTCATGGAGGTTCATGGAAATTCATGGAGATTCATGGAGATTCAGTCATGGAGATTCATGGAGAATCATAGAGATTCATGGAAGTTCATGGAGATTCATGGAGATACATGGAGATTCATGGAGTTCATGGAGATTCATGGAGTTCATGGAGATTCATGGATGTTCATGGAGATTCATGGAGATTCATGGAGATTCATAGAGATTCATGGAGGTTCATGGAGATTCATGGAGATTCATGGAGATTTATGGAGATTCATAGAGAAACATGGAGATTCATGGAGGTTCATGGAGATTCTTGGATGTTCATGGACATTCATGGAGATTCATGGAGATACATGGAGATTCATGGAGATTCATAGGGATTCATGGAGATTCATGGAGGTTCATGGAGATTTATGGAGATTCATGGAGATTTATGGAGATGCATGGACATTCACAGAGATTCATGGAGGTTCATGGAGATTCATTCATGGAGATTCATGGAGAATCATAGAGATTCATGGACATTCACGGAGATTCATGGAGGTTCATGGAGATTCATGGAGGTTGATGGAGATTCACAGAGATTCATGGAGGTTCATGGAGATTCATGGAGGTTCATGGAGATTCATTCATGGAGATTCATGGAGATTCATAGGGATTCATGGAGGTTCATGGAGGTTCATGCAGATTCATGGAGATTCATGGAGGTTCATGGAGATTCATGGAGATTCATGGAGATTCATGGAGATTCGTAGAGATTCATGGAGGTTCATGGAGATTCATGGAGATTCATGGACATTCACAGAGATTCATGGAGGTTCATGGAGATTCATTCATGGAGATTCATGGAGAATCATAGGGATTTATGGAGGTTCATGGAGATTCATGGACATTCATGGAGATTCAAGGAGATTCACAGAGATTCATGGAGGTTCATGGAGATTCATGGAGGTTCATGGAAATTCATGGAGATTCATGGAGAATCATGGAGCTTCATGGAGATTCATTCATGGAGATTTATGGAGAATCATAGAGATTCATGGAGGTTCATGGAGATTCATGGAGATACATGGAGATTCATGGAGTTCATGGAGATTCATGGAGGTTCATGGAGATTCATGGAGATTCATGGAGATTCATAGAGATTCATGGAGGTTCATGGAGATTCATGGAGATTCATGGACATCCACAGAGATTCATGGAGGTTCATGGAGATTCATGGAGGTTCATGGAGAATCATGGAGCTTCATGGAGATTCATTCATGGAGATTTATGGAGAATCATAGAGATTCATGGAGGTTCATGGAGATTCAGTCATGGAGATTCATGGAGAATCATAGAGATTTATGGAGATTCATGGAGATTTATGGAGATTCATAGAGATTCATGGAGGTTCATGGAGATTCATGGAGATTCATGGACATTCACAGAGATTCATGGAGGTTCATGGAGATTCATGGAGGTTCATGGACATTCATGGCGATTCATGGAGGTTCATGGAGGTTCATGGAGGTTCATGGAGAATCCTGGAGCTTCATGGAGATTCATTCATGGAGATTCATGGAGATTCATGGAGATTCATAGGGATTTATGGAGGTTCATGGAGATTCATGGACATTCATGGAGATTCAAGGAGATTCACAGAGATTCATGGAGGTTCATGGAGATTCATGGAGGTTCATGGAAATTCATGGAGATTCATGGAGAATCATGGAGCTTCATGGAGATTCATTCATGGAGATTTATGGAGAATCATAGAGATTCATGGAGGTTCATGGAGATTCATGGAGATACATGGAGATTCATGGAGTTCATGGAGATTCATGGAGGTTCATGGAGATTCATGGAGATTCATGGAGATTCATAGAGATTCATGGAGGTTCATGGAGATTCATGGAGATTCATGGACATCCACAGAGATTCATGGAGGTTCATGGAGATTCATGGAGGTTCATGGAGAATCATGGAGCTTCATGGAGATTCATTCATGGAGATTTATGGAGAATCATAGAGATTCATGGAGGTTCATGGAGATTCAGTCATGGAGATTCATGGAGAATCATAGAGATTTATGGAGATTCATGGAGATTTATGGAGATTCATAGAGATTCATGGAGGTTCATGGAGATTCATGGAGATTCATGGACATTCACAGAGATTCATGGAGGTTCATGGAGATTCATGGAGGTTCATGGAGATTCATTCATGGAGATTCATGGAGATTCATGGAGATTCATAGGGATTCATGGATGTTCATGGAGGTTCATGGAGATTCATAGAGATTCATGGAAGTTCATGGAGATTCATGGAGATTCATAGACATTCACAGAGATTCATGGAGGTTCATGGAGATTCATGGACATTCATGGAGATTCAAGGAGATTCACAGAGATTCATGGAGGTTCATGGAGATTCATGGAGGTTCATGGAAATTAATGGAGATTCATGGAGATTCAGTCATGGAGATTCATGGAGAATCATAGAGATTCATGGAGGTTCATGGAGATTCATGGAGATACATGGAGATTCATGGAGTTCATGGATATTCATGGAGGTTCATGGATATTCATGGAGATTCATGGAGATTCATAGAGATTCATGGAGGTTCATGGAGATTCATGGAGATTCATGGACATCCACAGAGATTCATGGAGGTTCATGGAGATTCATGGAGGTTCATGGAGAATCATGGAGCTTCATCTAGATTCATTCATGGAGATTTATGGAGAATCATATAGATTCATGGAGTTTCATGGAGATTCAAAGAGAAACATGGAGATTCATGGAGGTTCATGGAGATTCAGTCATGGAGATTCATGGAGAATCATAGAGATTCATGGAGGTTCATGGAGATTCATGGAGGTTCATGGAGATTCATGGAGGTTCATGGAGATTCATTCATGGAGATTCATGGAGATTCATGGAGATTCATAGGGATTCATGGAGGTTCATGGAGGTTCATGGAGATTCATGGAGATACATGGAGATTCATGGAGTTCATGGAGATTCATGGAGGTTCATGGAGATTCATGGAGATTCATGGAGATTCATGGAGATTCATAGAGATTCATGGAGGTTCATGGAGATTCATGGAGATTCATGGACATGCACAGAGATTCATGGAGGTTCATGGAGATTCATTCATGGAGATTCATGGAGAATCATAGAGATTCATGGAGGTTCATAGAGATTCACAGAGAAACATGGAGATTCATGGAGGTTCATGGATATTCTTGGAGGTTCATGGACATTCATGGAGATTCATGGAGATTCATGGAGATTCATGGAAGTTCATGGAGATTCATGGAGATACATGGAGATTCATGGAGTTCATGGAGATTCATGGATGTTCATGGAGATTCATGGAGATTCATGGAGATTCATAGAGATTCATGGAGGTTCATGGAGATTCATGGAGGTTCATAGAGATTCATGGAGATTCATGGACATTCACAGAGATTCATGGAGGTTCATGGAGATTCATGGAGGTTCATGGAGATTCATGGAGATTCATGGACATTCACAGAGATTCATGGAGATTCATAGAGATTCATGGAGGTTCATGGAGATTCATGGAGATTCATGGAGATTCATGGAGGTTCATGGAAATTCATGGAGATTCATGGAGATTCAGTCATGGAGATTCATGGAGAATCATAGAGATTCATGGAAGTTCATGGAGATTCATGGAGATACATGGAGATTCATGGAGTTCATGGAGATTCATGGATGTTCATGGAGATTCATGGAGATTCATGGAGATTCATAGAGATTCATGGAGGTTCATGGAGATTCATGGAGGTTCATAGAGATTCATGGAGATTCATGGACATTCACAGAGATTCATGGAGGTTCATGGAGATTCATGGAGGTTCATGGAGATTCATGGAGATTCATGGACATTCACAGAGATTCATGGAGATCCATAGAGATTCATGGAGGTTCATGGAGATTCATGGAGATTCATGGACATTCACAGGGATTCATGGAGGTTCATGGAGATTCATGGAGGTTCATGGAGAATCATGGAGCTTCATGGAGATTCATTCATGGAGATTCATGGAGATTCATGGAGATTCATAGGGATTCATGGAGGTTCATGGAGATTCATGGACATTCATGGAGATTCAAGGAGATTCACAGAGATTCATGGAGGTTCATGGAGATTCATGGAGGTTCATGGAAATTCATGGAGATTCATGGAGATTCAGTCATGGAGATTCATGGAGAATCATAGAGATTCATGGAAGTTCATGGAGATTCATGGAGATACATGGAGATTCATGGAGTTCATGGAGATTCATGGATGTTCATGGAGATTCATGGAGATTCATGGAGATTCATAGAGATTCATGGAGGTTCATGGAGATTCATGGAGATTCATGGAGATTTATGGAGATTCATAGAGAAACATGGAGATTCATGGAGGTTCATGGAGATTCTTGGATGTTCATGGACATTCAATGAGATTCATGGAGATTCATGGAGATTCATGGAGATTCATGGAGATTCATGGAGGTTCATGGAGATTCATGGAGGTTCATGGAGAATCATGGAGCTTCATGGAGATTCATTCATGGAGATTTATGGAGAATCATAGAGATTCATGGAGGTTCATGGAGCTTCATGGACATTCATGGAGATTCAAGGAGATTCACAGAGATTCATGGAGGTTCATGGAGATTCATGGAGGTTCATGGAGATTCATGGAGATTCATGGAGGTTCATGGAGATTCATGGAGATTCATGGAGATTCATGGACATTCACAGAGATTCATGGAGGTTCATGGAGATTCATTCATGGAGATTCATGGAGAATCATAGAGATTCATGGAGGTTCATAGAGATTCATAGAGAAACATGGAGATTCATGGAGGTTCATGGAGATTCTTGGAGGTTCATGGACATTCATGGCGATTCATGGAGGTTCATGGAGATTCATGGAGGTTCATGGAGAATCATGGAGCATCATGGAGATTCATTCATGGAGATTCATGGAGATTCATGGAGATTCATAGGGATTTATGGAGGTTCATGGAGATTCATGGACATTCATGGAGATTCAAGGAGATTCACAGAGATTCATGGAGGTTCATGGAGATTTATGGAGGTTCATGGAGATTCATGGACATTCATGGAGATTCAAGGAGATTCACAGAGATTCATGGAGGTTCATGGAGATTCATGGAGGTTCATGGAAATTCATGGAGATTCATGGAGATTCAGTCATGGAGATTCATGGAGAATCATAGAGATTCATGGAGGTTCATGGAGATTCATGGAGATACATGGAGATTCATGGAGTACATGGAGATTCATGGAGGTTCATGGAGATTCATGGAGATTCATGGAGATTCATTGAGATTCATGGAGGTTCATGGAGATTCATGGAGATTCATGGACATCCACAGAGATTCATGGAGGTTCATGGAGATTCATGGAGGTTCATGGAGAATCATGGAGCTTCATGGAGATTCATTCATGGAGATTTATGGAGAATCATAGAGATTCATGGAGGTTCATGGAGATTCAAAGAGAAACATGGAGATTCATGGAGGTTCATGGAGATTCAGTCATGGAGATTCATGGAGAATCATAGAGATTTATGGAGATTCATGGAGATTTATGGAGATTCATAGAGATTCGTGGAGGTTCATGGAGATTCATGGAGATTCATGGACATTCACAGAGATTCATGGAGGTTCATGGAGATTCATGGAGGTTCATGGAGATTCATTCATGGAGATTCATGGAGATTCATGGAGATTCATAGGGATTCATGGAGATTCATGGAGGTTCATGGAGATTCATGGAGATTCATGGAGATTCATGGAGATTCATAGAGATTCATGGAGGTTCATGGAGATTCATAGAGAAACATGGAGATTCATGGAGGTTCATGGAGATTCTTGGAGGTTCATGGACATTCATGGAGATTCATGGAGATACATTCATGGAGATACATGGAGATTCATGGAGTTCATGGACATTCATGGAGATTCATGGAGATTCATTCATGGAGGTACATGGAGGTTCATGGAGATTCATGGAGGTTCATGGAGATTCATTCATGGAGATTCATGGAGATTCATGGAGATTCATAGGGATTCATGGAGGTTCATGGAGGTTCATGGAGATTCATGGAGATTCATGGAGGTTCATAGAGATTCATGGAGATTCATGGACATTCACAGAGATTCATGGAGGTTCATGGAGATTCATGGAGGTTCATGGAGATTCATGGAGATTCATGGACATTCACAGAGATTCATGGAGATCCATAGAGATTCATGGAGGTTCATGGAGATTCATGGAGATTCATGGACATTCACAGGGATTCATGGAGGTTCATGGAGATTCATGGAGGTTCATGGAGAATCATGGAGCTTCATGGAGATTCATTCATGGAGATTCATGGAGATTCATGGAGATTCATAGGGATTCATGGAGGTTCATGGAGATTCATGGACATTCATGGAGATTCAAGGAGATTCACAGAGATTCATGGAGGTTCATGGAGATTCATGGAGGTTCATGGAAATTCATGGAGATTCATGGAGATTCAGTCATGGAGATTCATGGAGAATCATAGAGATTCATGGAAGTTCATGGAGATTCATGGAGATACATGGAGATTCATGGAGTTCATGGAGATTCATGGATGTTCATGGAGATTCATGGACATTCATGGAGATTCATAGAGATTCATGGAGGTTCATGGAGATTCATGGAGATTCATGGAGATTTATGGAGATTCATAGAGATTCATGGAGGTTCATGGAGGTTCATGGAGATTCATGGACATTCACAGAGGTTCATGGAGGTTCATGGAGATTCATGGAGGTTCATGGAGATTCATTCATGGAGATTCATGGAGATTCATGGAGATTCATAGGGATTCATGGAGATTCATGGAGATTCATAGAGATTCATGGAGGTTCATGGAGATTCATGGAGATTCATGGAGATTCATGGAGGTTCATGGAAATTCATGGAGATTCATGGAGATTCAGTCATGGAGATTCATGGAGAATCATAGAGATTCATGGAAGTTCATGGAGATTCATGGAGATACATAGAGATTCATGGAGTTCATGGAGATTCATGGATGTTCATGGAGATTCATGGAGACTCATGGAGATTCATAGAGATTCATGGAGGTTCATGGAGATTCATGGAGGTTCATAGAGATTCATGGAGATTCATGGACATTCACAGAGATTCATGGAGGTTCATGGAGATTCATGGAGGTTCATGGAGATTCATGGAGATTCATGGACATTCACAGAGATTCATGGAGATCCATAGAGATTCATGGAGGTTCATGGAGATTCATGGAGATTCATGGACATTCACAGGGATTCATGGAGGTTCATGGAGATTCATGGAGGTTCATGGAGAATCATGGAGCTTCATGGAGATTCATTCATGGAGATTCATGGAGATTCATGGAGATTCATAGGGATTCATGGAGGTTCATGGAGATTCATGGACATTCATGGAGATTCAAGGAGATTCACAGAGATTCATGGAGGTTCATGGAGATTCATGGAGGTTCATGGAAATTCATGGAGATTCATGGAGATTCAGTCATGGAGATTCATGGAGAATCATAGAGATTCATGGAAGTTCATGGAGATTCATGGAGATACATGGAGATTCATGGAGTTCATGGAGATTCATGGATGTTCATGGAGATTCATGGAGATTCATGGAGATTCATAGAGATTCATGGAGGTTCATGGAGATTCATGGAGATTCATGGAGATTTATGGAGATTCATAGAGAAACATGGAGATTCATGGAGGTTCATGGAGATTCTTGGATGTTCATGGACATTCATGGAGATTCATGGAGATACATGGAGATTCATGGAGATTCATAGGGATTCATGGAGATTCATGGAGATTTATGGAGATGCATGGACATTCACAGAGATTCATGGAGGTTCATGGAGATTCATTCATGGAGATTCATGGAGAATCATAGAGATTCATGGACATTCACGGAGATTCATGGAGGTTCATGGAGATTCATGGAGGTTGATGGAGATTCACAGAGATTCATGGAGGTTCATGGAGATTCATGGAGGTTCATGGAGATTCATTCATGGAGATTCATGGAGATTCATAGGGATTCATGGAGGTTCATGGAGGTTCATGCAGATTCATGGAGATTCGTAGAGATTCATGGAGGTTCATGGAGATTCATGGAGATTCATGGACATTCACAGAGATTCATGGAGGTTCATGGAGATTCATTCATGGAGATTCATGGAGAATCATAGAGATTCATGGAGGTTCATAGAGATTCATAGAGAAACATGGAGATTCATGGAGGTTCATGGAGATTCTTGGAGGTTCATGGACATTCATGGCGATTCATGGAGGTTCATGGAGGTTCATGGAGGTTCATGGAGAATCCTGGAGCTTCATGGAGATTCATTCATGGAGATTCATGGAGATTCATGGAGATTCTTGGAGGTTCATGGAGATTCATGGACATTCATGGAGATTCAAGGAGATTCACAGAGATTCATGGAGGTTCATGGAGATTCATGGAGGTTCATGGAAATTAATGGAGATTCATGGAGATTCAGTCATGGAGATTCATGGAGGTTCATGGAGATTCATGGAGGTTCATGGAGAATCATGGAGCTTCATCTAGATTCATTCATGGAGATTTAAGGAGAATCATATAGATTCATGGAGGTTCATGGAGATTCAAAGAGAAACATGGAGATTCATGGAGGTTCATGGAGATTCAGTCATGGAGATTCATGGAGAATCATAGAGATTCATGGAGGTTCATGGAGATTCATGGAGGTTCATGGAGATTCATGGAGGTTCATGGAGATTCATTCATGGAGATTCATGGAGATTCATGGAGATTCATAGGGATTCATGGAGGTTCATGGAGGTTCATGGAGATTCATGGAGATACATGGAGATTCATGGAGTTCATGGAGATTCATGGAGGTTCATGGAGATTCATGGAGATTCATGGAGATTCATGGAGATTCATAGAGATTCATGGAGGTTCATGGAGATTCATGGAGGTTCATAGAGATTCACAGAGAAACATGGAGATTCATGGAGGTTCATGGATATTCTTGGAGGTTCATGGACATTCATGGAGATTCATGGAGGTTCATAGAGATTCATGGAGATTCATGGACATTCACAGAGATTCATGGAGGTTCATGGAGATTCATGGAGGTTCATGGAGATTCATGGAGATTCATGGACATTCACAGAGATTCATGGAGATCCATAGAGATTCATGGAGGTTCATGGAGATTCATGGAGATTCATGGACATTCACAGGGATTCATGGAGGTTCATGGAGATTCATGGAGGTTCATGGAGAATCATGGAGCTTCATGGAGATTCATTCATGGAGATTCATGGAGATTCATGGAGATTCATAGGGATTCATGGAGGTTCATGGAGATTCATGGACATTCATGGAGATTCAAGGAGATTCACAGAGATTCATGGAGGTTCATGGAGATTCATGGAGGTTCATGGAAATTCATGGAGATTCATGGAGATTCAGTCATGGAGATTCATGGAGAATCATAGAGATTCATGGAAGTTCATGGAGATTCATGGAGATACATGGAGATTCATGGAGTTCATGGAGATTCATGGATGTTCATGGAGATTCATGGAGATTCATGGAGATTCATAGAGATTCATGGAGGTTCATGGAGATTCATGGAGATTCATGGAGATTTATGGAGATTCATAGAGAAACATGGAGATTCATGGAGGTTCATGGAGATTCTTGGATGTTCATGGACATTCATGGAGATTCATGGAGATTCATGGAGATTCATGGAGATTCATGGAGATTCATGGAGGTTCATGGAGATTCATGGAGGTTCATGGAGAATCATGGAGCTTCATGGAGATTCATTCATGGAGATTTATGGAGAATCATAGAGATTCATGGAGGTTGGAGCTTCATGGACATTCATGGAGATTCAAGGAGATTCACAGAGATTCATGGAGGTTCATGGAGATTCATGGAGGTTCATGGAGATTCATGGAGATTCATGGAGGTTCATGGAGATTCATGGAGATTCATGGAGATTCATGGACATTCACAGAGATTCATGGAGGTTCATGGAGATTCATTCATGGAGATTCATGGAGAATCATAGAGATTCATGGAGGTTCATAGAGATTCATAGAGAAACATGGAGATTCATGGAGGTTCATGGAGATTCTTGGAGGTTCATGGACATTCATGGCGATTCATGGAGGTTCATGGAGATTCATGGAGGTTCATGGAGAATCATGGAGCATCATGGAGATTCATTCATGGAGATTCATGGAGATTCATGGAGATTCATAGGGATTTATGGAGGTTCATGGAGATTCATGGACATTCATGGAGATTCAAGGAGATTCACAGAGATTCATGGAGGTTCATGGAGATTTATGGAGGTTCATGGAGATTCATGGACATTCATGGAGATTCAAGGAGATTCACAGAGATTCATGGAGGTTCATGGAGATTCATGGAGGTTCATGGAAATTCATGGAGATTCATGGAGATTCAGTCATGGAGATTCATGGAGAATCATAGAGATTCATGGAGGTTCATGGAGATTCATGGAGATACATGGAGATTCATGGAGTACATGGAGATTCATGGAGGTTCATGGAGATTCATGGAGATTCATGGAGATTCATTGAGATTCATGGAGGTTCATGGAGATTCATGGAGATTCATGGACATCCACAGAGATTCATGGAGGTTCATGGAGATTCATGGAGGTTCATGGAGAATCATGGAGCTTCATGGAGATTCATTCATGGAGATTTATGGAGAATCATAGAGATTCATGGAGGTTCATGGAGATTCAAAGAGAAACATGGAGATTCATGGAGGTTCATGGAGATTCAGTCATGGAGATTCATGGAGAATCATAGAGATTTATGGAGATTCATGGAGATTTATGGAGATTCATAGAGATTCGTGGAGGTTCATGGAGATTCATGGAGATTCATGGACATTCACAGAGATTCATGGAGGTTCATGGAGATTCATGGAGGTTCATGGAGATTCATTCATGGAGATTCATGGAGATTCATGGAGATTCATAGGGATTCATGGAGATTCATGGAGGTTCATGGAGATTCATGGAGATTCATGGAGATTCATGGAGATTCATAGAGATTCATGGAGGTTCATGGAGATTCATAGAGAAACATGGAGATTCATGGAGGTTCATGGAGATTCTTGGAGGTTCATGGACATTCATTGGAGATTCATGGAGATACATTCATGGAGATACATGGAGATTCATGGAGTTCATGGACATTCATGGAGATTCATGGAGATTCATTCATGGAGGTACATGGAGGTTCATGGAGATTTATGGAGATTCATGGAGATTTATGGAGATTCATGGAGATTCATTCATGGAGATTCATGGAGAATCATAGAGATTCATGGAGGTTCATAGAGATTCATAGAGAAACATGGAGATTCATGGAGGTTCATGGAGATTCTTGGAGGTTCATGGACATTCATGGCGATTCATGGAGGTTCATGGAGATTCATGGAGGTTCATGGAGAATCATGGAGCATCATGGAGATTCATTCATGGAGATTCATGGAGATTCATGGAGATTCATAGGGATTTATGGAGGTTCATGGAGATTCATGGACATTCATGGAGATTCAAGGAGATTCACAGAGATTCATGGAGGTTCATGGAGATTTATGGAGGTTCATGGAGATTCATGGACATTCATGGAGATTCAAGGAGATTCACAGAGATTCATGGAGGTTCATGGAGATTCATGGAGGTTCATGGAAATTCATGGAGATTCATGGAGATTCAGTCATGGAGATTCATGGAGAATCATAGAGATTCATGGAGGTTCATGGAGATTCATGGAGATACATGGAGATTCATGGAGTACATGGAGATTCATGGAGGTTCATGGAGATTCATGGAGATTCATGGAGATTCATTGAGATTCATGGAGGTTCATGGAGATTCATGGAGATTCATGGACATCCACAGAGATTCATGGAGGTTCATGGAGATTCATGGAGGTTCATGGAGAATCATGGAGCTTCATGGAGATTCATTCATGGAGATTTATGGAGAATCATAGAGATTCATGGAGGTTCATGGAGATTCAAAGAGAAACATGGAGATTCATGGAGGTTCATGGAGATTCAGTCATGGAGATTCATGGAGAATCATAGAGATTTATGGAGATTCATGGAGATTTATGGAGATTCATAGAGATTCGTGGAGGTTCATGGAGATTCATGGAGATTCATGGACATTCACAGAGATTCATGGAGGTTCATGGAGATTCATGGAGGTTCATGGAGATTCATTCATGGAGATTCATGGAGATTCATGGAGATTCATAGGGATTCATGGAGATTCATGGAGGTTCATGGAGATTCATGGAGATTCATGGAGATTCATGGAGATTCATAGAGATTCATGGAGGTTCATGGAGATTCATAGAGAAACATGGAGATTCATGGAGGTTCATGGAGATTCTTGGAGGTTCATGGACATTCATTGGAGATTCATGGAGATACATTCATGGAGATACATGGAGATTCATGGAGTTCATGGACATTCATGGAGATTCATGGAGATTCATTCATGGAGGTACATGGAGGTTCATGGAGATTTATGGAGATTCATGGAGATTTATGGAGATTCATGGACATTCACAGAGATTCATGGAGGTTCATGGAGATTCATTCATGGAGATTCATGGACATTCACAGAGATTCATGGAGGTTCATGGAGATTCATGGAGGTTCATGGAGATTCACAGAGATTCATGGAGGTTCATGGAGATTCATGGAGGTTCATGGAGATTCATTCATGGAGATTCATGGAGATTCATGGAGATTCATAGGGATTCATGGAGGTTCATGGAGGTTCATGGAGATTCATGGAGATTCATGGAGGTTCATAGAGATTCATGGAGATTCATGGACATTCACAGAGATTCATGGAGGTTCATGGAGATTCATGGAGGTTCATGGAGATTCATGGAGATTCATGGACATTCACAGAGATTCATGGAGATCCATAGAGATTCATGGAGGTTCATGGAGATTCATGGAGATTCATGGACATTCACAGGGATTCATGGAGGTTCATGGAGATTCATGGAGGTTCATGGAGAATCATGGAGCTTCATGGAGATTCATTCATGGAGATTCATGGAGATTCATGGAGATTCATAGGGATTCATGGAGGTTCATGGAGATTCATGGACATTCATGGAGATTCAAGGAGATTCACAGAGATTCATGGAGGTTCATGGAGATTCATGGAGGTTCATGGAAATTCATGGAGATTCATGGAGATTCAGTCATGGAGATTCATGGAGAATCATAGAGATTCATGGAAGTTCATGGAGATTCATGGAGATACATGGAGATTCATGGAGTTCATGGAGATTCATGGATGTTCATGGAGATTCATGGACATTCATGGAGATTCATAGAGATTCATGGAGGTTCATGGAGATTCATGGAGATTCATGGAGATTTATGGAGATTCATAGAGATTCATGGAGGTTCATGGAGGTTCATGGAGATTCATGGACATTCACAGAGGTTCATGGAGGTTCATGGAGATTCATGGAGGTTCATGGAGATTCATTCATGGAGATTCATGGAGATTCATGGAGATTCATAGGGATTCATGGAGATTCATGGAGATTCATAGAGATTCATGGAGGTTCATGGAGATTCATGGAGATTCATGGAGATTCATGGAGGTTCATGGAAATTCATGGAGATTCATGGAGATTCAGTCATGGAGATTCATGGAGAATCATAGAGATTCATGGAAGTTCATGGAGATTCATGGAGATACATGGAGATTCATGGAGTTCATGGAGATTCATGGATGTTCATGGAGATTCATGGAGACTCATGGAGATTCATAGAGATTCATGGAGGTTCATGGAGATTCATGGAGGTTCATAGAGATTCATGGAGATTCATGGACATTCACAGAGATTCATGGAGGTTCATGGAGATTCATGGAGGTTCATGGAGATTCATGGAGATTCATGGACATTCACAGAGATTCATGGAGATCCATAGAGATTCATGGAGGTTCATGGAGATTCATGGAGATTCATGGACATTCACAGGGATTCATGGAGGTTCATGGAGATTCATGGAGGTTCATGGAGAATCATGGAGCTTCATGGAGATTCATTCATGGAGATTCATGGAGATTCATGGAGATTCATAGGGATTCATGGAGGTTCATGGAGATTCATGGACATTCATGGAGATTCAAGGAGATTCACAGAGATTCATGGAGGTTCATGGAGATTCATGGAGGTTCATGGAAATTCATGGAGATTCATGGAGATTCAGTCATGGAGATTCATGGAGAATCATAGAGATTCATGGAAGTTCATGGAGATTCATGGAGATACATGGAGATTCATGGAGTTCATGGAGATTCATGGATGTTCATGGAGATTCATGGAGATTCATGGAGATTCATAGAGATTCATGGAGGTTCATGGAGATTCATGGAGATTCATGGAGATTTATGGAGATTCATAGAGAAACATGGAGATTCATGGAGGTTCATAAAGATTCTTGGATGTTCATGGACATTCATGGAGATTCATGGAGATACATGGAGATTCATGGAGATTCATAGGGATTCATGGAGATTCATGGAGGTTCATGGAGATTTATGGAGATTCATGGAGATTTATGGAGATGCATGGACATTCACAGAGATTCATGGAGGTTCATGGAGATTCATTCATGGAGATTCATGGAGAATCATAGAGATTCATGGACATTCACGGAGATTCATGGAGGTTCATGGAGATTCATGGAGGTTGATGGAGATTCACAGAGATTCATGGAGGTTCATGGAGATTCATGGAGGTTCATGGAGATTCATTCATGGAGATTCATGGAGATTCATAGGGATTCATGGAGGTTCATGGAGGTTCATGCAGATTCATGGAGATTCATGGAGGTTCATGGAGATTCATGGAGATTCATGGAGATTCATGGAGATTCGTAGAGATTCATGGAGGTTCATGGAGATTCATGGAGATTCATGGACATTCACAGAGATTCATGGAGGTTCATGGAGATTCATTCATGGAGATTCATGGAGAATCATAGAGATTCATGGAGGTTCATAGAGATTCATAGAGAAACATGGAGATTCATGGAGGTTCATGGAGATTCTTGGAGGTTCATGGACATTCATGGCGATTCATGGAGGTTCATGGAGGTTCATGGAGGTTCATGGAGAATCCTGGAGCTTCATGGAGATTCATTCATGGAGATTCATGGAGATTCATGGAGATTCATAGGGATTTATGGAGGTTCATGGAGATTCATGGACATTCATGGAGATTCAAGGAGATTCACAGAGATTCATGGAGGTTCATGGAGATTCATGGAGGTTCATGGAAATTCATGGAGATTCATGGAGAATCATGGAGCTTCATGGAGATTCATTCATGGAGATTTATGGAGAATCATAGAGATTCATGGAGGTTCATGGAGATTCATGGAGATACATGGAGATTCATGGAGATCATGGAGATTCATGGAGGTTCATGGAGATTCATGGAGATTCATGGAGATTCATAGAGATTCATGGAGGTTCATGGAGATTCATGGAGATTCATGGACATCCACAGAGATTCATGGAGGTTCATGGAGATTCATGGAGGTTCATGGAGAATCATGGAGCTTCATGGAGATTCATTCATGGAGATTTATGGAGAATCATAGAGATTCATGGAGGTTCATGGAGATTCAGTCATGGAGATTCATGGAGAATCATAGAGATTTATGGAGATTCATGGAGATTTATGGAGATTCACAGAGATTCATGGAGGTTCAGGAGATTCATGGAGGTTCATGGAGATTCATTCATGGAGATTCATGGAGATTCATGGAGATTCATAGGGATTCATGGATGTTCATGGAGGTTCATGGAGATTCATAGAGATTCATGGAAGTTCATGGAGATTCATGGAGATTCATAGACATTCACAGAGATTCATGGAGGTTCATGGAGATTCATGGACATTCATGGGGATTCAAGGAGATTCACAGAGATTCATGGAGGTTCATGGAGATTCATGGAGGTTCATGGAAATTAATGGAGATTCATGGAGATTCAGTCATGGAGATTCATGGAGAATCATAGAGATTCATGGAGGTTCATGGAGATTCATGGAGATACATGGAGATTCATGGAGTTCATGGATATTCATGGAGGTTCATGGATATTCATGGAGATTCATGGAGATTCATAGAGATTCATGGAGGTTCATGGAGATTCATGGAGATTCATGGACATCCACAGAGATTCATGGAGGTTCATGGAGATTCATGGAGGTTCATGGAGAATCATGGAGCTTCATCTAGATTCATTCATGGAGATTTATGGAGAATCATATAGATTCATGGAGGTTCATGGAGATTCAAAGAGAAACATGGAGATTCATGGAGGTTCATGGAGATTCAGTCATGGAGATTCATGGAGAATCATAGAGATTCATGGAGGTTCATGGAGATTCATGGAGGTTCATGGAGATTCATGGAGGTTCATGGAGATTCATTCATGGAGATTCATGGAGATTCATGGAGATTCATAGGGATTCATGGAGGTTCATGGAGGTTCATGGAGATTCATGGAGATACATGGAGATTCATGGAGTTCATGGAGATTCATGGAGGTTCATGGAGATTCATGGAGATTCATGGAGATTCATGGAGATTCATAGAGATTCATGGAGGTTCATGGAGATTCATGGAGATTCATGGACATGCACAGAGATTCATGGAGGTTCATGGAGATTCATTCATGGAGATTCATGGAGAATCATAGAGATTCATGGAGGTTCATAGAGATTCACAGAGAAACATGGAGATTCATGGAGGTTCATGGATATTCTTGGAGGTTCATGGACATTCATGGAGATTCATGGAGATTCATGGAGATTCATGGAAGTTCATGGAGATTCATGGAGATACATGGAGATTCATGGAGTTCATGGAGATTCATGGATGTTCATGGAGATTCATGGAGATTCATGGAGATTCATAGAGATTCATGGAGGTTCATGGAGATTCATGGAGGTTCATAGAGATTCATGGAGATTCATGGACATTCACAGAGATTCATGGAGGTTCATGGAGATTCATGGAGGTTCATGGAGATTCATGGAGATTCATGGACATTCACAGAGATTCATGGAGATTCATAGAGATTCATGGAGGTTCATGGAGATTCATGGAGATTCATGGAGATTCATGGAGGTTCATGGAAATTCATGGAGATTCATGGAGATTCAGTCATGGAGATTCATGGAGAATCATAGAGATTCATGGAAGTTCATGGAGATTCATGGAGATACATGGAGATTCATGGAGTTCATGGAGATTCATGGATGTTCATGGAGATCCATAGAGATTCATGGAGGTTCATGGAGATTCATGGAGATTCATGGAGATTCATGGACATTCACAGGGATACATGGAGGTTCATGGAGATTCATGGAGGTTCATGGAGAATCATGGAGCTTCATGGAGATTCATTCATGGAGATTCATGGAGATTCATGGAGATTCATAGGGATTCATGGAGGTTCATGGAGATTCATGGACATTCATGGAGATTCAAGGAGATTCACAGAGATTCATGGAGGTTCATGGAGGTTCATAGAGATTCATGGAGATTCATGGACATTCACAGAGATTCATGGAGGTTCATGGAGATTCATGGAGGTTCATGGAGATTCTTGGATGTTCATGGACATTCATGGAGATTCATGGAGATACATGGAGATTCATGGAGTTCATGGACATTCATGGAGATTCATGGAGATTCATTCATGGAGATACATGGAGGTTCATGGAGATTCATGGAGATTCATGGACATTCACAGAGATTCATGGAGGTTCATGGAGATTCATGGAGGTTCATGGAGAATCATGGAGCTTCATGGAGATTCATTCATGGAGATTCATGGAGATTCATGGAGATTCATAGGGATTCATGGAGATTCATGGAGGTTCATGGAGATTTATGGAGATTCATGGAGATTTATGGAGATGCATGGACATTCACAGAGATTCATGGAGGTTCATGGAGATTCATTCATGGAGATTCATGGAGAATCATAGAGATTCATGGACATTCACAGAGATTCATGGAGGTTCATGGAGATTCATGGAGGTTGATGGAGATTCACAGAGATTCATGGAGGTTCATGGAGATTCATGGAGATACATGGAGATTCATGGAGTTCATGGAGATTCATGGAGGTTCATGGAGATTCATGGAGATTCATGGAGATTCATAGAGATTCATGGAGGTTCATGGAGATTCATGGAGATTCATGGACATCCACAGAGATTCATGGAGGTTCATGGAGATTCATGGAGGTTCATGGAGAATCATGGAGCTTCATGGAGATTCATTCATGGAGATTTATGGAGAATCATAGAGATTCATGGAGGTTCATGGAGATTCAAAGAGAAACATGGAGATTCATGGAGGTTCATGGAGATTCAGTCATGGAGATTCATGGAGAATCATAGAGATTTATGGAGATTCATGGAGATTTATGGAGATTCATAGAGATTCATGGAGGTTCATGGAGATTCATGGAGATTCATGGACATTCACAGAGATTCATGGAGGTTCATGGAGATTCATGGAGGTTCATGGAGATTCATTCATGGAGATTCATGGAGATTCATGGAGATTCATAGGGATTCATGGATGTTCATGGAGGTTCATGGAGATTCATAGAGATTCATGGAAGTTCATGGAGATTCATGGAGATTCATAGACATTCACAGAGATTCATGGAGGTTCATGGAGATTCATGGACATTCATGGAGATTCATGGAGGTTCATGGAGATTCATGGAGGTTCATGGAGAATCATGGAGCTTCATGGAGATTCATTCATGGAGATTTATGGAGAATCATAGAGATTCATGGAGGTTCATGGAGATTCAAAGAGAAACATGGAGATTCATGGAGGTTCATGGAGATTCAGTCATGGAGATTCATGGAGAATCATAGAGATTTATGGAGATTCATGGAGATTTATGGAGATTCATAGAGATTCATGGAGGTTCATGGAGATTCATGGAGATTCATGGACATTCACAGAGATTCATGCAGGTTCATGGAGATTCATGGAGGTTCATGGAGATTCATTCATGGAGATTCATGGAGATTCATGGAGATTCATAGGGATTCATGGATGTTCATGGAGGTTCATGGAGATTCATAGAGATTCATGGAAGTTCATGGAGATTCATGGAGATTCATAGACATTCACAGAGATTCATGGAGGTTCATGGAGATTCATGGACATTCATGGAGATTCAAGGAGATTCACAGAGATTCATGGAGGTTCATGGAGATTCATGGAGGTTCATGGAAATTAATGGAGATTCATGGAGATTCAGTCATGGAGATTCATGGAGAATCATAGAGATTCATGGAGGTTCATGGAGATTCATGGAGATACATGGAGATTCATGGAGTTCATGGATATTCATGGAGGTTCATGGATATTCATGGAGATTCATGGAGATTCATAGAGATTCATGGAGGTTCATGGAGATTCATGGAGATTCATGGACATCCACAGAGATTCATGGAGGTTCATGGAGATTCATGGAGGTTCATGGAGAATCATGGAGCTTCATCTAGATTCATTCATGGAGATTTATGGAGAATCATATAGATTCATGGAGGTTCATAGAGATTCAAAGAGAAACATGGAGATTCATGGAGGTTCATGGAGATTCAGTCATGGAGATTCATGGAGGTTCATGGAGATTTATGGAGATTCATGGAGATTTATGGAGATGCATGGACATTCACAGAGATTCATGGAGGTTCATGGAGATTCATTCATGGAGATTCATGGAGAATCATAGAGATTCATGGACATTCACAGAGATTCATGGAGGTTCATGGAGATTCATGGAGGTTGATGGAGATTCACAGAGATTCATGGAGGTTCATGGAGATTCATGGAGATACATGGAGATTCATGGAGTTCATGGAGATTCATGGAGGTTCATGGAGATTCATGGAGATTCATGGAGATTCATAGAGATTCATGGAGGTTCATGGAGATTCATGGAGATTCATGGACATCCACAGAGATGCATGGAGGTTCATGGAGATTCATGGAGGTTCATGGAGAATCATGGAGCTTCATGGAGATTCATTCATGGAGATTTATGGAGAATCATAGAGATTCATGGAGGTTCATGGAGATTCAAAGAGAAACATGGAGATTCATGGAGGTTCATGGAGATTCAGTCATGGAGATTCATGGAGAATCATAGAGATTTATGGAGATTCATGGAGATTTATGGAGATTCATAGAGATTCATGGAGGTTCATGGAGATTCATGGAGATTCATGGACATTCACAGAGATTCATGGAGGTTCATGGAGATTCATGGAGGTTCATGGAGATTCATTCATGGAGATTCATGGAGATTCATGGAGATTCATGGAGATACATTCATGGAGATACATGGAGATTCATGGAGATACATGGAGATTCATGGAGTTCATGGGCATTCATGGAGATTCATGGAGATTCATTCATGGAGATACATGGAGATTCATGGAGTTCATGGAGATTCATGGAGCTTCATGGAGATTTATGGAGTTTAATGGAGATTTATGGAGATTCATAGAGATTAATGGAGGTTCATGGAGATTCATGGAGATTCATAGGGATTCATGGAAGTTCATGGAGATTCATGGAGCTTCATGGAGATTTATGGAGATTCATGGAGATTTATGGAGATTCATGGAGATTCATGGAGGTTCATGGAGATTCATGGAGGTTCATGGAGATTCATGGAGATTCATGGACATTCACAAAGATTCATGGAGGTTCATGGAGATTCATGGAGGTTCATGGAGAATCATGGAGCTTCATGGAGATTCATTCATGGAGATTCATGGAGATTCATGGAGATTCATAGGGATTTATGGAGGTTCATAGAGATTCATAGAGAAACATGGAGAATCATGAAGTTTCATGGAGATTCAGTCATGGAGATTCATGGAGAATCATAGAGATTCATGGAGGTTCATGGAGATTCATGGAGATACATGGAGATTCATGGAGTTCATGGAGATTCATGGAGCTTCATGGAGATTTATGGAGATTCATGGAGATTTATGGAGATTCATAGAGATTCATGGAGGTTCATGGAGATTCATGGAGATTCATGGACATTCACAGAGATTCATGGAGGTTCATGGAGATTCATGGAGGTTGATGGAGATTCACAGAGATTCATGGAGGTTCATGGAGATTCATGGAGGTTCATGGAGATTCATTCATGGAGATTCATGGAGATTCATAGGGATTCATGGAGGTTCATGGAGGTTCATGGAGATTGATGGAGATTCATGGAGGTTCATGGAGATTCATGGAGATTCGTGGAGATTCATGGAGATTCGTAGAGATTCATGGAGGTTCATGGAGATTCATGGAGATTCATGGACATTCACAGAGATTCATGGAGGTTCATGGAGATTCATTCATGGAGATTCATGGAGAATCATAGAGATTCATGGAGGTTCATAGAGATTCATAGAGAAACATGGAGATTCATGGAGGTTCATGGAGATTCTTGGAGGTTCATGGACATTCATGGCGATTCATGGAGGTTCATGGAGGTTCATGGAGGTTCATGGAGAATCATGGAGCTTCATGGAGATTCATTCATGGAGATTCATGGAGATTCATGGAGATTCATAGGGATTTATGGAGGTTCATGGAGATTCATGGACATTCATGGAGATTCAAGGAGATTCACAGAGATTCATGGAGGTTCATGGAGATTCATGGAGGTTCATGGAAATTCATGGAGATTCATGGAGATTCAGTCATGGAGATTCATGGAGAATCATAGAGATTCATGGAGGTTCATGGAGATTTATGGAGATACATGGAGATTCGTGGAGTTCATGGAGATTCATGGAGGTTCATGGAGATTCATCGAGATTCATGGAGATTCATAGAGATTCATGGAGGTTCATGGAGATTCATGGAGATTCATGGACATCCACAGAGATTCATGGAGGTTCATGGAGATTCATGGAGGTTCATGGAGAATCATGGAGCTTCATGGAGATTCATTCATGGAGATTTATGGAGAATCATAGAGATTCATGGAGGTTCATGGAGATTCAAAGAGAAACATGGAGATTCATGGAGGTTCATGGAGATTCAGTCATGGAGATTCATGGAGAATCATAGAGATTTATGGAGATTCATGGAGATTTATGGAGATTCATAGAGATTCATGGAGGTTCATGGAGATTCATGGAGATTCATGGACATTCACAGAGATTCATGGAGGTTCATGGAGATTCATGGAGGTTCATGGAGATTCATTCATGGAGATTCATGGAGATTCATGGAGATTCATAGGGATTCATGGATGTTCATGGAGGTTCATGGAGATTCATAGAGATTCATGGAAGTTCATGGAGATTCATGGAGATTCATAGACATTCACAGAGATTCATGGAGGTTCATGGAGATTCATGGAGATTCATAGAGATTCATGGAGGTTCATGGAGATTCATGGAGATTCATGGACATCCACAGAGATTCATGGAGGTTCATGGAGATTCATGGAGGTTCATGGAGAATCATGGAGCTTCATGGAGATTCATTCATGGAGATTTATGGAGAATCATAGAGATTCATGGAGGTTCATGGAGATTCAAAGAGAAACATGGAGATTCATGGAGGTTCATGGAGATTCAGTCATGGAGATTCATGGAGAATCATAGAGATTTATGGAGATTCATGGAGATTTATGGAGATTCATAGAGATTCATGGAGGTTCATGGAGATTCATGGAGATTCATGGACATTCACAGAGATTCATGGAGGTTCATGGAGATTCATGGAGGTTCATGGAGATTCATTCATGGAGATTCATGGAGATTCATGGAGATTCATAGGGATTCATGGATGTTCATGGAGGTTCATGGAGATTCATAGAGATTCATGGAAGTTCATGGAGATTCATGGAGATTCATAGACATTCACAGAGATTCATGGAGGTTCATGGAGATTCATGGACATTCATGGAGATTCAAGGAGATTCACAGAGATTCATGGAGGTTCATGGAGATTCATGGAGGTTCATGGAAATTAATGGAGATTCATGGAGATTCAGTCATGGAGATTCATGGAGAATCATAGAGATTCATGGAGGTTCATGGAGATTCATGGAGATACATGGAGATTCATGGAGTTCATGGATATTCATGGAGGTTCATGGATATTCATGGAGATTCATGGAGATTCATAGAGATTCATGGAGGTTCATGGAGATTCATGGAGATTCATGGGCATCCACAGAGATTCATGGAGGTTCATGGAGATTCATGGAGGTTCATGGAGAATCATGGAGCTTCATCTAGATTCATTCATGGAGATTTATGGAGAATCATAGAGATTCATGGAGGTTCATGGAGATTCAAAGAGAAACATGGAGATTCATAGAGGTTCATGGAGATTCAGTCATGGAGATTCATGGAGAATCATAGAGATTCATGGAGGTTCATGGAGATTCATGGAGGTTCATGGAGATTCATGGAGGTTCATGGAGATTCATTCATGGAGATTCATGGAGATTCATGGAGATTCATAGGGATTCATGGAGGTTCATGGAGGTTCATGGAGATTCATGGAGATACATGGAGATTCATGGAGTTCATGGAGATTCATGGAGGTTCATGGAGATTCATGGAGATTCATGGAGATTCATGGAGATTCATAGAGATTCATGGAGGTTCATGGAGATTCATGGAGATTCATGGAGTTCATGGAGATTCATGGAGCTTCATGGAGATTTATGGAGATTCATGGAGAATCATAGAGATTCATGGAGGTTCATAGAGATTCACAGAGAAACATGGAGATTCATGGAGGTTCATGGATATTCTTGGAGGTTCATGGACATTCATGGAGATTCATGGAGATACATTCATGGAGATACATGGAGATTCATGGAGTTCATGGACATTCATGGAGATTCATGGAGATTCATTCATGGAGATACATGGAGATTCATGGAGTTCATGGAGATTCATGGAGCTTCATGGAGATTTATGGAGATTCATAGAGATTCATGGAGGTTCATGGAGGTTCATGGAGATTCATGGAGATTCATGGACATTCACAGAGATTCATGGAGGTTCATGGAGATTCATGGAGGTTCATGGACATTCATGGAGATTCATGGAGATTCATGGAGATTCATTCATGGAGATACATGGATATTCATGGAGTTCATGGAGATTCATGGAGCTTCATGGAGATTTATGGAGATTCATGGAGATTCATGGACATTCACAGAGATTCATGGAGGTTCATGGAGATTCATGGCGGTTCATAGGGATTCATGGAGGTTCATGGAGGTTCATGGAGATTCATGGAGATACATGGAGATTCATGGAGTTCATGGAGATTCATGGAGGTTCATGGAGATTCATGGAGATTCACGGAGATTCATGGAGATTCATAGAGATTCATGGAGGTTCATGGAGATTCATGGAGATTCATGGACATTCACAGAGATTCATGGAGGTTCATGGAGATTCATTCATGGAGATTCATGGAGATTCATGGAGATTCATAGGGATTCATGGATGTTCATGGAGGTTCATGGAGATTCATAGAGATTCATGGAAGTTCATGGAGATTCATGGAGATTCATAGACATTCACAGAGATTCATGGAGGTTCATGGAGATTCATGGACATTCATGGAGATTCAAGGAGATTCACAGAGATTCATGGAGGTTCATGGAGATTCATGGAGGTTCATGGAAATTAATGGAGATTCATGGAGATTCAGTCATGGAGATTCATGGAGAATCATAGAGATTCATGGAGGTTCATGGAGATTCATGGAGATACATGGAGATTCATGGAGTTCATGGATATTCATGGAGGTTCATGGATATTCATGGAGATTCATGGAGATTCATAGAGATTCATGGAGGTTCATGGAGATTCATGGAGATTCATGGGCATCCACAGAGATTCATGGAGGTTCATGGAGATTCATGGAGGTTCATGGAGAATCATGGAGCTTCATCTAGATTCATTCATGGAGATTTATGGAGAATCATAGAGATTCATGGAGGTTCATGGAGATTCAAAGAGAAACATGGAGATTCATGGAGGTTCATGGAGATTCAGTCATGGAGATTCATGGAGAATCATAGAGATTCATGGAGGTTCATGGAGATTCATGGAGGTTCATGGAGATTCATGGAGGTTCATGGAGATTCATTCATGGAGATTCATGGAGATTCATGGAGATTCATAGGGATTCATGGAGGTTCATGGAGGTTCATGGAGATTCATGGAGATACATGGAGATTCATGGAGTTCATGGAGATTCATGGAGGTTCATGGAGATTCATGGAGATTCATGGAGATTCATGGAGATTCATAGAGATTCATGGAGGTTCATGGAGATTCATGGAGATTCATGGAGTTCATGGAGATTCATGGAGCTTCATGGAGATTTATGGAGATTCATGGAGAATCATAGAGATTCATGGAGGTTCATAGAGATTCACAGAGAAACATGGAGATTCATGGAGGTTCATGGATATTCTTGGAGGTTCATGGACATTCATGGAGATTCATGGAGATACATTCATGGAGATACATGGAGATTCATGGAGTTCATGGACATTCATGGAGATTCATGGAGATTCATTCATGGAGATACATGGAGATTCATGGAGTTCATGGAGATTCATGGAGCTTCATGGAGATTTATGGAGATTCATAGAGATTCATGGAGGTTCATGGAGGTTCATGGAGATTCATGGAGATTCATGGACATTCACAGAGATTCATGGAGGTTCATGGAGATTCATGGAGGTTCATGGACATTCATGGAGATTCATGGAGATTCATGGAGATTCATTCATGGAGATACATGGATATTCATGGAGTTCATGGAGATTCATGGAGCTTCATGGAGATTTATGGAGATTCATGGAGATTCATGGACATTCACAGAGATTCATGGAGGTTCATGGAGATTCATGGCGGTTCATAGGGATTCATGGAGGTTCATGGAGGTTCATGGAGATTCATGGAGATACATGGAGATTCATGGAGTTCATGGAGATTCATGGAGGTTCATGGAGATTCATGGAGATTCACGGAGATTCATGGAGATTCATAGAGATTCATGGAGGTTCATGGAGATTCATGGAGATTCATGGACATTCACAGAGATTCATGGAGGTTCATGGAGATTCATTCATGGAGATTCATGCAGAATCATGGAGATTCACGGAGGTTCATAGAGATTCATAGAGAAACATGGAGATTCATGGAGGTTCATGGAGATTCTTGGAGGTTCATGGACATTCATGGAGATTCATGGAGATACATTCATGGAGATACATGGAGATTCATGGAGATACATGGAGATTCATGGAGTTCATGGACATTCATGGAGATTCATGGAGATTCATTCATGGAGATACATGGAGATTCATGGAGTTCATGGAGATTCATGGAGCTTCATGGAGATTTATGGAGTTTCATGGAGATTTATGGAGATTCATAGATATTAATGGAGGTTCATGGAGATTCATGGAGATTCATAGGGATTCATGGAAGTTCATGGAGATTCATGGAGCTTCATGGAGATTTATGGAGATTCATGGAGATTTATGGAGATTCATGGAGATTCATGGAGGTTCATGGAGATTCATGGAGGTTCATGGAGATTCATGGAGATTCATGGACATTCACAAAGATTCATGGAGGTTCATGGAGATTCATGGAGGTTCATGGAGAATCATGGAGCTTCATGGAGATTCATTCATGGAGATTCATGGAGATTCATGGAGATTCATAGGGATTTATGGAGGTTCATGGAGATTCATGGACATTCATGGAGATTCAAGGAGATTCACAGAGATTCATGGAGGTTCATGGAGATTCATGGAGGTTCATGGAAATTCATGGAGATTCATGGAGATTCAGTCATGGAGATTCATGGAGAATCATAGAGATTCATGGAGGTTCATGGAGATTCATGGAGATACATGGAGATTCATGGAGTTCATGGAGATTCATGGAGGTTCATGGAGATTCATGGAGATTCATGGAGATTCATTCATGGAGATTTATGGAGAATCATAGAGATTCATGGAGGTTCATGGAGATTCAAAGAGAAACATGGAGATTCATGGAGGTTCATGGAGATTCAGTCATGGAGATTCATGGAGAATCATAGAGATTTATGGAGATTCATGGAGATTTATGGAGATTCATACAGATTCATGGAGGTTCATGGAGATTCATGGAGATTCATGGACATTCACAGAGATTCATGGAGGTTCATGGAGATTCATGGAGGTTCATGGAGATTCATTCATGGAGATTCATGGCGATTCATTTAGATTCATAGGGATTCATGGATGTTCATGGAGGTTCATGGAGATTCATAGAGATTCATGGAAGTTCATGGAGATTCATGGAGATTCATAGACATTCACAGAGATTCATGGAGGTTCATGGAGATTCATGGACATTCATGGAGATTCAAGGAGATTCACAGAGATTCATGGAGGTTCATGGAGATTCATGGAGGTTCATGGAAATTAATGGAGATTCATGGAGATTCAGTCATGGAGATTCATGGAGAATCATAGAGATTCATGGAGGTTCATGGAGATACATGGAGATTCATGGAGTTCATGGATATTCATGGAGGTTCATGGATATTCATGGAGATTCATGGAGATTCATAGAGATTCATGGAGGTTCATGGAGATTCATGGAGATTCATGGACATCCACAGAGATTCATGGAGGTTCATGGAGATTCATGGAGGTTCATGGAGAATCATGGAGCTTCATCTAGATTCATTCATGGAGATTTATGGAGAATCATAGAGATTCATGGAGGTTCATGGAGATTCAAAGAGAAACATGGAGATTCATGGAGGTTCATGGAGATTCAGTCATGGAGATTCATGGAGAATCATAGAGATTCATGGAGGTTCATGGAGATTCATGGAGGTTCATGGAGATTCATGGAGGTTCATGGAGATTCATTCATGGAGATTCATGGAGATTCATGGAGATTCATAGGGATTCATGGAGGTTCATGGAGATTTATGGAGATTCATGGAGATTTATGGAGATTCATGGAGATTCATGGAGGTTCATGGAGATTCATGGAGGTTCATGGAGATTCATGGAGATTCATGGACATTCACAAAGATTCATGGAGGTTCATGGAGATTCATGGAGGTTCATGGAGAATCATGGAGCTTCATGGAGATTCATTCATGGAGATTCATGGAGATTCATGGAGATTCATAGGGATTTATGGAGGTTCATGGAGATTCATGGACATTCATGGAGATTCAAGGAGATTCACAGAGATTCATGGAGGTTCATGGAGATTCATGGAGGTTCATGGAAATTCATGGAGATTCATGGAGATTCAGTCATGGAGATTCATGGAGAATCATAGAGATTCATGGAGGTTCATGGAGATTCATGGAGATACATGGAGATTCATGGAGTTCATGGAGATTCATGGAGGTTCATGGAGATTCATGGAGATTCATGGAGATTCATTCATGGAGATTTATGGAGAATCATAGAGATTCATGGAGGTTCATGGAGATTCAAAGAGAAACATGGAGATTCATGGAGGTTCATGGAGATTCAGTCATGGAGATTCATGGAGAATCATAGAGATTTATGGAGATTCATGGAGATTTATGGAGATTCATACAGATTCATGGAGGTTCATGGAGATTCATGGAGATTCATGGACATTCACAGAGATTCATGGAGGTTCATGGAGATTCATGGAGGTTCATGGAGATTCATTCATGGAGATTCATGGCGATTCATTTAGATTCATAGGGATTCATGGATGTTCATGGAGGTTCATGGAGATTCATAGAGATTCATGGAAGTTCATGGAGATTCATGGAGATTCATAGACATTCACAGAGATTCATGGAGGTTCATGGAGATTCATGGACATTCATGGAGATTCAAGGAGATTCACAGAGATTCATGGAGGTTCATGGAGATTCATGGAGGTTCATGGAAATTAATGGAGATTCATGGAGATTCAGTCATGGAGATTCATGGAGAATCATAGAGATTCATGGAGGTTCATGGAGATACATGGAGATTCATGGAGTTCATGGATATTCATGGAGGTTCATGGATATTCATGGAGATTCATGGAGATTCATAGAGATTCATGGAGGTTCATGGAGATTCATGGAGATTCATGGACATCCACAGAGATTCATGGAGGTTCATGGAGATTCATGGAGGTTCATGGAGAATCATGGAGCTTCATCTAGATTCATTCATGGAGATTTATGGAGAATCATAGAGATTCATGGAGGTTCATGGAGATTCAAAGAGAAACATGGAGATTCATGGAGGTTCATGGAGATTCAGTCATGGAGATTCATGGAGAATCATAGAGATTCATGGAGGTTCATGGAGATTCATGGAGGTTCATGGAGATTCATGGAGGTTCATGGAGATTCATTCATGGAGATTCATGGAGATTCATGGAGATTCATAGGGATTCATGGAGGTTCATGGAGGTTCATGGAGATTCATGGAGATACATGGAGATTCATGGAGTTCATGGAGATTCATGGAGGTTCATGGAGATTCATGGAGATTCATGGAGATTCATGGAGATTCATAGAGATTCATGGAGGTTCATGGAGATTCATGGAGATTCATGGACATGCACAGAGATTCATGGAGGTTCATGGAGATTCATTCATGGAGATTCATGGAGAATCATAGAGATTCATGGAGGTTCATAGAGATTCACAGAGAAACATGGAGATTCATGGAGGTTCATGGATATTCTTGGAGGTTCATGGACATTCATGGAGATTCATGGAGATACATTCATGGAGATACATGGAGATTCATGGAGTTCATGGACATTCATGGAGATTCATGGAGATTCATTCATGGAGATACATGGATATTCATGGAGTTCATGGAGATTCATGGAGCTTCATGGAGATTTATGGAGATTCATAGAGATTCATGGAGGTTCATGGAGGTTCATGGAGATTCATGGAGATTCATGGACATTCACAGAGATTCATGGAGGTTCATGGAGATTCATGGCGGTTCATAGGGATTCATGGAGATTCATGGAGTTCATGGAGATTCATGGAGGTTCATGGAGATTCATGGAGATTCATGGAGATTCATGGAGATTCATAGAGATTCATGGAGGTTCATGGAGATTCATGGAGATTCATGGACATTCACAGAGATTCATGGAGGTTCATGGAGATTCATTCATGGAGATTCATGCAGAATCATAGAGATTCATGGAGGTTCATAGAGATTCATAGAGAAACATGGAGATTCATGGAGGTTCATGGAGATTCTTGGAGGTTCATGGACATTCATGGAGATTCATGGAGATACATTCATGGAGATACATGGAGATTCATGGAGATACATGGAGATTCATGGAGTTCATAGACATTCATGGAGATTCATGGAGATTCATTCACGGAGATACATGGAGATTCATGGAGTTCATGGAGATTCATGGAGCTTCATGGAGATTTATGGAGTTTCATGGAGGTTCATGGACATTCATGGAGATTCATGGATATTCACAGAGATTTATGGAGGTTCATGGATATTCATAGAGGTTCATGGAGAATCATGGAGATTCATGGAGATTCATAGAGATTCATGGAGGTTCATGGAGATTCATGGAGATTCATGGACGTTCACAGAGATTCATGGAGGTTCATGGAGATTCATGGAGGTTCATGGAGAATCATGGAGCTTCATGGAGATTCATTCATCGAGATTCATGGAGATTCATGGAGATTCATAGGGATTCATGGAGGTTCATGGAGATTCATGGAGATACATGGAGATTCATGGAGTTCATGGAGATTCATGGAGGTTCATGGAGATTCATGGAGATTCATGGAGATTCATGGAGATTCATAGAGATTCATGGAGGTTCATGGAGATTCATGGAGATTCATGGAGATTTATGGAGATTCATAGAGATTCATGGAGGTTCATGGAGATTCATGGACATTCACAGAGATTCATGGAGGTTCATGGAGATTCATGGAGGTTCATGGAGATTCATTCATGGAGATTCATGGAGATTCATGGAAATTCATAGGGATTCATGGAGTTCATGGAGATTCCTGGAGCTTCATGGAGATTTATGGGGATTCATGGAGATTTATGGAGATTCATAGAGATTCATGGAAGTTCATGGAGATTCATGGAGATTCATGGACATTCACAGAGATTCATGGAGGTTCATGGAGATTCATGGAGGTTCATGGAGATTCATGGAGCTTGATGGAGATTTATGGAGATTCATGGAGATTTATGGAGATTCATAGAGATTCATGGAGGTTCATGGAGATTCATGGAGATTCATGGACATTCGCAGAGATTCATGGAGGTTCATGGAGATTCATGGAGGTTCATGGAGATTCATGGAGGTTCATGGAGATTCATGGAGTTTCATGGACATTCACAGAGATTCATGGAGGTTCATGGAGATTCATGTAGGTTCATGGAGAATCATGGAGCTTCATGGAGATTCATCCATGGAGATACATAGAGATTCATGGAGATTCATAGGGATTCATGGAGATTCATGGAGGTTCATGGAGATTCTTGGAGGTTCATGGACATTCATGGAGATTCATGGAGATACATTCATTGAGATACATGGAGATTCATGGAGTTCATGGACATTCATGGAGATTCATGGAGATTCATTCATGGAGATACATGGAGATTCATGGAGTTCATGGAGATTCATGGAGCTTCATGGAGATTTATGGAGATTCATGGAGATTTATGGAGATTCATAGAGATTCATGGAGATTCATGGACATTCACAGAGATTCATGGAGGTTCATGGAGATTCATGGAGATTTATGGAGATTCATAGAGATTCATGGAGGTTCATGGAGATTCATGGAGATTCATGGACATTCACAGAGATTCATGGAGGTTCATGGAGATTCATGGAGGTTCATGGAGATTCATTCATGGATATTCACAGAGATTTATGGAGGTTCATGGATATTCATAGAGGTTCATGGAGAATCATGGAGATTCATGGAGATTCATAGAGATTCATGGAGGTTCATGGAGATTCATGGAGATTCATGGACGTTCACAGAGATTCATGGAGGTTCATGGAGATTCATGGAGGTTCATGGAGAATCATGGAGCTTCATGGAGATTCATTCATGGAGATTCATGGAGATTCATGGAGATTCATAGGGATTCATGGAGGTTCATGGAGATTCATGGAGATACATGGAGATTCATGGAGTTCATGGAGATTCATGGAGGTTCATGGAGATTCATGGAGATTCATGGAGATTCATGGAGATTCATAGAGATTCATGGAGGTTCATGGAGATTCATGGAGATTCATGGAGATTTATGGAGATTCATAGAGATTCATGGAGGTTCATGGAGATTCATGGACATTCACAGAGATTCATGGAGGTTCATGGAGATTCATGGAGGTTCATGGAGATTCATGGAGGTTCATGGACATTCATGGAGATTCATGGAGATTCATTCATGGAGATACATGGATATTCATGGAGATTCATGGCGGTTCATAGGGATTCATGGAGGTTCATGGAGGTTCATGGAGATTCATGGAGATACATGGAGATTCATGGAGTTCATGGAGATTCATGGAGGTTCATGGAGATTCATGGAGATTCACGGAGATTCATGGAGATTCATAGAGATTCATGGAGGTTCATGGAGATTCATGGAGATTCATGGACATTCACAGAGATTCATGGAGGTTCATGGAGATTCATTCATGGAGATTCATGCAGAATCATAGAGATTCATGGAGGTTCATAGAGATTCATAGAGAAACATGGAGATTCATGGAGGTTCATGGAGATTCTTGGAGGTTCATGGACATTCATGGAGATTCATGGAGATACATTCATGGAGATACATGGAGATTCATGGAGATACATGGAGATTCATGGAGTTCATGGACATTCATGGAGATTCATGGAGATTCATTCATGGAGATACATGGAGATTCATGGAGTTCATGGAGATTCATGGAGCTTCATGGAGATTTATGGAGTTTCATGGAGATTTATGGAGATTCATAGAGATTAATGGAGGTTCATGGAGATTCATGGAGATTCATAGGGATTCATGGAAGTTCATGGAGATTCATGGAGCTTCATGGAGATTTATGGAGATTCATGGAGATTTATGGAGATTCATGGAGATTCATGGAGGTTCATGGAGATTCATGGAGATTTATGGAGATTCATGGAGATTCATGGAGGTTCATGGAGATTCATGGAGGTTCATGGAGATTCATGGAGATTCATGGACATTCACAAAGATTCATGGAGGTTCATGGAGATTCATGGAGGTTCATGGAGAATCATGGAGCTTCATGGAGATTCATTCATGGAGATTCATGGAGATTCATGGAGATTCATAGGGATTTATGGAGGTTCATGGAGATTCATGGACATTCATGGAGATTCAAGGAGATTCACAGAGATTCATGGAGGTTCATGGAGATTCATGGAGGTTCATGGAAATTCATGGAGATTCATGGAGATTCAGTCATGGAGATTCATGGAGAATCATAGAGATTCATGGAGGTTCATGGAGATTCATGGAGATACATGGAGATTCATGGAGTTCATGGAGATTCATGGAGGTTCATGGAGATTCATGGAGATTCATGGAGATTCATAGAGATTCATGGAGGTTCATGGAGATTCATGGAGATTCATGGACATCCACATAGATTCATGGAGGTTCATGGAGATTCATGGAGGTTCATGGAGAATCATGGAGCTTCATGGAGATTCATTCATGGAGATTTATGGAGAATCATAGAGATTCATGGAGGTTCATGGAGATTCAAAGAGAAACATGGAGATTCATGGAGGTTCATGGAGATTCAGTCATGGAGATTCATGGAGAATCATAGAGATTTATGGAGATTCATGGAGATTTATGGAGATTCATAGAGATTCATGGAGGTTCATGGAGATTCATGGAGATTCATGGACATTCACAGAGATTCATGGAGGTTCATGGAGATTCATGGAGGTTCATGGAGATTCATTCATGGAGATTCATGGCGATTCATTTAGATTCATAGGGATTCATGGATGTTCATGGAGGTTCATGGAGATTCATAGAGATTCATGGAAGTTCATGGAGATTCATGGAGATTCATGGAGATTCATAGACATTCACAGAGATTCATGGAGGTTCATGGAGATTCATGGACATTCATGGAGATTCAAGGAGATTCACAGAGATTCATGGAGGTTCATGGAGATTCATGGAGGTTCATGGAAATTAATGGAGATTCATGGAGATTCAGTCATGGAGATTCATGGAGAATCATAGAGATTCATGGAGGTTCATGGAGATTCATGGAGATACATGGAGATTCATGGAGTTCATGGATATTCATGGAGGTTCATGGATATTCATGGAGATTCATGGAGATTCATAGAGATTCATGGAGGTTCATGGAGATTCATGGAGATTCATGGACATCCACAGAGATTCATGGAGGTTCATGGAGATTCATGGAGGTTCATGGAGAATCATGGAGCTTCATCTAGATTCATTCATGGAGATTTATGGAGAATCATAGAGATTCATGGAGGTTCATGGAGATTCAAAGAGAAACATGGAGATTCATGGAGGTTCATGGAGATTCAGTCATGGAGATTCATGGAGAATCATAGAGATTCATGGAGGTTCATGGAGATTCATGGAGGTTCATGGAGATTCATTCATGGAGATTCATGGAGATTCATGGAGATTCATAGGGATTCATGGAGGTTCATGGAGGTTCATGGAGATTCATGGAGATACATGGAGATTCATGGAGTTCATGGAGATTCATGGAGGTTCATGGAGATTCATGGAGATTCATGGAGATTCATGGAGATTCATAGAGATTCATGGAGGTTCATGGAGATTCATGGAGATTCATGGACATGCACAGAGATTCATGGAGGTTCATGGAGATTCATTCATGGAGATTCATGGAGAATCATAGAGATTCATGGAGGTTCATAGAGATTCACAGAGAAACATGGAGATTCATGGAGGTTCATGGATATTCTTGGAGGTTCATGGACATTCATGGACATTCATGGAGATACATTCATGGAGATACATGGAGATTCATGGAGTTCATGGACATTCATGGAGATTCATGGAGATTCATTCATGGAGATACATGGAGATTCATGGAGTTCATGGAGATTCATGGAGCTTCATGGAGATTTATGGAGATTCATAGAGATTCATGGAGGTTCATGGAGGTTCATGGAGATTCATGGAGATTCATGGACATTCACAGAGATTCATGGAGGTTCATGGAGATTCATGGAGGTTCATGGACATTCATGGAGATTCATGGAGATTCATTCATGGAGATACATGGATATTCATGGAGTTCATGGAGATTCATGGAGCTTCATGGAGATTTATGGAGATTCATGGAGATTTATGGAGATTCATAGAGATTCATGGAGGTTCATGGAGATTCATGGAGATTCATGGACATTCACAGAGATTCATGGAGGTTCATGGAGATTCATGGCGGTTCATAGGGATTCATGGAGATTCATGGAGTTCATGGAGATTCATGGAGGTTCATGGAGATTCATGGAGATTCATGGAGATTCATGGAGATTCATAGAGATTCATGGAGGTTCATGGAGATTCATGGAGATTCATGGACATTCACAGAGATTCATGGAGGTTCATGGAGATTCATTCATGGAGATTCATGCAGAATCATAGAGATTCATGGAGGTTCATAGAGATTCATAGAGAAACATGGAGATTCATGGAGGTTCATGGAGATTCTTGGAGGTTCATGGACATTCATGGAGATTCATGGAGATACATTCATGGAGATACATGGAGATTCATGGAGATACATGGAGATTCATGGAGTTCATGGACATTCATGGAGATTCATGGAGATTCATTCATGGAGATACATGGAGATTCATGGAGTTCATGGAGATTCATGGAGCTTCATGGAGATTTATGGAGTTTCATGGAGGTTCATGGACAATCATGGAGATTCATGGATATTCACAGAGATTTATGGAGGTTCATGGATATTCATAGAGGTTCATGGAGAATCATGGAGATTCATGGAGATTCATAGAGATTCATGGAGGTTCATGGAGATTCATGGAGATTCATGGACGTTCACAGAGATTCATGGAGGTTCATGGAGATTCATGGAGGTTCATGGAGAATCATGGAGCTTCATGGAGATTCATTCATGGAGATTCATGGAGATTCATAGGGATTCATGGAGGTTCATGGAGATTCATGGAGATACATGGAGATTCATGGAGTTCATGGAGATTCATGGAGGTTCATGGAGATTCATGGAGATTCATGGAGATTCATGGAGATTCATAGAGATTCATGGAGGTTCATGGAGATTCATGGAGATTCATGGAGATTTATGGAGATTCATAGAGATTCATGGAGGTTCATGGAGATTCATGGACATTCACAGAGATTCATGGAGGTTCATGGAGATTCATGGAGGTTCATGGAGATTCATGGAGCTTGATGGAGATTTATGGAGATTCATGGAGATTTATGGAGATTCATAGAGATTCATGGAGGTTCATGGAGATTCATGGAGATTCATGGACATTCGCAGAGATTCATGGAGGTTCATGGAGATTCATGGAGGTTCATGGAGATTCATGGAGGTTCATGGAGATTCATGGAGATTCATGGACATTCACAGAGATTCATGGAGGTTCATGGAGATTCATGTAGGTTCATGGAGAATCATGGAGCTTCATGGAGATTCATCCATGGAGATACATAGAGATTCATGGAGATTCATAGGGATTCATGGAGATTCATGGAGGTTCATGGAGATTCTTGGAGGTTCATGGACATTCATGGAGATTCATGGAGATACATTCATGGAGATACATGGAGATTCATGGAGTTCATGGACATTCATGGAGATTCATGGAGATTCATTCATGGAGATACATTCATGGAGATACATGGAGATTCATGGAGATACATGGAGATTCATGGAGATTCTTGGAGGTTCATGGACATTCATGGAGATTCATGGAGATACATGGAGATTCATGGAGTTCATGGACATTCATGGAGATTCATGGAGATTCATTCATGGAGATACATGGAGATTCATGGAGTTCATGGAGATTCATGGAGCTTCATGGAGATTTATGGAGTTTCATGGAGATTTATGGAGATTCATAGAGATTAATGGAGGTTCATGGAGATTCATGGAGATTCATAGGGATTCATGGAAGTTCATGGAGATTCATGGAGCTTCATGGAGATTTATGGAGATTCATGGAGATTTATGGAGATTCATGGAGATTCATGGAGGTTCATGGAGATTCATGGAGGTTCATGGAGATTCATGGAGATTCATGGACATTCACAAAGATTCATGGAGGTTCATGGAGATTCATGGAGGTTCATGGAGAATCATGGAGCTTCATGGAGATTCATTCATGGAGATTCATGGAGATTCATGGAGATTCATAGGGATTTATGGAGGTTCATAGAGATTCATAGAGAAACATGGAGAATCATGAAGTTTCATGGAGATTCAGTCATGGAGATTCATGGAGAATCATAGAGATTCATGGAGGTTCATGGAGATTCATGGAGATACATGGAGATTCATGGAGTTCATGGAGATTCATGGAGCTTCATGGAGATTTATGGAGATTCATGGAGATTTATGGAGATTCATAGAGATTCATGGAGGTTCATGGAGATTCATGGAGATTCATGGACATTCACAGAGATTCATGGAGGTTCATGGAGATTCATGGAGGTTGATGGAGATTCACAGAGATTCATGGAGGTTCATGGAGATTCATGGAGGTTCATGGAGATTCATAGAGATTCATGGAGGTTCATGGAGATTCATGGAGATTCATGGACATGCACAGAGATTCATGGAGGTTCATGGAGATTCATTCATGGAGATTCATGGAGAATCATAGAGATTCATGGAGGTTCATAGAGATTCACAGAGAAACATGGAGATTCATGGAGGTTCATGGATATTCTTGGAGGTTCATGGACATTCATGGACATTCATGGAGATACATTCATGGAGATACATGGAGATTCATGGAGTTCATGGACATTCATGGAGATTCATGGAGATTCATTCATGGAGATACATGGAGATTCATGGAGTTCATGGAGATTCATGGAGCTTCATGGAGATTTATGGAGATTCATAGAGATTCATGGAGGTTCATGGAGGTTCATGGAGATTCATGGAGATTCATGGACATTCACAGAGATTCATGGAGGTTCATGGAGATTCATGGAGGTTCATGGACATTCATGGAGATTCATGGAGATTCATTCATGGAGATACATGGATATTCATGGAGTTCATGGAGATTCATGGAGCTTCATGGAGATTTATGGAGATTCATGGAGATTTATGGAGATTCATAGAGATTCATGGAGGTTCATGGAGATTCATGGAGATTCATGGACATTCACAGAGATTCATGGAGGTTCATGGAGATTCATGGCGGTTCATAGGGATTCATGGAGATTCATGGAGTTCATGGAGATTCATGGAGGTTCATGGAGATTCATGGAGATTCATGGAGATTCATGGAGATTCATAGAGATTCATGGAGGTTCATGGAGATTCATGGAGATTCATGGACATTCACAGAGATTCATGGAGGTTCATGGAGATTCATGGCGGTTCATAGGGATTCATGGAGATTCATGGAGTTCATGGAGATTCATGGAGGTTCATGGAGATTCATGGAGATTCATAGGGATTCATGGAAGTTCATGGAGATTCATGGAGCTTCATGGAGATTTATGGAGATTCATGGAGATTTATGGAGATTCATGGAGGTTCATGGAGGTTCATGGAGATTCATGGAGATACATGGAGATTCATGGAGTTCATGGAGATTCATGGAGGTTCATGGAGATTCATGGAGATTCATGGAGATTCATGGAGATTCATAGAGATTCATGGAGGTTCATGGAGATTCATGGAGATTCATGGACATGCACAGAGATTCATGGAGGTTCATGGAGATTCATTCATGGAGATTCATGGAGAATCATAGAGATTCATGGAGGTTCATAGAGATTCACAGAGAAACATGGAGATTCATGGAGGTTCATGGATATTCTTGGAGGTTCATGGACATTCATGGACATTCATGGAGATACATTCATGGAGATACATGGAGATTCATGGAGTTCATGGACATTCATGGAGATTCATGGAGATTCATTCATGGAGATACATGGAGATTCATGGAGTTCATGGAGATTCATGGAGCTTCATGGAGATTTATGGAGATTCATAGAGATTCATGGAGGTTCATGGAGGTTCATGGAGATTCATGGAGATTCATGGACATTCACAGAGATTCATGGAGGTTCATGGAGATTCATGGAGGTTCATGGACATTCATGGAGATTCATGGAGATTCATTCATGGAGATACATGGATATTCATGGAGTTCATGGAGATTCATGGAGCTTCATGGAGATTTATGGAGATTCATGGAGATTTATGGAGATTCATAGAGATTCATGGAGGTTCATGGAGATTCATGGAGATTCATGGACATTCACAGAGATTCATGGAGGTTCATGGAGATTCATGGCGGTTCATAGGGATTCATGGAGATTCATGGAGTTCATGGAGATTCATGGAGGTTCATGGAGATTCATGGAGATTCATGGAGATTCATGGAGATTCATAGAGATTCATGGAGGTTCATGGAGATTCATGGAGATTCATGGACATTCACAGAGATTCATGGAGGTTCATGGAGATTCATTCATGGAGATTCATGCAGAATCATAGAGATTCATGGAGGTTCATAGAGATTCATAGAGAAACATGGAGATTCATGGAGGTTCATGGAGATTCTTGGAGGTTCATGGACATTCATGGAGATTCATGGAGATACATTCATGGAGATACATGGAGATTCATGGAGATACATGGAGATTCATGGAGTTCATGGACATTCATGGAGATTCATGGAGATTCATTCATGGAGATACATGGAGATTCATGGAGTTCATGGAGATTCATGGAGCTTCATGGAGATTTATGGAGTTTCATGGAGGTTCATGGACAATCATGGAGATTCATGGATATTCACAGAGATTTATGGAGGTTCATGGATATTCATAGAGGTTCATGGAGAATCATGGAGATTCATGGAGATTCATAGAGATTCATGGAGGTTCATGGAGATTCATGGAGATTCATGGACGTTCACAGAGATTCATGGAGGTTCATGGAGATTCATGGAGGTTCATGGAGAATCATGGAGCTTCATGGAGATTCATTCATGGAGATTCATGGAGATTCATGGAGATTCATAGGGATTCATGGAGGTTCATGGAGATTCATGGAGATACATGGAGATTCATGGAGTTCATGGAGATTCATGGAGGTTCATGGAGATTCATGGAGATTCATGGAGATTCATGGAGATTCATAGAGATTCATGGAGGTTCATGGAGATTCATGGAGATTCATGGAGATTTATGGAGATTCATAGAGATTCATGGAGGTTCATGGAGATTCATGGACATTCACAGAGATTCATGGAGGTTCATGGAGATTCATGGAGGTTCATGGAGATTCATGGAGCTTGATGGAGATTTATGGAGATTCATGGAGATTTATGGAGATTCATAGAGATTCATGGAGGTTCATGGAGATTCATGGAGATTCATGGACATTCGCAGAGATTCATGGAGGTTCATGGAGATTCATGGAGGTTCATGGAGATTCATGGAGGTTCATGGAGATTCATGGAGATTCATGGACATTCACAGAGATTCATGGAGGTTCATGGAGATTCATGTAGGTTCATGGAGAATCATGGAGCTTCATGGAGATTCATCCATGGAGATACATAGAGATTCATGGAGATTCATAGGGATTCATGGAGATTCATGGAGGTTCATGGAGATTCTTGGAGGTTCATGGACATTCATGGAGATTCATGGAGATACATTCATGGAGATACATGGAGATTCATGGAGTTCATGGACATTCATGGAGATTCATGGAGATTCATTCATGGAGATACATTCATGGAGATACATGGAGATTCATGGAGATACATGGAGATTCATGGAGATTCTTGGAGGTTCATGGACATTCATGGAGATTCATGGAGATACATGGAGATTCATGGAGTTCATGGACATTCATGGAGATTCATGGAGATTCATTCATGGAGATACATGGAGATTCATGGAGTTCATGGAGATTCATGGAGCTTCATGGAGATTTATGGAGTTTCATGGAGATTTATGGAGATTCATAGAGATTAATGGAGGTTCATGGAGATTCATGGAGATTCATAGGGATTCATGGAAGTTCATGGAGATTCATGGAGCTTCATGGAGATTTATGGAGATTCATGGAGATTTATGGAGATTCATGGAGATTCATGGAGGTTCATGGAGATTCATGGAGGTTCATGGAGATTCATGGAGATTCATGGACATTCACAAAGATTCATGGAGGTTCATGGAGATTCATGGAGGTTCATGGAGAATCATGGAGCTTCATGGAGATTCATTCATGGAGATTCATGGAGATTCATGGAGATTCATAGGGATTTATGGAGGTTCATAGAGATTCATAGAGAAACATGGAGAATCATGAAGTTTCATGGAGATTCAGTCATGGAGATTCATGGAGAATCATAGAGATTCATGGAGGTTCATGGAGATTCATGGAGATACATGGAGATTCATGGAGTTCATGGAGATTCATGGAGCTTCATGGAGATTTATGGAGATTCATGGAGATTTATGGAGATTCATAGAGATTCATGGAGGTTCATGGAGATTCATGGAGATTCATGGACATTCACAGAGATTCATGGAGGTTCATGGAGATTCATGGAGGTTGATGGAGATTCACAGAGATTCATGGAGGTTCATGGAGATTCATGGAGGTTCATGGAGATTCATAGAGATTCATGGAGGTTCATGGAGATTCATGGAGATTCATGGACATGCACAGAGATTCATGGAGGTTCATGGAGATTCATTCATGGAGATTCATGGAGAATCATAGAGATTCATGGAGGTTCATAGAGATTCACAGAGAAACATGGAGATTCATGGAGGTTCATGGATATTCTTGGAGGTTCATGGACATTCATGGACATTCATGGAGATACATTCATGGAGATACATGGAGATTCATGGAGTTCATGGACATTCATGGAGATTCATGGAGATTCATTCATGGAGATACATGGAGATTCATGGAGTTCATGGAGATTCATGGAGCTTCATGGAGATTTATGGAGATTCATAGAGATTCATGGAGGTTCATGGAGGTTCATGGAGATTCATGGAGATTCATGGACATTCACAGAGATTCATGGAGGTTCATGGAGATTCATGGAGGTTCATGGACATTCATGGAGATTCATGGAGATTCATTCATGGAGATACATGGATATTCATGGAGTTCATGGAGATTCATGGAGCTTCATGGAGATTTATGGAGATTCATGGAGATTTATGGAGATTCATAGAGATTCATGGAGGTTCATGGAGATTCATGGAGATTCATGGACATTCACAGAGATTCATGGAGGTTCATGGAGATTCATGGCGGTTCATAGGGATTCATGGAGATTCATGGAGTTCATGGAGATTCATGGAGGTTCATGGAGATTCATGGAGATTCATGGAGATTCATGGAGATTCATAGAGATTCATGGAGGTTCATGGAGATTCATGGAGATTCATGGACATTCACAGAGATTCATGGAGGTTCATGGAGATTCATTCATGGAGATTCATGCAGAATCATAGAGATTCATGGAGGTTCATAGAGATTCATAGAGAAACATGGAGATTCATGGAGGTTCATGGAGATTCTTGGAGGTTCATGGACATTCATGGAGATTCATGGAGATACATTCATGGAGATACATGGAGATTCATGGAGATACATGGAGATTCATGGAGTTCATGGACATTCATGGAGATTCATGGAGATTCATTCATGGAGATACATGGAGATTCATGGAGTTCATGGAGATTCATGGAGCTTCATGGAGATTTATGGAGTTTCATGGAGGTTCATGGACAATCATGGAGATTCATGGATATTCACAGAGATTTATGGAGGTTCATGGATATTCATAGAGGTTCATGGAGAATCATGGAGATTCATGGAGATTCATAGAGATTCATGGAGGTTCATGGAGATTCATGGAGATTCATGGAAATTCATGGAGATTCATGGAGATTCAGTCATGGAAGTAGATAGTGTATGCCGGTTCTACGATCAGACTTATCATTGTAGGTAGATTCCTACCTTACCGGCACCATTACCTTATAGCGCGAGCTACTTTTGCGGGGGGTGGGGGAGGGGGGGATTTTTCAAGGACAGTTTCTCACCTTATAGCGCGAGCTACTTTTGCGGGGGGGTGGGGGAGGGGGGGACTTTTCAAGGACTGTTTCCCACGTTATAGTGCGAGCATACTTTTTGCGGGGGGGTGGGGGAGGGGGACCACATTATCTGTACACAATTGTATATAGTTTCCTCTTATCTATGACAAGGGTTTTGCGAATATGATATTCCGAACGTGCTTCGCGAATATGATACATCGAGAAGATAATTTTCGTGGGGGGATTTATTTTAAAAACATAGCGAGACCATACTATCTGTACACAGCTGTATATAGTTTCCTCTTATCTACTCGATGCATTCCTATTGTACCTACGACAGATGTAATACGATACCCCTGGGGAACACATGCTTTAGACTTGACCTTGAACGTGTTCGAACGTCGTTCCTACCCATCGTTTAAGACGATTGACCTGAACGCGATGCGAGAAAGAAAGAGACCGTTCACGATGTAAGAGAGAGAGTAGTTTCCTCTTATCTACTCGATACATTCCTATTGTACCTACGACAGATGTAATACGATACCCCTGGGGAACACATGCTTTAGACTTGACCTTGAACGTGTTCGAACGTCGTTCCTACCCATCGTTTAAGACGATTAACCTGAACGCGATGCGAGAAAGAAAGAGACCGTTCACGATGTAAGAGAGAGAGAGTAGTTTCCTCTTATCTACTCGATGCATTCCTATTGTACCCCCCTACGAATATGATATTTCGTACGTGCTTCGCGAATATGATACATCGAGAAGATAATTTTTGTAGGTGTTATCTATGACACAGGTTCTTTCATGGTATGTAGCCGTGGAGGAACATATGTTTTTTTCCAGGAAGACTTGACCTTGAACGTGTTTCAAACGTCGTTCCTATTTATCGTTTAAGCACACTGTTTATATCGTTCTAAGAGAGATAGTTTTAATTAACAGGGCGGTATAGAGTCCCCTTATCTTTTCAACGTGCCTATCGCGAGCGCGGAGATTTTTGTTGCATCTATTTCCGGAGAGGGTATATGTTTAAAAGAATGGATGTTGCCAGCGTCAAGCTCATTTGCATACAGAGTGTTCAGTTTGCGTAAGATTTTAAAGATCTACCATTGTTCCATACGTGACGGTTTTTTCGCGTACGGACTTGTGCTGAAATGAACGTATCGGAGGAAAAAGATGACATGGCCGTTCCAACGTTGAAAAATATAGCTTGGCCTCACGTAATAAATTCACACTTGAACGATCATTTCTCCATCGAGCAGAAATCGATGGTGGAACGTTTAATGCGAAACGACGTAACGAGTCGCGTATGTTTTGCTTACACGAAAAGATTTAGTCAAGTTGTCGCGCAATGGCCTGCGATCGATTCCCCATCCATGATATTGGACATCATTGAAACGGGCGAACGTCGCATCGTTGTATGTGAAGTATAATTACATTTGGGAACATTTCTAATTTTACGAGTTGGAAGTAGTATCGTTTCGCGGACACAGTGTTTTACCGTGACAAAAGTATCGATGGAAAAGCGGCAAGATGATTGAAACATGTAAAAATATGTTGAAGTGTTTGACACGCATGTCAATGTTGGTGAAAACTATGGACGAGTATCGCGAATGGTTTCGCTCATTCATCGAGTCTCTGCAGTGTTGTGTAAATTATCTATCCCGTGCAAAGGATGAATTGTCAGTAGGCAAGAAATTGAGTTTAACATCGACGATGTGTCGTATGAAAACTTTGAACGTTTCGTTGAATCATCGTATTTCCTCATCGCGCGTCGGTAGAGGTTTATACGACCGCAGGGGTACGAGAGCTTCAACGCTTCGTTGGGAAAATGTTGAGTCGGCTTTTAAAAATCGCATATCGACCGGAATCGTTATCAACGTTGAACATATTGATCCAAAACAATTTTTACAACATGCGAAACGAATGATTACGGGACGCGTTACGGAATTTTTAAACACGCATTCATCGTTGAAAGCTAGCGTAACGTTGGAGGCGGAATTTATGCTACACGCCGGCGAGGTTTCCGTGAAAAGTTTTAGCACGCGGAACGTTGCGTTGTTTCGGACGAGCAATCTGCGACAGTGGTACCAGAAAGACGTTATGCCTACGATTTTGACATCGTTGGAAGAATTTCAAGAGCGGGACAGCGGGTGGGCGCTGTCGAAGATACTACATTTAATCGTCAACTTTAGCAAATACCAACCGTTGCAAGCCGGTTGCACCGCTACAATCGACGTGCCTCGAGCGATACTGCTGAAAAGAGCAATCGTGAACGTGAACAGCAATGACGATGCGTGCTTTTATTGGGCAATCGTGGCGGGTCTCTACCCAGCCGAGGCAAATCTGTCACGTTTATCATCGTATCCACACTACAAAGACGTGCTTCCGAAAACCAGAGGTTTTCAACTACCTATGTCGTTCAAAGACATCCGAAAATTTGAACGAAAAAACAACGTTTCCGTGAACGTGTTCGCATGGGCACGCAAGAAATGCGTAACGCTTCATTTGACTGGGAAGAAACGTGAGGGAAGACACGTCAACTTGCTGTTTCTACAGAATGCTGCAAAGACGCACTGTCATTTCGTGTGTATACGAAATTTGTCGCGATTGGTTTCATCACAGCTTAGCAAGCGGGATCATCAGAAGTATATTTGTGATCGGTAAGTTGCATTTTTGTTTTTTTAATTGTTTGAAGCAAAAAAGACATAATTTTTCCCTTCCCACAGGTGCTTGCAATTTTTTCCCACGCAGGAGAGATTAAACGTTCATACACTTGACTGCGAACGGATGAATGATTGCGCTCTGATGCTTCCAACAGAGGAAGAAGATAAGTGGTTGCAGTTTAAGAACTACACGAACAAAGAAGAGGCGCCGTTCGTTATCTATGCTGACTTGGAGTGCCTGCTGCTGCCGGGGGAGCAGGAAGGACAAGGCCGTGCGGCACGCGTACAGTATCAACATCACCACGCGTTTAGCATAGGATACTACATGCATTGCCGCTACGACGAATCGTTGTGCGAGTATCATGTTTATCGCGAGAAAGAGGGATGCGCCGCATGGTTCGCGAACAGGTTGTACGAATTAAGTCGTAAATTACAACCGATATTTGACAAAACAGTGCCGATGAATCCGCTAACCGAATCGGAAAAGTTAAATTTTCGTACGGCCACGCATTGTCACGTCTGCGAGAAACCGTTCGACACTACTGACGCGACGAGGGTCCACGATCATTGTCATTTCACGGGCGCGTATCGCGGTCCGGCTCATAACGGATGCAATTTAAGTTATCAATCTTCGTACGTGATACCGGTGGTTTTCCATAATCTATCAGGCTACGACGCACATTTCATCATCAAAGAATTAGCAAACTCTTTCGAGGGACAGATAGACGTGTTGCCATTAACGAAAGAGAAGTATATCTCTTTCACGAAGAACGTACATATCGAGAGACAGCCGGGTAAAGAGCAAAATTATGCAAAGTTTCTAAAATTCCGTTTTATCGATTCGTTTAAGTTCTTGAACTCGAGTCTGGACAAGCTGTCGTCATACTTGGACAAAAGTAAATTACGCATCGTACGAAGTGAATTTACACATCTTTCCGATGACGATTTCAACCTATTGACCAGAAAAGGTGTTTTTCCATACGACTATCTGACATCGTACGATAAATTAAACGATACATGTTTGCCATCGCGCGAAGCATTTTACAATCGGCTGTACGGTAGCGAGATATCCGACGTTGATTACCTTCACGCGAATACGGTTTGGTCGCGTTTTGCTATACAAACGCTAGGACAGTACAGCGACTTATATTTAAAATTGGATGTGCTGTTGTTGGCGGATGTTTTCGAAAATTTTCGCGATGACTGTCTCGAGAATTACAAGCTCGATCCGGCGCATTATTACACGCTCCCCGGTTTCGCGTGGGACGTGATGTTGAAAATGACAAAGATTGAATTGGAGTTGTTGACCGACGTTGACATGCTTTTGTTCGTGGAACGAGGAATACGCGGTGGATTGAGCCAGTGTTCGCACAGATATGCGCGCGCTAACAACAAATATTTGTCCACACACGACTCGAGTAAACCATCCACCTACTTAATGTATTTTGATGTGAATAATCTGTACGGTTGGGCAATGTCGCAACCTCTGCCGCACAGAGACTTTCGATGGGTGGACGTGGACAATTTCGATGTTGAATCCATTCCGATCGATAGCCCCGTAGGATACATTTTGGAGGTGGATTTAGAGTATCCGCGCGAAATTCACGATGCTCACGCGGATCTTCCGTTTTGTCCAAGTCACGACGCAGCAACCGACTCGAGTACGCAGAAAAAGTTGATGGCAACACTTCGCGATAAGGAGCGATACGTTGTACATTATCGGTATCTCCAACAAAGTTTGAAACATAATTTGAAATTGCGGAAAATACATCGAATTCTAGAATTTCAACAGTCGCGATGGTTGCACGGTTACATCGATTTGAACACGAAATTACGCGCCAACGCCACCAACGATTTTTCCAAGAACTTATTCAAGTTAATGAACAATGCTGTGTTTGGGAAAACGATGGAGAACGTTCGAAATCACGCGAGCGTGAAATTACTTTCTCGATGGAGCGGTAAACACGGCGTCGAACGATTGATATCTAGACCAAATTTTCATAGCTGTACGGTGTTTTCCGAGAACTTTGTCGCGATTCAGCTGAAAAAGCTGTTTGTTAAATTTTACAAGCCAATCTACGTAGGCATGTCCATATTGGATATATCAAAATTTCATTTGTACAGCTTTCATTATGAGTACATCCAACCAAACTTCCAACAAAATTGTAAGATTTTGTACACGGACACGGACAGTCTGATATATGAGATCGCTTGCGATAACGCGTACGAGGCGCTGCTGAAACGTGATATTCATCGATACGACACCAGTAATTATGCCGCGAACAACGTCTACGGCGTTCCGATCGCGAACAATAAACAGCTAGGATTGATGAAGGATGAGAACGGTGGTAAAATTATGACAGAGTTCGTAGGGCTTCGTTCGAAAATGTATGCGATTCGCGTGCACGGCGATCAGGACACTAAAAAGATCAAAGGAATCAGAACAAACGTTACCGCTCGAGATATAAGTTTCGAAGACTATGTTGAATGCCTTCGTAATCATACGGAAAAGAGCGTTAGCGGTAATCGCATAGTGTCCGTACGACATCAGGTGTATTCGATGTCGGAAAAGAAATTAGCATTGAGTCCGCATGACGATAAGCGATATATTTGCAATAATTTGATTGATACTCTTCCTTGGGGGCATTACAGCATCGATTGAGAAAAACTGCGTCGTTTTATTATCCGTAAAAGAAAAAAGGAAGTGGTAGAGAGAGAGATTATCATAGGTCTTTGAAGTCTGTAACTGTCGGGGAGGGGATGCTTCCCATTGCAGATCTTCACTGTAAAAAGGAGTGGTAGGGAGACATCCTATATAACATCATATTCCAAGCGGCACGCTTCAGATCGAGACAACCATCGCTAAAAACCGTAGACTGCTAAACCATAGACCGCACGATGTATTACAACCGTTATTCGCCTGCTGAATGTAATCGTTCAAACGTTGAGGAGCTGCACAAAAAGAGGAGACTGAATAATATGTAAGTAGAAAGATGAAAATAATTATGAAAAAGTAATTTAGAAAAACGTCTAATTTTTTAAAAAATCTGTTGTAGGGTTTCTCAACAACAGCCCATTTCACGATCATCGATGATACAGCCGTCAACGTCGTGCGAGGGTTTTTTCAACAACCGTCCCATTTCACGATCATCGATGATACAGCCGTCACCGTCATCGTGCGAGAGTTTTCCCAACAACTCCATTTCACAATCATCAATGATGCAACCGCCGAGGAGTTTGCGCAGCGCACGGGTCTTGAGTCGAAGATACTCCATAGCCGGCAATTATTTTAAGTACTTCGAAATTGGTGTGCGCGTTGACAACGATATTTGCGTGGAACTAGCTATAGGGGATAACCGTGGTAATGAAATTACATTTTTCCTGGACGCGTGGACAGAGTTATTGCGCACGAAGGAGTGTATTTCCGATTTACTTTTGCCGTCTATGCAGAAACAGAAGCGAAAAATTAGTGATGATTTAACATTTCAAACAGTTAATATCGATGGTATGAATCTAGTGAAATTATCAAATCAGTTCACAGCTCTGTATATCACGGAAAAAACTATGCGTAACCTGTACAACCTCGATTTCTGCGTACACAACATGTATTCATGGTTGATAGATAATGTTCCCACAATTGTCGCTAAATTTACGAATTTCGTTGTTGCGGTGAAGGATAGTGACGCGAAGAATATCATGAAAACGATCGTCGAGAGCGAATCTTTCGATCAAAATTCGCTGATCGATTGTGAACTGTTGGCTTTGTGCGCTGATATCATTGCGACCGAGGCGTTTGCGCAAAAACAGATAGGTTAAAAACAAAGATAATGTGTGTAAAAATTATTGGAGGTCTTTTTGTAACGATATATTATTTTTAAAAAAATAAAAATTATTTAAGAAAATCTCTTTGTATTTTTATTTTATTTGATTGTAAAATTATTCTTTTATAATTCCTATAAAAATGAATTTCTACATATAAAGTATCGTCGTTTTAGAGAAAAATGAATTATCATATTACCATCCCTCAACCACATACTAATATGTCAACGTCTAAGGAGAGGGTTTAAGCTGTTCATTCAACGTTTAGGTTGTTTATCACATACAAAATCTTTCAGCAGGACTAAGGTTTCCACCCTGACTTATTAAGCAGAAAAGATAACTCCTCTACAGTAGATGATTTTGCAATGCACATAAGAACCCCGACCAACCAATTTAGAATTGCTACCAGTAAATGGTACAATGTCTACCAGTAAACGGTACAATGTGGACGGTCTGGGGATTTGCGGTCGTTGTCGTTAAGTTATTCTTTCGATTGGTTGGTCGGGGGGGTTCTTATGTGCATTGCAAAATCATCAACTGTAGAGGAGTTATCTTCTAGTAGACGGTTGAGGACGGTATATATGCAAATCGTCGACGGATCATGTTCTAGCGAGAAAGGATAGGGACAACGTCGCTATCTTGTGACGAGGGTAGAAAGTTAGCCGACACACATTACTCGACTGCAAGAAGTTTTTATTTAAATTTTATCGCAAATTACATTTTTCACAATTCATATAGAATAAAAGAATACAATTAAAAGAAGAGAAAAATTAATTATCTTACATATAAAATACGAGTAGAAAATACAATTAAAGTATATTCGTTTTAGATATCCATGAATTATGTGACGCATCCATTCCCAACCATTTTACGTATACTTTATTCCCCTTTCTGCGCAATATTTTTTCAACTAAGTATACGTCAGGATATTTTGCCGCGCGTATCTCGTGTTCGTAAAATCCTCCGGCGATAGGTTTGCCCCTCGAGTCGGCCAAGAGATACGTGACAGGATTCGTTCGTTTCACCGTGGTAATCTTGAATATTTCTGTTGACCAGTTTGGCGTGTATCCTTTGTCAAATAGAGTTTTGAACTTGCTGACGCGCACGTGATCATTAACCTTGAATTTGGCAGGACCAGCAATCTTCACGTTGTTGTACACGGTGGACAGAAGGTGTCCGGCATTTTTACGGTTCACGTCGGCGGGTCGCATACGGATGGTACGATGTTTTCGATTATTGTAGTCCTTGGTCAACGTGGGAAGCGCATCGATCCAGCGATATTTTCCGCTCAACGAGAAAAATTTCCACATACTGTTCTTCAACGTACGATTGAAACGCTCCACGACGGATGCTTTCATAGGGCTAAACGTTGAATAATGGTGGATGTTACGTTTCCTCAGATATTCTTGGAACGTTGTATTGTAGAATTCTTTCCCCATGTCGGTCTGCAAGTTGTTCGGAGCTCTGCCATCCTTCTCCAACGCTGACGCGAAAGCTTTACACACGTCGCTCGCATTTTTACTCTTCAAAGGAACCGTCCACGCGTATTTGCTAAATACATCGATTATCGTAAGAATATATCGATGTCCACGATTGTTTCGCGCATAGTTTTGAACTTCAACGATATCGGCTTGCCAAAGATCATCGAATCCTCGCACGATCACACGTCTACGCGGGTAAAAACGTCTCGCCGGAGCATGCAGCTCTTCCACCACGTTTTCTTTACTCATCTTGTCGCTGTTATCTCGCTCTCTCTCAGTCATTGAAGCTCCAGCGCTCTCGCTCCTCAATACGTCGTATCTGCGTGTATACTTTATCACGTTTCACATATACTATACAGTTCCTCTAAAAATCTTCAAACTTCTCAGTTATATTTCCCGAACGCCTTGTATCGTAGTCAGTATTTCAGACTTTATCGTTTCTTTAGCAGTTTTCAGGTCTTCATTCTGTTTAACTAATATTTCAGACTTTATCGTCTCTTTAGCGGTTTTCAGTTCTTTGACCAGTGTTTTCATGATCTCGAACTCGAGCTTCGCGTTAAGCGTGTCCACGTATAATTTGGTCGCAGTGTGATCGTTTGCTTCAGGATTCGCCACGTGTCCGATCTTCATACCTTTTGCATCATACAATTTAGCGTCATCGTTCAAACATATAGCGTTATCACGCACATAACTTTTCAAAACGTCAGGATAGAAAATCGAAGAAACATTCGACTCGCTTTTGTCCGCTTCGCGAAGTACTCTACCAAATTTGTCGATAGACATTTTTTTCGATCGAGTTAATCTTCTTCTTCTTCGATTATCGCCAACTCGTATCGCTTGCACAAACGTTTTACCTGCTCTTCGACCCACAGTATTCGTTGAAATATCTCATCCAGTTTTATCCATAGACTTTGAAACCTCAAGTTCCAGCTTTCACCGTCGTCGTCTTCTCCCGAGGATATCGTTTGATTCGTTTCACAACAATTAAGACGAACGCGCATTTTATCGAGCCGTAACAATTTCATCGATCGACATTTCATTCGTCACTAACTCAACGAACCCACGCGCTTTAATTTATAATTATACCGGCTTCGCGAAGTTCTTCGATTATCGACATTATTTCGTTGTCATGGTTGGAATGACCGGCGTTCTTCGAAGCGGTTAACAATTTCAGACGATCGACGAGTTCGTTGGGATCATCCCAATGCACGTAATCGATCGGATTGTTGGTCACGCGCATAGAAGTTGGAAGTTCAATCCCCTTCCCACCTCGCGATGAAAACAACGGTCCTATAATTCTCCTATACTTGAATCCTTTGTTTCCCATTATCTGATTTCCACGTCGATGTGCATTCGTAAGAGTGAGAATTTTTTTGTACGCGATCTTATCATCCTCGGTGTACAACCAATCATCGGGTATTCTTTTGAATATCAATTCGTAAAGACCGCGAGTCCCCTTGTACCGTATCCCGTTAATGATGATATCGTCGTTGCCGTCCACCTCGAACGTTGAATTTCCCATCATCATCTTATCATCTTTCAAACATACTCCGTACACGTTGTCAGAATTTTTCGTCGGCCCGGTAAAAAATTTTTCTAAATATTCGCGCGCCAAAGGTCCAAGATTCTCGGATAGATGTTGATTTTCCTCTGGATGAGTTTCCGGATTTTCAAAAATATTACGCATTGAAGACTCCAAAGATACCGTGCGCGGTGATTCGAATGTATCTTGTTGTGGTACCGTAGTCGTTGATTCGATCTCGTCATCCTCGTAGTCGTCATCATCATCGAGATATATTTTTTTCGAGGCGCGCGTTACATCAGCTTCGTCGTTCTTTTCCCCATTCTTCTTTATTCTTCTTCTTTTTTTCATAGAGGATGATGGCGTTCCCCTAATATCTGAGAATCTTTTTTTTTTCGTAGGGAGGACGACGATGGTGTTTCCTTAATATCTGAGAACGCGTTGTCGTTCGGTTCGACAGTAGTCGTATTTTGAACTATCTGTTTCAACGGTTCGACGATCGGTTGTAAAGTCGTTCGCAAATTCGCCTCGGCCGTCATTTTCCCAACTTTCAACGCTAAATACTTTTTACGTATGGTATCGCTGGTCTTTGCTATTTCGTTCACGATCGAAGCTCGGAGCTTCTCCTTCTTTTCCTTTTCGCCTGACATATTCGTTGCGCAAGAGAGATTACAGCCACGATACAGCACCGACGACTCTTATCGAGCAACTGTATTCGCTACAGTACGACAAACTCGTTAAATCCACGTCTGTAACGACCACGATTCGCAGGGCTGTCTTTATCGATTACGAGAAATCCGTACTTCTTTCGCCAACAATTCGCGCATAACGTGCTAAACGTCTCGAATGACATATCGGTATTTACATGATCCTGATGAATGTGACGTAAATTCATGGTATCCTGTTTGAACAAAATCAACAGATTGGCATTGTCACGAATTAAATGTTTAGGTATTCTCGCGTACGACTGACCCAGGTAGAAGCAATCGATGTGCGAATGTCTACCCATCGCGAAATACTCTCTCATGATATCCTGCTCATCGCACGCCACGTCGTCGAAGATAAATATCGAATCGGGCCGTGCCTCTGTGGGGAGGATTACATCGACGTTGTCCGCGAACGCGAAGTATCCCACATCCTTCCCCACGGATGAGAACAGTTTGCTCAAGTATCGATATTTTGGCTGACTCAACGATTTTGAGTACACATAGACATTGGCGAATCGTAGCCCGTTCGCGCTCTCCAGCAGGCTAACCATAACGTTCGTTTTACCACATCCTGACGGACCGCTTATGACGCATCGTATATTGCCCGGTAACAATGATCCATGTTTCCGCATCGTCTCGTCGCAATCGTCGAACGCGCGACACGTTGGAACACGAATATCCAAAGATTGTCTCACAAAACGCATGTTCTGATTGATTCGATGAGGGGGTAGGTGGGTAGTATTTATACGGCAGCTCGAACACTATTAGTATCAGTCACCCTAAAGGGTTTGCTTCTTTTAAAGAGAGAGCAGAGAAATTTTTAAAAGAGAGAACAGAAAAATATAGCTCATGCGTGTGAATCATCGTTCAAAACGGTGTCCCGGTTCGCATACGGGTAAGGGGTTCTTAAACAGAGCTATAAACGCGTTGCCGTTCGAATTACATATACCCGGTTATCAATTCTGCGGTCCTGGTACGAAACTGACCGCTCGATTAGCTCGTGGGGATCGAGGAATCAATCCGTTGGATGCAGCCTGTCGCGAACACGATATAACGTATTCACGATACAAGGATCTTGGAAATCGTCACGCAGCCGACAGCGTTTTGGCAGATCGAGCGCTGCATCGAGTAACGTCTGGGGACGCAACGTTGGGAGAGAAGGTGTCTGCGGCCGCAGTGTTGGCAACCATGAAAGCTAAAACGAAATTGGGCATGGGTCTGACAAAGAAAAAAGGTGAAAAGAGAAAAAAACAACGAATTCTCCCAATCGCCAAACGCGGTGGTTTTCTGCCGCTGCTGCTGCCTGCTTTGTCGGCTATAGGAGCATTGACAGGTGGTGCCGCAGGAGTAGTCAAAGCCATAAACGCTGCGAAAGCTGCGAAGAAACAATTACAAGAAGCGGAACGACACAATCGAGCCATGGAAGGTCGTGGAGTATATCTCACACCGTATAAGCATGGCAAAGGTTTAAAGAGGGGGGGGAAAAAAAAAAACGAAGAAAGACAACACAACGACGGATATAGAATTGATGACCATCTGTAAAGGATTACCGTATTTTCGTGGAGTTTTTATGCGTGATGATTTACCGCTGCGCGCGTGGGTAAACGAGCGGGGTATAGTCAATCTAGATAATAGTCATGGACCGGGAACGCACTGGGTCGCATACATAAAACACGGCTCGCGCGTCAAATACTTTGATAGTTTTGGAAATCTTCGACCACCGATCGAGTTGATTCGCTATTTCGGCGCGAACGCGACGATCTTATATAACCACAAACGTTTTCAAAAGTACGACGAAAGCGTGTGTGGGCAATTGTGTGTGAAATTTCTTCGAGAAACTACATTTTAAATTCTCTGGAAAGAGTCTCTCTCTGCACGATGCATGCGAAAAAGTCATTTACGCTCACGTTGTCGGGGAGAAGCAGCATACTGTCGTCCAAGTACTTTCCACCCATAGATCTGACCAATGGTGAATACGAGTTGGGATTGCTCGATTTACAAACTTATTACACGATACCGAACATTAGCGCCAACATCGGAAACAATCGATTCTACTTCGGTGAAAAAGACGAGGAGATCGTCATCCCCGACGGTTCGTACGAATTGGAAGCGATCAACGCGTACTTGAGACGTGAAATACGCGCGCGATATCCCCCCAAAAATGTTGACAAGTCATCCGCCGCCTCCGATATCGAATATCCGCTGGTCCTACGAGCAAACAACAACACCATGAAAAGCGAAATTATAAGCAAATATCAAATAAACTTTACAAAGCCTCGCAACGTGGGATCTATTCTGGGATTTTCCTTGAATCGTGTTTTGCCACCGAACGCGTGGCACACGTCAAACGCACCTGTGAATATCATCAACGTGAATATCGTACGAGTGGAATGTAACATAACCACCGGATCGTACGACAATGGTAAACTCGTTCACACGATACATGAGTTCGCGCCTCAGGTACCACCAGGGTATAAATTATCGGAAACGCCCGCACGAGTCATTTACCTTCCGATCGTTGCACGAGTAATTGACGATTTAACGATTCGCATAGTTGACCAATCCGGACGTTTGATTGATTTTCGAGGTGAAGAAATCACGGTGCGACTACACGTTCGACGAAGCAATGCTAATTCATAACAATACGACAGTCCATACGTTGAACAACAGCAGCACATTGATTCGCAAGAAACTAACTGTGAAAAAAAACGTAAAGTCGCCGATACGTAAGAAATTAACCGTGGAAAACGCAAAGTATCTACGATCTTTGGGATTTATTGTTAAAAAGTGAGAGGAAAAATCATGTTCAACGACATTTTGAACATCTCCGAAGCACCGGTTTTCGACAATCGCATAACGAAGATTGAGCTGCACACGTACAATCCATACGCCAACACGACGTTTGAAAACAGTGATGAAATACGGATACCCATTCAGCAACAAGACCTGTACACGCTCCCGTGTAAAAGCTTCCTATACGTTGAGGGAAAACTTAGTTTACCGGGGAAACTCGAATTACCGGTTGGAGCAGGAGAATCCTCCATCGATGCGGCGACTCTCGAGAACAATGCCGTTGCGTTTATGTTCGAGGAAATACGCTATGAATTGAACGGAGTGGAAATCGATCGGTCCAGAAATCCTGGTGCAACGACAACTCTAAAGAATTATGTGAGTCTGTCCAAAACGAGAAGCGACGCGTTATCCAACGCTGGTTGGCTGTATGACGATGATCGGCGGAAGCAAACGGCAACGACCACGGCTGCGATCAATTTCAACTTTTGCGTGCCTATGAGCGTTTTATTAGGTTTCTGCGAAGATTACAAACGTGTTGTGATAAATGCTCGACACGAATTGATTTTGATCCGCTCGCGTACCGACGCAAACGCGTTGTTCAGTCCTTCCGACAACGTGAAACCTATTCTGGATCTGTACAAAATTCAATGGCGAATGCCACACGTTGCATTGGATGAAATACATAAGCTGTCCATGTTACGTATTTTAGACAGTGACAGACCGATTGGTATGAGTTTTCGATCGTGGGATCTGTTCGAATATCCTCTACTACAGACGACTACGAAGCATACATGGGCGATAAAAACGGCTCAACAAATGGAAAAACCGCGATACGTGATATTCGCTTTGCAAACCAATCGAAAGAATAACTTAACGAAAACGGCCGCGCAATTCGATCATTGCGCATTATCAAATATTCGACTTTACTTGAACTCGGAAACCTATCCGTATGATGATTTAAATATGGATTTCGAGAAAGGTAAATACGCATTGCTCTACGACATGTATGCAAAATTCCAAGAATCGTACTATGGAAACGGCGAAGCGCTACTCAACGTCTCAGATTTCCTGCGATACGGTCCGCTCGTCGTTCTCGATTGTTCTCGACAAAACGAAGCGCTAAAAAATGGTACGGTTGACGTGCGAATAGAATTCGAATGCCGAACCGACGTCCCCCCATCGACAACAGCCTACTGTTTGATGATACATGACCGCATCGTGGAGTACAGTCCATTAACAAACATTGTTAGAAAAATTACTTAAACCGCTCTTATGTTATAAAATATATATGTTTTATCAAATAAAAAATTATGCGAATGATCTTTTTATTTAAAGACAATCCTCCTCCTCCTACATTTAAACTCGTATTTTATTAAAAGAAAAAATATAGTAATGATATCACTCTTGCACCATAGAACGAGATATGGTGGTAGGGGTACTCATTATAAATAGCTCGTCGCATCGTTGTGCGAAGCTGTGTCTGACTAAACGTCAAAGAAAACATTAAACTAGTGTTTCATTGCCGAGTGTATACGAAAGTTTGTAAAGTGATATATAGGATACTGTGCGTTCTACTCATTTCTTCAATTGTAAGTATAATATAAAAATTTTTTAAAGAAATATATAAAATAAATATAAAATAAATAAAAATATATATAAAATAAATAAAAAACTTTTTTATTATTTAGATGGATAAAATCACACAAATCATAGACATGGACGGGTTTATAGTTAATAAAAGATTTGTGTATAAAGAAGTGGCGATTGTGAATGCATGTTGTGACGGCTCCCTACTGGCCGAATTTTTATTAGACACGAGTTTCAATTGTTTGTCGAACGCTGACAAGAAATCGTCGTGGTACGTTACTAATTTTGTACACGGGATGCCATTCAACAATTTTGGCAATGAAAAATTTAGGCAAGAAGATATATTTGGAGTGATTGAAAATTTTGTTCGCGAATATAAAAATCCGCTGATTGCCTACAAAGGAGGATGTTTTGAAAGAGACATCCTTCGAAAAATGAATATAAACTCAATAAATTTAGAGGATTTCGGGTGTCCAAAATATGACGTACTAGTTCAGGATCCCGTTTATAACATTAGTGAGGTACCATGTCGACTTCATTGTTGGCGTTCGACAAAACAATTGAAACCGTATCATTGCAGTATGCGCGAAGTTAAAACATTTCGCGCATGGATGAATAATAATAAAAATTGTAAAGTATCAGAATTTTTTCCTGCGAATTAAAAACCACAAAAACATGACACCTCTTTTTTACATTTTTGATTTTTTCACAGCGTTCCACAATGATTGAAAAATCTGAGGCAGCCGTCACAACAACAGTTGATCACGCAACACCACCACCCGATTATCGTCTCGAACGTGACAGACTTCAAAGTTTTCACAACTGGCGTTACTCGCACATCGTCCAACCGGAGAAACTCGCTGCCGCAGGATTTTTCTATCTGGGTGATGAGGATTTCGTTGAATGTTTCGAATGTGGTATACAGCTGACTCGATGGGAAGAGGATGATGATCCCATGAAGGAACATCGCGTCTGGTCCAGATTCTGTGGATACGTGTGTGGGGTGAACTGTGGCAACGTACCGATCGGAGTCGATCCGGATACAATCCAGCCAAACCCACGCGGTATGGACGTTTGCGGAATTATTAAGGAGTCGTCGCTTGAAGGTAAATAAATTTCCAAAATATGTTAAAGTAAATGTTAAAAAAAGAAAAGAATACTAAAATAATATAATATGTTTTGTTTGTTTGCAGGAAAACAACAACAACAACAACAACAATGAAAATGTTATTTTTTATTTTAGTTTTTATTTTTTGTTTTTTATATATTAACGTTTAATTTTTTATTTTCTTATTATATATTAATGTTTTAATTTTTAATTTTTTAATCAATAAAAAAATATAAAATATTCTTGTTGATGATTATCACCGCCATCACATACTCCTCATCCCATTCTTCCATCTTTAATTAATAATATATTCTTTTTAATTTTTAATTTTTAACTTCCCGATTCATAGGGAAGTTACTGTAATTTATTATGTATATGCTTAATTTTTTAATCAATAAAAAAATATAAAATATTCTTGTTGATGATTATCACCGCCATCACATACTCCTCATCCCATTCTTCCATCTTTAATTAATAATATATTCTTTTTAATTTTTAATTTTTAACTTCCCGATTCATAGGGAAGTTACTGTAATTTATTATGTATATGCTTAATTTTTTAATCAATAAAAAAATATAAAATATTCTTGTCGATGTTTATCACCGCCATCACATACTCCTCATCCCATTCTTCCATCTTAATTAATAATATATATTCTTTATTTCAGCCTTATAGCTAAGAAATTAGACTTGTAATTTTTAAAAAATATGTTTTTGAATTATTTTTAAAGTAAAATCTTAAAAATATATTAAATTATATATAATACATCTGTTTGGGAGCGAACAAAAATAAAAGATACATTATTTGAAAATATGTACTTTTTTATTCAAATAAAAAGTTATAAAAACATTTTTTTAGGAATTGTTATTATATATTAACATTGTTTTCGGCAGCAGTAGCATTCTGAAAGAAATAAATGTATTAATGTTTAATTAATAAAAAAATATATACAATTATTAATATTTTTACTTACGAGATTTATGGTTGTCACGTTAACCGCCGTCGCATACTCCTCACTCCATTCTTCCATATTAATTCCATAACGTTTCATTGCATAGCGCCATCCGCCAATGAACGCTGCTTTCTCCTCTGCAGAGTTAAATGTCTATTGATAAAAATAACATTGTAACATGTAAATTCAATAACAATAAATAATATATCACATGCAATATTTTTTGTACTTACAATTAACTCCATAACATCACTAAGTGGTAGATTTTCGTCAATATAATAACTTGTCATGATAACGTCCGCACTAATTCTGTACATGAGTGTCGACAACACCCATTCTTTTAAACACATATCCCCTCCAGAAAAGATGCGACAAGATGTCCGCTCGCGAGATTAAGAAAACGTTCGTTGCAGTAATCTCAAACTCGTGAAAATGTATGTTTCAATTAACGCTACGCTAAATCGAGAGAACTGATAATACTGATGTGTCCAAATGTCTCGAGGCTTGGAAGTCTCGAGGTCTCGTTTGCAACTCGACACCGGCCGCTACTACAGATTATAAAACGCTCATCTTGAACGATATAAACAATGTACTGAGTTCGGACGCGTTCAAGATTCTATGACTCTCTCTCTTACATCGTGAACGGTCTCTTTCTTTCTCGCATCGCGTTCAGGTCAATCGTCTTAAACGATGGGTAGGAACGACGTTCGAACACGTTCAAGGTCAAGTCTAAAGCATGTGTTCCCCAGGGGTATCGTATTACATCTGTCGTAGGTACAATAGGAATGCATCGAGTAGATAAGAGGAAACTATATACAGCTGTGTACAGATAGTATGGTCTCGCTATGTTTTTAAAATAAATCCCCTCTACCCGCAAAAATTATCTTCTCGATGTATCATATTCGCGAAGCACGTTCGGAATATCATATTCGCAAAACCCTTGTCATAGATAAGAGGAAACTATATACAATTGTGTACAGATAATGTGGTCCCCCTCCCCCACCCCCCCGCAAAAAGTATGCTCGCACTATAACGTGGGAAACAGTCCTTGAAAAGTCCCCCCCCTCCCCCACCCCCCCCGCAAAAGTAGCTCGCGCTATAAGGTGGGAAACTGTCCTTGAAAAATCCCCCCCTCCCCCACCCCCCGCAAAAGTAGCTCGCGCTATAAGGTAATGGTGCCGGTAAGGTAGGAATCTACCTACAATGATAAGTCTGATCGTAGAACCGGCATACACTATCTACTCATGGAGATTCATGGAGAATCATAGAGATTCATGGAGGTTCATGGAGATTCATGGAGATACATGGAGATTCATGGAGTTCATGGAGATTCATGGAGGTTCATGGAGATTCATGGAGATTCATGGAGATTCATAGAGATTCATGGAGGTTCATGGAGATTCATGGAGATTCATGGACATCCACATAGATTCATGGAGGTTCATGGAGATTCATGGAGGTTCATGGAGAATCATGGAGCTTCATGGAGATTCATTCATGGAGATTTATGGAGAATCATAGAGATTCATGGAGGTTCATGGAGATTCAAAGAGAAACATGGAGATTCATGGAGGTTCATGGAGATTCAGTCATGGAGATTCATGGAGAATCATAGAGATTTATGGAGATTCATGGAGATTTATGGAGATTCATAGAGATTCATGGAGGTTCATGGAGATTCATGGAGATTCATGGACATTCACAGAGATTCATGGAGGTTCATGGAGATTCATGGAGGTTCATGGAGATTCATTCATGGAGATTCATGGCGATTCATTTAGATTCATAGGGATTCATGGATGTTCATGGAGGTTCATGGAGATTCATAGAGATTCATGGAAGTTCATGGAGATTCATGGAGATTCATGGAGATTCATAGACATTCACAGAGATTCATGGAGGTTCATGGAGATTCATGGACATTCATGGAGATTCAAGGAGATTCACAGAGATTCATGGAGGTTCATGGAGATTCATGGAGGTTCATGGAAATTAATGGAGATTCATGGAGATTCAGTCATGGAGATTCATGGAGAATCATAGAGATTCATGGAGGTTCATGGAGATTCATGGAGATACATGGAGATTCATGGAGTTCATGGATATTCATGGAGGTTCATGGATATTCATGGAGATTCATGGAGATTCATAGAGATTCATGGAGGTTCATGGAGATTCATGGAGATTCATGGACATCCACAGAGATTCATGGAGGTTCATGGAGATTCATGGAGGTTCATGGAGAATCATGGAGCTTCATCTAGATTCATTCATGGAGATTTATGGAGAATCATAGAGATTCATGGAGGTTCATGGAGATTCAAAGAGAAACATGGAGATTCATGGAGGTTCATGGAGATTCAGTCATGGAGATTCATGGAGAATCATAGAGATTCATGGAGGTTCATGGAGATTCATGGAGGTTCATGGAGATTCATTCATGGAGATTCATGGAGATTCATGGAGATTCATAGGGATTCATGGAGGTTCATGGAGGTTCATGGAGATTCATGGAGATACATGGAGATTCATGGAGTTCATGGAGATTCATGGAGGTTCATGGAGATTCATGGAGATTCATGGAGATTCATGGAGATTCATAGAGATTCATGGAGGTTCATGGAGATTCATGGAGATTCATGGACATGCACAGAGATTCATGGAGGTTCATGGAGATTCATTCATGGAGATTCATGGAGAATCATAGAGATTCATGGAGGTTCATAGAGATTCACAGAGAAACATGGAGATTCATGGAGGTTCATGGATATTCTTGGAGGTTCATGGACATTCATGGACATTCATGGAGATACATTCATGGAGATACATGGAGATTCATGGAGTTCATGGACATTCATGGAGATTCATGGAGATTCATTCATGGAGATACATGGAGATTCATGGAGTTCATGGAGATTCATGGAGCTTCATGGAGATTTATGGAGATTCATAGAGATTCATGGAGGTTCATGGAGGTTCATGGAGATTCATGGAGATTCATGGACATTCACAGAGATTCATGGAGGTTCATGGAGATTCATGGAGGTTCATGGACATTCATGGAGATTCATGGAGATTCATTCATGGAGATACATGGATATTCATGGAGTTCATGGAGATTCATGGAGCTTCATGGAGATTTATGGAGATTCATGGAGATTTATGGAGATTCATAGAGATTCATGGAGGTTCATGGAGAATCATGGAGATTCATGGACATTCACAGAGATTCATGGAGGTTCATGGAGATTCATGGCGGTTCATAGGGATTCATGGAGATTCATGGAGTTCATGGAGATTCATGGAGGTTCATGGAGATTCATGGAGATTCATGGAGATTCATGGAGATTCATAGAGATTCATGGAGCTTCATGGAGATTTATGGAGATTCATAGAGATTCATGGAGGTTCATGGAGGTTCATGGAGATTCATGGAGATTCATGGACATTCACAGAGATTCATGGAGGTTCATGGAGATTCATGGAGGTTCATGGACATTCATGGAGATTCATGGAGATTCATTCATGGAGATACATGGATATTCATGGAGTTCATGGAGATTCATGGAGCTTCATGGAGATTTATGGAGATTCATGGAGATTTATGGAGATTCATAGAGATTCATGGAGGTTCATGGAGAATCATGGAGATTCATGGACATTCACAGAGATTCATGGAGGTTCATGGAGATTCATGGCGGTTCATAGGGATTCATGGAGATTCATGGAGTTCATGGAGATTCATGGAGGTTCATGGAGATTCATGGAGATTCATGGAGATTCATGGAGATTCATAGAGATTCATGGAGGTTCATGGAGATTCATGGAGATTCATGGACATTCACAGAGATTCATGGAGGTTCATGGAGATTCATTCATGGAGATTCATGCAGAATCATAGAGATTCATGGAGGTTCATAGAGATTCATAGAGAAACATGGAGATTCATGGAGGTTCATGGAGATTCTTGGAGGTTCATGGACATTCATGGAGATTCATGGAGATACATTCATGGAGATACATGGAGATTCATGGAGATACATGGAGATTCATGGAGTTCATGGACATTCATGGAGATTCATGGAGATTCATTCATGGAGATACATGGAGATTCATGGAGTTCATGGAGATTCATGGAGCTTCATGGAGATTTATGGAGTTTCATGGAGGTTCATGGACAATCATGGAGATTCATGGATATTCACAGAGATTTATGGAGGTTCATGGATATTCATAGAGGTTCATGGAGAATCATGGAGATTCATGGAGATTCATAGAGATTCATGGAGGTTCATGGAGATTCATGGAGATTCATGGACGTTCACAGAGATTCATGGAGGTTCATGGAGATTCATGGAGGTTCATGGAGAATCATGGAGCTTCATGGAGATTCATTCATGGAGATTCATGGAGATTCATGGAGATTCATAGGGATTCATGGAGGTTCATGGAGATTCATGGAGATACATGGAGATTCATGGAGTTCATGGAGATTCATGGAGGTTCATGGAGATTCATGGAGATTCATGGAGATTCATGGAGATTCATAGAGATTCATGGAGGTTCATGGAGATTCATGGAGATTCATGGAGATTTATGGAGATTCATAGAGATTCATGGAGGTTCATGGAGATTCATGGAGATTCATGGACATTCGCAGAGATTCATGGAGGTTCATGGAGATTCATGTAGGTTCATGGAGAATCATGGAGCTTCATGGAGATTCATCCATGGAGATACATAGAGATTCATGGAGATTCATAGGGATTCATGGAGATTCATGGAGGTTCATGGAGATTCTTGGAGGTTCATGGACATTCATGGAGATTCATGGAGATACATTCATGGAGATACATGGAGATTCATGGAGTTCATGGACATTCATGGAGATTCATGGAGATTCATTCATGGAGATACATTCATGGAGATACATGGAGATTCATGGAGATACATGGAGATTCATGGAGATTCTTGGAGGTTCATGGACATTCATGGAGATTCATGGAGATACATGGAGATTCATGGAGTTCATGGACATTCATGGAGATTCATGGAGATTCATTCATGGAGATACATGGAGATTCATGGAGTTCATGGAGATTCATGGAGCTTCATGGAGATTTATGGAGTTTCATGGAGATTTATGGAGATTCATAGAGATTAATGGAGGTTCATGGACATTCATGGAGATTCATGGAGATTCATTCATGGAGATACATTCATGGAGATACATGGAGATTCATGGAGATACATGGAGATTCATGGAGATTCTTGGAGGTTCATGGACATTCATGGAGATTCATGGAGATACATGGAGATTCATGGAGTTCATGGACATTCATGGAGATTCATGGAGATTCATTCATGGAGATACATGGAGATTCATGGAGTTCATGGAGATTCATGGAGCTTCATGGAGATTTATGGAGTTTCATGGAGATTTATGGAGATTCATAGAGATTAATGGAGGTTCATGGAGATTCATGGAGATTCATAGGGATTCATGGAAGTTCATGGAGATTCATGGAGCTTCATGGAGATTTATGGAGATTCATGGAGATTTATGGAGATTCATGGAGATTCATGGAGGTTCATGGAGATTCATGGAGGTTCATGGAGATTCATGGAGATTCATGGACATTCACAAAGATTCATGGAGGTTCATGGAGATTCATGGAGGTTCATGGAGAATCATGGAGCTTCATGGAGATTCATTCATGGAGATTCATGGAGATTCATGGAGATTCATAGGGATTTATGGAGGTTCATAGAGATTCATAGAGAAACATGGAGAATCATGAAGTTTCATGGAGATTCAGTCATGGAGATTCATGGAGAATCATAGAGATTCATGGAGGTTCATGGAGATTCATGGAGATACATGGAGATTCATGGAGTTCATGGAGATTCATGGAGCTTCATGGAGATTTATGGAGATTCATGGAGATTTATGGAGATTCATAGAGATTCATGGAGGTTCATGGAGATTCATGGAGATTCATGGACATTCACAGAGATTCATGGAGGTTCATGGAGATTCATGGAGGTTGATGGAGATTCACAGAGATTCATGGAGGTTCATGGAGATTCATGGAGGTTCATGGAGATTCATAGAGATTCATGGAGGTTCATGGAGATTCATGGAGATTCATGGACATGCACAGAGATTCATGGAGGTTCATGGAGATTCATTCATGGAGATTCATGGAGAATCATAGAGATTCATGGAGGTTCATAGAGATTCACAGAGAAACATGGAGATTCATGGAGGTTCATGGATATTCTTGGAGGTTCATGGACATTCATGGACATTCATGGAGATACATTCATGGAGATACATGGAGATTCATGGAGTTCATGGACATTCATGGAGATTCATGGAGATTCATTCATGGAGATACATGGAGATTCATGGAGTTCATGGAGATTCATGGAGCTTCATGGAGATTTATGGAGATTCATAGAGATTCATGGAGGTTCATGGAGGTTCATGGAGATTCATGGAGATTCATGGACATTCACAGAGATTCATGGAGGTTCATGGAGATTCATGGAGGTTCATGGACATTCATGGAGATTCATGGAGATTCATTCATGGAGATACATGGATATTCATGGAGTTCATGGAGATTCATGGAGCTTCATGGAGATTTATGGAGATTCATGGAGATTTATGGAGATTCATAGAGATTCATGGAGGTTCATGGAGATTCATGGAGATTCATGGACATTCACAGAGATTCATGGAGGTTCATGGAGATTCATGGCGGTTCATAGGGATTCATGGAGATTCATGGAGTTCATGGAGATTCATGGAGGTTCATGGAGATTCATGGAGATTCATGGAGATTCATGGAGATTCATAGAGATTCATGGAGGTTCATGGAGATTCATGGAGATTCATGGACATTCACAGAGATTCATGGAGGTTCATGGAGATTCATTCATGGAGATTCATGCAGAATCATAGAGATTCATGGAGGTTCATAGAGATTCATAGAGAAACATGGAGATTCATGGAGGTTCATGGAGATTCTTGGAGGTTCATGGACATTCATGGAGATTCATGGAGATACATTCATGGAGATACATGGAGATTCATGGAGATACATGGAGATTCATGGAGTTCATGGACATTCATGGAGATTCATGGAGATTCATTCATGGAGATACATGGAGATTCATGGAGTTCATGGAGATTCATGGAGCTTCATGGAGATTTATGGAGTTTCATGGAGGTTCATGGACAATCATGGAGATTCATGGATATTCACAGAGATTTATGGAGGTTCATGGATATTCATAGAGGTTCATGGAGAATCATGGAGATTCATGGAGATTCATAGAGATTCATGGAGGTTCATGGAGATTCATGGAGATTCATGGACGTTCACAGAGATTCATGGAGGTTCATGGAGATTCATGGAGGTTCATGGAGAATCATGGAGCTTCATGGAGATTCATTCATGGAGATTCATGGAGATTCATGGAGATTCATAGGGATTCATGGAGGTTCATGGAGATTCATGGAGATACATGGAGATTCATGGAGTTCATGGAGATTCATGGAGGTTCATGGAGATTCATGGAGGTTCATGGAGATTCATGGAGATTCATGGACATTCACAAAGATTCATGGAGGTTCATGGAGATTCATGGAGGTTCATGGAGAATCATGGAGCTTCATGGAGATTCATTCATGGAGATTCATGGAGATTCATGGAGATTCATAGGGATTTATGGAGGTTCATAGAGATTCATAGAGAAACATGGAGAATCATGAAGTTTCATGGAGATTCAGTCATGGAGATTCATGGAGAATCATAGAGATTCATGGAGGTTCATGGAGAATCATGGAGCTTCATGGAGATTCATTCATGGAGATTCATGGAGATTCATGGAGATTCATGGAGATACATGGAGATTCATGGAGTTCATGGAGATTCATGGAGCTTCATGGAGATTTATGGAGATTCATGGAGATTTATGGAGATTCATAGAGATTCATGGAGGTTCATGGAGATTCATGGAGATTCATGGACATTCACAGAGATTCATGGAGGTTCATGGAGATTCATGGAGGTTGATGGAGATTCACAGAGATTCATGGAGGTTCATGGAGATTCATGGAGGTTCATGGAGATTCATAGAGATTCATGGAGGTTCATGGAGATTCATGGAGATTCATGGACATGCACAGAGATTCATGGAGGTTCATGGAGATTCATTCATGGAGATTCATGGAGAATCATAGAGATTCATGGAGGTTCATAGAGATTCACAGAGAAACATGGAGATTCATGGAGGTTCATGGATATTCTTGGAGGTTCATGGACATTCATGGACATTCATGGAGATACATTCATGGAGATACATGGAGATTCATGGAGTTCATGGACATTCATGGAGATTCATGGAGATTCATTCATGGAGATACATGGAGATTCATGGAGTTCATGGAGATTCATGGAGCTTCATGGAGATTTATGGAGATTCATAGAGATTCATGGAGGTTCATGGAGGTTCATGGAGATTCATGGAGATTCATGGACATTCACAGAGATTCATGGAGGTTCATGGAGATTCATGGAGGTTCATGGACATTCATGGAGATTCATGGAGATTCATTCATGGAGATACATGGATATTCATGGAGTTCATGGAGATTCATGGAGCTTCATGGAGATTTATGGAGATTCATGGAGATTTATGGAGATTCATAGAGATTCATGGAGGTTCATGGAGATTCATGGAGATTCATGGACATTCACAGAGATTCATGGAGGTTCATGGAGATTCATGGCGGTTCATAGGGATTCATGGAGATTCATGGAGTTCATGGAGATTCATGGAGGTTCATGGAGATTCATGGAGATTCATGGAGATTCATGGAGATTCATAGAGATTCATGGAGGTTCATGGAGATTCATGGAGATTCATGGACATTCACAGAGATTCATGGAGGTTCATGGAGATTCATTCATGGAGATTCATGCAGAATCATAGAGATTCATGGAGGTTCATAGAGATTCATAGAGAAACATGGAGATTCATGGAGGTTCATGGAGATTCTTGGAGGTTCATGGACATTCATGGAGATTCATGGAGATACATTCATGGAGATACATGGAGATTCATGGAGATACATGGAGATTCATGGAGTTCATGGACATTCATGGAGATTCATGGAGATTCATTCATGGAGATACATGGAGATTCATGGAGTTCATGGAGATTCATGGAGCTTCATGGAGATTTATGGAGTTTCATGGAGGTTCATGGACAATCATGGAGATTCATGGATATTCACAGAGATTTATGGAGGTTCATGGATATTCATAGAGGTTCATGGAGAATCATGGAGATTCATGGAGATTCATAGAGATTCATGGAGGTTCATGGAGATTCATGGAGATTCATGGACGTTCACAGAGATTCATGGAGGTTCATGGAGATTCATGGAGGTTCATGGAGAATCATGGAGCTTCATGGAGATTCATTCATGGAGATTCATGGAGATTCATGGAGATTCATAGGGATTCATGGAGGTTCATGGAGATTCATGGAGATACATGGAGATTCATGGAGTTCATGGAGATTCATGGAGGTTCATGGAGATTCATGGAGATTCATGGAGATTCATGGAGATTCATAGAGATTCATGGAGGTTCATGGCGATTCATGGAGATTCATGGAGATTTATGGAGATTCATAGAGATTCATGGAGGTTCATGGAGATTCATGGACATTCACAGAGATTCATGGAGGTTCATGGAGATTCATGGAGGTTCATGGAGATTCATTCATGGAGATTCATGGAGATTCATGGAAATTCATAGGGATTCATGGAGTTCATGGAGATTCCTGGAGCTTCATGGAGATTTATGGGGATTCATGGAGATTTATGGAGATTCATAGAGATTCATGGAAGTTCATGGAGATTCATGGAGATTCATGGACATTCACAGAGATTCATGGAGGTTCATGGAGATTCATGGAGGTTCATGGAGATTCATGGAGCTTGATGGAGATTTATGGAGATTCATGGAGATTTATGGAGATTCATAGAGATTCATGGAGGTTCATGGAGATTCATGGAGATTCATGGACATTCGCAGAGATTCATGGAGGTTCATGGAGATTCATGGAGGTTCATGGAGATTCATGGAGGTTCATGGAGATTCATGGAGATTCATGGACATTCACAGAGATTCATGGAGGTTCATGGAGATTCATGTAGGTTCATGGAGAATCATGGAGCTTCATGGAGATTCATCCATGGAGATACATAGAGATTCATGGAGATTCATAGGGATTCATGGAGATTCATGGAGGTTCATGGAGATTCTTGGAGGTTCATGGACATTCATGGAGATTCATGGAGATACATTCATGGAGATACATGGAGATTCATGGAGTTCATGGACATTCATGGAGATTCATGGAGATTCATTCATGGAGATACATTCATGGAGATACATGGAGATTCATGGAGATACATGGAGATTCATGGAGATTCTTGGAGGTTCATGGACATTCATGGAGATTCATGGAGATACATGGAGATTCATGGAGTTCATGGACATTCATGGAGATTCATGGAGATTCATTCATGGAGATACATGGAGATTCATGGAGTTCATGGAGATTCATGGAGCTTCATGGAGATTTATGGAGTTTCATGGAGATTTATGGAGATTCATAGAGATTAATGGAGGTTCATGGAGATTCATGGAGATTCATAGGGATTCATGGAAGTTCATGGAGATTCATGGAGCTTCATGGAGATTTATGGAGATTCATGGAGATTTATGGAGATTCATGGAGATTCATGGAGGTTCATGGAGATTCATGGAGGTTCATGGAGATTCATGGAGATTCATGGACATTCACAAAGATTCATGGAGGTTCATGGAGATTCATGGAGGTTCATGGAGAATCATGGAGCTTCATGGAGATTCATTCATGGAGATTCATGGAGATTCATGGAGATTCATAGGGATTTATGGAGGTTCATAGAGATTCATAGAGAAACATGGAGAATCATGAAGTTTCATGGAGATTCAGTCATGGAGATTCATGGAGAATCATAGAGATTCATGGAGGTTCATGGAGATTCATGGAGATACATGGAGATTCATGGAGTTCATGGAGATTCATGGAGCTTCATGGAGATTTATGGAGATTCATGGAGATTTATGGAGATTCATAGAGATTCATGGAGGTTCATGGAGATTCATGGAGATTCATGGACATTCACAGAGATTCATGGAGGTTCATGGAGATTCATGGAGGTTGATGGAGATTCACAGAGATTCATGGAGGTTCATGGAGATTCATGGAGGTTCATGGAGATTCATTCATGGAGATTCATGGAGATTCATAGGGATTCATGGAGGTTCATGGAGGTTCATGGAGATTCATGGAGATTCATGGAGGTTCATGGAGATTCATGGAGATTCATGGAGATTCATGGAGATTCGTAGAGATTCATGGAGGTTCATGGAGATTCATGGAGATTCATGGACATTCACAGAGATTCATGGAGGTTCATGGAGATTCATTCATGGAGATTCATGGAGAATCATAGAGATTCATGGAGGTTCATAGAGATTCATAGAGAAACATGGAGATTCATGGAGGTTCATGGAGATTCTTGGAGGTTCATGGACATTCATGGCGATTCATGGAGGTTCATGGAGGTTCATGGAGGTTCATGGAGAATCATGGAGCTTCATGGAGATTCATTCATGGAGATTCATGGAGATTCATGGAGATTCATAGGGATTTATGGAGGTTCATGGAGATTCATGGACATTCATGGAGATTCAAGGAGATTCACAGAGATTCATGGAGGTTCATGGAGATTCATGGAGGTTCATGGAAATTCATGGAGATTCATGGAGATTCAGTCATGGAGATTCATGGAGAATCATAGAGATTCATGGAGGTTCATGGAGATTCATGGAGATACATGGAGATTCATGGAGTTCATGGAGATTCATGGAGGTTCATGGAGATTCATCGAGATTCATGGAGATTCATAGAGATTCATGGAGGTTCATGGAGATTCATGGAGATACATGGAGATTCATGGAGTTCATGGAGATTCATGGAGGTTCATGGAGATTCATGGAGGTTCATGGAGATTCATGGAGATTCATGGACATTCACAAAGATTCATGGAGGTTCATGGAGATTCATGGAGGTTCATGGAGAATCATGGAGCTTCATGGAGATTCATTCATGGAGATTCATGGAGATTCATGGAGATTCATAGGGATTTATGGAGGTTCATAGAGATTCATAGAGAAACATGGAGAATCATGAAGTTTCATGGAGATTCAGTCATGGAGATTCATGGAGAATCATAGAGATTCATGGAGGTTCATGGAGAATCATGGAGCTTCATGGAGATTCATTCATGGAGATTCATGGAGATTCATGGAGATTCATGGAGATACATGGAGATTCATGGAGTTCATGGAGATTCATGGAGCTTCATGGAGATTTATGGAGATTCATGGAGATTTATGGAGATTCATAGAGATTCATGGAGGTTCATGGAGATTCATGGAGATTCATGGACATTCACAGAGATTCATGGAGGTTCATGGAGATTCATGGAGGTTGATGGAGATTCACAGAGATTCATGGAGGTTCATGGAGATTCATGGAGGTTCATGGAGATTCATAGAGATTCATGGAGGTTCATGGAGATTCATGGAGATTCATGGACATGCACAGAGATTCATGGAGGTTCATGGAGATTCATTCATGGAGATTCATGGAGAATCATAGAGATTCATGGAGGTTCATAGAGATTCACAGAGAAACATGGAGATTCATGGAGGTTCATGGATATTCTTGGAGGTTCATGGACATTCATGGACATTCATGGAGATACATTCATGGAGATACATGGAGATTCATGGAGTTCATGGACATTCATGGAGATTCATGGAGATTCATTCATGGAGATACATGGAGATTCATGGAGTTCATGGAGATTCATGGAGCTTCATGGAGATTTATGGAGATTCATAGAGATTCATGGAGGTTCATGGAGGTTCATGGAGATTCATGGAGATTCATGGACATTCACAGAGATTCATGGAGGTTCATGGAGATTCATGGAGGTTCATGGACATTCATGGAGATTCATGGAGATTCATTCATGGAGATACATGGATATTCATGGAGTTCATGGAGATTCATGGAGCTTCATGGAGATTTATGGAGATTCATGGAGATTTATGGAGATTCATAGAGATTCATGGAGGTTCATGGAGATTCATGGAGATTCATGGACATTCACAGAGATTCATGGAGGTTCATGGAGATTCATGGCGGTTCATAGGGATTCATGGAGATTCATGGAGTTCATGGAGATTCATGGAGGTTCATGGAGATTCATGGAGATTCATGGAGATTCATGGAGATTCATAGAGATTCATGGAGGTTCATGGAGATTCATGGAGATTCATGGACATTCATAGGGATTCATGGAGTTCATGGAGATTCCTGGAGCTTCATGGAGATTTATGGGGATTCATGGAGATTTATGGAGATTCATAGAGATTCATGGAAGTTCATGGAGATTCATGGAGATTCATGGACATTCACAGAGATTCATGGAGGTTCATGGAGATTCATGGAGGTTCATGGAGATTCATGGAGCTTGATGGAGATTTATGGAGATTCATGGAGATTTATGGAGATTCATAGAGATTCATGGAGGTTCATGGAGATTCATGGAGATTCATGGACATTCGCAGAGATTCATGGAGGTTCATGGAGATTCATGGAGGTTCATGGAGATTCATGGAGGTTCATGGAGATTCATGGAGATTCATGGACATTCACAGAGATTCATGGAGGTTCATGGAGATTCATGTAGGTTCATGGAGAATCATGGAGCTTCATGGAGATTCATCCATGGAGATACATAGAGATTCATGGAGATTCATAGGGATTCATGGAGATTCATGGAGGTTCATGGAGATTCTTGGAGGTTCATGGACATTCATGGAGATTCATGGAGATACATTCATGGAGATACATGGAGATTCATGGAGTTCATGGACATTCATGGAGATTCATGGAGATTCATTCATGGAGATACATTCATGGAGATACATGGAGATTCATGGAGATACATGGAGATTCATGGAGATTCTTGGAGGTTCATGGACATTCATGGAGATTCATGGAGATACATGGAGATTCATGGAGTTCATGGACATTCATGGAGATTCATGGAGATTCATTCATGGAGATACATGGAGATTCATGGAGTTCATGGAGATTCATGGAGCTTCATGGAGATTTATGGAGTTTCATGGAGATTTATGGAGATTCATAGAGATTAATGGAGGTTCATGGAGATTCATGGAGATTCATAGGGATTCATGGAAGTTCATGGAGATTCATGGAGCTTCATGGAGATTTATGGAGATTCATGGAGATTTATGGAGATTCATGGAGATTCATGGAGGTTCATGGAGATTCATGGAGGTTCATGGAGATTCATGGAGATTCATGGACATTCACAAAGATTCATGGAGGTTCATGGAGATTCATGGAGGTTCATGGAGAATCATGGAGCTTCATGGAGATTCATTCATGGAGATTCATGGAGATTCATGGAGATTCATAGGGATTTATGGAGGTTCATAGAGATTCATAGAGAAACATGGAGAATCATGAAGTTTCATGGAGATTCAGTCATGGAGATTCATGGAGAATCATAGAGATTCATGGAGGTTCATGGAGATTCATGGAGATACATGGAGATTCATGGAGTTCATGGAGATTCATGGAGCTTCATGGAGATTTATGGAGATTCATGGAGATTTATGGAGATTCATAGAGATTCATGGAGGTTCATGGAGATTCATGGAGATTCATGGACATTCACAGAGATTCATGGAGGTTCATGGAGATTCATGGAGGTTGATGGAGATTCACAGAGATTCATGGAGGTTCATGGAGATTCATGGAGGTTCATGGAGATTCATTCATGGAGATTCATGGAGATTCATAGGGATTCATGGAGGTTCATGGAGGTTCATGGAGATTCATGGAGATTCATGGAGGTTCATGGAGATTCATGGAGATTCATGGAGATTCATGGAGATTCGTAGAGATTCATGGAGGTTCATGGAGATTCATGGAGATTCATGGACATTCACAGAGATTCATGGAGGTTCATGGAGATTCATTCATGGAGATTCATGGAGAATCATAGAGATTCATGGAGGTTCATAGAGATTCATAGAGAAACATGGAGATTCATGGAGGTTCATGGAGATTCTTGGAGGTTCATGGACATTCATGGCGATTCATGGAGGTTCATGGAGGTTCATGGAGGTTCATGGAGAATCATGGAGCTTCATGGAGATTCATTCATGGAGATTCATGGAGATTCATGGAGATTCATAGGGATTTATGGAGGTTCATGGAGATTCATGGACATTCATGGAGATTCAAGGAGATTCACAGAGATTCATGGAGGTTCATGGAGATTCATGGAGGTTCATGGAAATTCATGGAGATTCATGGAGATTCAGTCATGGAGATTCATGGAGAATCATAGAGATTCATGGAGGTTCATGGAGATTCATGGAGATACATGGAGATTCATGGAGTTCATGGAGATTCATGGAGGTTCATGGAGATTCATCGAGATTCATGGAGATTCATAGAGATTCATGGAGGTTCATGGAGATTCATGGAGATTCATGGACATCCACAGAGATTCATGGAGGTTCATGGAGATTCATGGAGGTTCATGGAGAATCATGGAGCTTCATGGAGATTCATTCATGGAGATTTATGGAGAATCATAGAGATTCATGGAGGTTCATGGAGATTCAAAGAGAAACATGGAGATTCATGGAGGTTCATGGAGATTCAGTCATGGAGATTCATGGAGAATCATAGAGATTTATGGAGATTCATGGAGATTTATGGAGATTCATAGAGATTCATGGAGGTTCATGGAGATTCATGGAGATTCATGGACATTCACAGAGATTCATGGAGGTTCATGGAGATTCATGGAGGTTCATGGAGATTCATTCATGGAGATTCATGGAGATTCATGGAGATTCATAGGGATTCATGGATGTTCATGGAGGTTCATGGAGATTCATAGAGATTCATGGAAGTTCATGGAGATTCATGGAGATTCATAGACATTCACAGAGATTCATGGAGGTTCATGGAGATTCATGGACATTCATGGAGATTCAAGGAGATTCACAGAGATTCATGGAGGTTCATGGAGATTCATGGAGGTTCATGGAAATTAATGGAGATTCATGGAGATTCAGTCATGGAGATTCATGGAGAATCATAGAGATTCATGGAGGTTCATGGAGATTCATGGAGATACATGGAGATTCATGCAGTTCATGGATATTCATGGAGGTTCATGGATATTCATGGAGATTCATGGAGATTCATAGAGATTCATGGAGGTTCATGGAGATTCATGGAGATTCATGGGCATCCACAGAGATTCATGGAGGTTCATGGAGATTCATGGAGGTTCATGGAGAATCATGGAGCTTCATGGACATTCACAGAGATTCATGGAGGTTCATGGAGATTCATTCATGGAGATTCATGGAGAATCATAGAGATTCATGGAGGTTCATAGAGATTCATAGAGAAACATGGAGATTCATGGAGGTTCATGGAGATTCTTGGAGGTTCATGGACATTCATGGCGATTCATGGAGGTTCATGGAGGTTCATGGAGGTTCATGGAGAATCATGGAGCTTCATGGAGATTCATTCATGGAGATTCATGGAGATTCATGGAGATTCATAGGGATTTATGGAGGTTCATGGAGATTCATGGACATTCATGGAGATTCAAGGAGATTCACAGAGATTCATGGAGGTTCATGGAGATTCTTGGAGGTTCATGGAAATTCATGGAGATTCATGGAGATTCAGTCATGGAGATTCATGGAGAATCATAGAGATTCATGGAGGTTCATGGAGATTCATGGAGATACATGGAGATTCATGGAGTTCATGGAGATTCATGGAGGTTCATGGAGATTCATCGAGATTCATGGAGATTCATAGAGATTCATGGAGGTTCATGGAGATTCATGGAGATTCATGGACATCCACAGAGATTCATGGAGGTTCATGGAGATTCATGGAGGTTCATGGAGAATCATGGAGCTTCATGGAGATTCATTCATGGAGATTTATGGAGAATCATAGAGATTCATGGAGGTTCATGGAGATTCAAAGAGAAACATGGAGATTCATGGAGGTTCATGGAGATTCAGTCATGGAGATTCATGGAGAATCATAGAGATTTATGGAGATTCATGGAGATTTATGGAGATTCATAGAGATTCATGGAGGTTCATGGAGATTCATGGAGATTCATGGACATTCACAGAGATTCATGGAGGTTCATGGAGATTCATGGAGGTTCATGGAGATTCATTCATGGAGATTCATGGAGATTCAGTCATGGAGATTCATGGAGAATCATAGAGATTCATGGAGGTTCATGGAGATTCATGGAGATACATGGAGATTCATGGAGTTCATGGATATTCATGGAGGTTCATGGATATTCATGGAGATTCATGGAGATTCATAGAGATTCATGGAGGTTCATGGAGATTCATGGAGATTCATGGGCATCCACAGAGATTCATGGAGGTTCATGGAGATTCATGGAGGTTCATGGAGAATCATGGAGCTTCATCTAGATTCATTCATGGAGATTTATGGAGAATCATAGAGATTCATGGAGGTTCATGGAGATTCAAAGAGAAACATGGAGATTCATGGAGGTTCATGGAGATTCAGTCATGGAGATTCATGGAGAATCATAGAGATTCATGGAGGTTCATGGAGATTCATGGAGGTTCATGGAGATTCATGGACGTTCATGGAGATTCATTCATGGAGATTCATGGAGATTCATGGAGATTCATAGGGATTCATGGAGGTTCATGGAGGTTCATGGAGATTCATGGAGATACATGGAGATTCATAGGGATTCATGGAGGTTCATGGAGGTTCATGGAGATTCATGGAGATACATGGAGATTCATGGAGTTCATGGAGATTCATGGAGGTTCATGGAGATTCATGGAGATTCATGGAGATTCATGGAGATTCATAGAGATTCATGGAGGTTCATGGAGATTCATGGAGATTCATGGAGTTCATGGAGATTCATGGAGCTTCATGGAGATTTATGGAGATTCATGGAGAATCATAGAGATTCATGGAGGTTCATAGAGATTCACAGAGAAACATGGAGATTCATGGAGGTTCATGGATATTCTTGGAGGTTCATGGACATTCATGGAGATTCATGGAGATACATTCATGGAGATACATGGAGATTCATGGAGTTCATGGACATTCATGGAGATTCATGGAGATTCATTCATGGAGATACATGGAGATTCATGGAGTTCATGGAGATTCATGGAGCTTCATGGAGATTTATGGAGATTCATAGAGATTCATGGAGGTTCATGGAGGTTCATGGAGATTCATGGAGATTCATGGACATTCACAGAGATTCATGGAGGTGCATGGAGATTCATGGAGGTTCATGGACATTCATGGAGATTCATGGAGATTCATGGAGATTCATTCATGGAGATACATGGATATTCATGGAGTTCATGGAGATTCATGGAGCTTCATGGAGATTTATGGAGATTCATGGAGATTCATGGACATTCACAGAGATTCATGGAGGTTCATGGAGATTCATGGCGGTTCATAGGGATTCATGGAGGTTCATGGAGGTTCATGGAGATTCATGGAGATACATGGAGATTCATGGAGTTCATGGAGATTCATGGAGGTTCATGGAGATTCATGGAGATTCACGGAGATTCATGGAGATTCATAGAGATTCATGGAGGTTCATGGAGATTCATGGAGATTCATGGACATTCACAGAGATTCATGGAGGTTCATGGAGATTCATTCATGGAGATTCATGCAGAATCATAGAGATTCATGGAGGTTCATAGAGATTCATAGAGAAACATGGAGATTCATGGAGGTTCATGGAGATTCTTGGAGGTTCATGGACATTCATGGAGATTCATGGAGATACATTCATGGAGATACATGGAGATTCATGGAGATACATGGAGATTCATGGAGTTCATGGACATTCATGGAGATTCATGGAGATTCATTCATGGAGATACATGGAGATTCATGGAGTTCATGGAGATTCATGGAGCTTCATGGAGATTTATGGAGTTTCATGGAGATTTATGGAGATTCATAGAGATTAATGGAGGTTCATGGAGATTCATGGAGATTCATAGGGATTCATGGAAGTTCATGGAGATTCATGGAGCTTCATGGAGATTTATGGAGATTCATGGAGATTTATGGAGATTCATGGAGATTCATGGAGGTTCATGGAGATTCATGGAGGTTCATGGAGATTCATGGAGATTCATGGACATTCACAAAGATTCATGGCGGTTCATGGAGATTCATGGAGGTTCATGGAGAATCATGGAGCTTCATGGAGATTCATTCATGGAGATTCATGGAGATTCATGGAGATTCATAGGGATTTATGGAGGTTCATGGAGATTAATGGAGGTTCATGGAGATTCATGGAGATTCATAGGGATTCATGGAAGTTCATGGAGATTCATGGAGCTTCATGGAGATTTATGGAGATTCATGGAGATTTATGGAGATTCATGGAGATTCATGGAGGTTCATGGAGATTCATGGAGGTTCATGGAGATTCATGGAGATTCATGGACATTCACAAAGATTCATGGAGGTTCATGGAGATTCATGGAGGTTCATGGAGAATCATGGAGCTTCATGGAGATTCATTCATGGAGATTCATGGAGATTCATGGAGATTCATAGGGATTTATGGAGGTTCATGGAGATTCATGGACATTCATGGAGATTCAAGGAGATTCACAGAGATTCATGGAGGTTCATGGAGATTCATGGAGGTTCATGGAAATTCATGGAGATTCATGGAGATTCAGTCATGGAGATTCATGGAGAATCATAGAGATTCATGGAGGTTCATGGAGATTCATGGAGATACATGGAGATTCATGGAGTTCATGGAGATTCATGGAGGTTCATGGAGATTCATGGAGATTCATGGAGATTCATAGAGATTCATGGAGGTTCATGGAGATTCATGGAGATTCATGGACATCCACAGAGATTCATGGAGGTTCATGGAGATTCATGGAGGTTCATGGAGAATCATGGAGCTTCATGGAGATTCATTCATGGAGATTTATGGAGAATCATAGAGATTCATGGAGGTTCATGGAGATTCAAAGAGAAACATGGAGATTCATGGAGGTTCATGGAGATTCAGTCATGGAGATTCATGGAGAATCATAGAGATTTATGGAGATTCATGGAGATTTATGGAGATTCATAGAGATTCATGGAGGTTCATGGAGATTCATGGAGATTCATGGACATTCACAGAGATTCATGGAGGTTCATGGAGATTCATGGAGGTTCATGGAGATTCATGGCGATTCATTTAGATTCATAGGGATTCATGGATGTTCATGGAGGTTCATGGAGATTCATAGAGATTCATGGAAGTTCATGGAGATTCATGGAGATTCATAGACATTCACAGAGATTCATGGAGGTTCATGGAGATTCATGGACATTCATGGAGATTCAAGGAGATTCACAGAGATTCATGGAGGTTCATGGAGATTCATGGAGGTTCATGGAAATTAATGGAGATTCATGGAGATTCAGTCATGGAGATTCATGGAGAATCATAGAGATTCATGGAGGTTCATGGAGATTCATGGAGATACATGGAGATTCATGGAGTTCATGGATATTCATGGAGGTTCATGGATATTCATGGAGATTCATGGAGATTCATAGAGATTCATGGAGGTTCATGGAGATTCATGGAGATTCATGGAGATTCATAGGGATTTATGGAGGTTCATGGAGATTAATGGAGGTTCATGGAGATTCATGGAGATTCATAGGGATTCATGGAAGTTCATGGAGATTCATGGAGCTTCATGGAGATTTATGGAGATTCATGGAGATTTATGGAGATTCATGGAGATTCATGGAGGTTCATGGAGATTCATGGAGGTTCATGGAGATTCATGGAGATTCATGGACATTCACAAAGATTCATGGAGGTTCATGGAGATTCATGGAGGTTCATGGAGAATCATGGAGCTTCATGGAGATTCATTCATGGAGATTCATGGAGATTCATGGAGATTCATAGGGATTTATGGAGGTTCATGGAGATTCATGGACATTCATGGAGATTCAAGGAGATTCACAGAGATTCATGGAGGTTCATGGAGATTCATGGAGGTTCATGGAAATTCATGAAGATTCATGGAGATTCAGTCATGGAGATTCATGGAGAATCATAGAGATTCATGGAGGTTCATGGAGATTCATGGAGATACATGGAGATTCATGGAGTTCATGGAGATTCATGGAGGTTCATGGAGATTCATGGAGATTCATGGAGATTCATAGAGATTCATGGAGGTTCATGGAGATTCATGGAGATTCATGGACATCCACAGAGATTCATGGAGGTTCATGGAGATTCATGGAGGTTCATGGAGAATCATGGAGCTTCATGGAGATTCATTCATGGAGATTTATGGAGAATCATAGAGATTCATGGAGGTTCATGGAGATTCAAAGAGAAACATGGAGATTCATGGAGGTTCATGGAGATTCAGTCATGGAGATTCATGGAGAATCATAGAGATTTATGGAGATTCATGGAGATTTATGGAGATTCATAGAGATTCATGGAGGTTCATGGAGATTCATGGAAATTTATGGACATTCACAGAGATTCATGGAGGTTCATGGAGATTCATGGAGGTTCATGGAGATTCATGGCGATTCATTTAGATTCATAGGGATTCATGGATGTTCATGGAGGTTCATGGAGATTCATAGAGATTCATGGAAGTTCATGGAGATTCATGGAGATTCATAGACATTCACAGAGATTCATGGAGGTTCATGGAGATTCATGGACATTCATGGAGATTCAAGGAGATTCACAGAGATTCATGGAGGTTCATGGAGATTCATGGAGGTTCATGGAAATTAATGGAGATTCATGGAGATTCAGTCATGGAGATTCATGGAGAATCATAGAGATTCATGGAGGTTCATGGAGATTCATGGAGATACATGGAGATTCATGGAGTTCATGGATATTCATGGAGGTTCATGGATATTCATGGAGATTCATGGAGATTCATAGAGATTCATGGAGGTTCATGGAGATTCATGGAGATTCATGGACATCCACAGAGATTCATGGAGGTTCATGGAGATTCATGGAGGTTCATGGAGAATCATGGAGCTTCATCTAGATTCATTCATGGAGATTTATGGAGAATCATAGAGATTCATGGAGGTTCATGGAGATTCAAAGAGAAACATGGAGATTCATGGAGGTTCATGGAGATTCAGTCATGGAGATTCATGGAGAATCATAGAGATTCATGGAGGTTCATGGAGATTCATGGAGGTTCATGGAGATTCATGGAGGTTCATGGAGATTCATTCATGGAGATTCATGGAGATTCATGGAGATTCATAGGGATTCATGGAGGTTCATGGAGGTTCATGGAGATTCATGGAGATACATGGAGATTCATGGAGTTCATGGAGATTCATGGAGGTTCATGGAGATTCATGGAGATTCATGGAGATTCATGGAGATTCATAGAGATTCATGGAGGTTCATGGAGATTCATGGAGATTCATGGACATGCACAGAGATTCATGGAGATTCAGTCATGGAGATTCATGGAGAATCATAGAGATTTATGGAGATTCATGGAGATTTATGGAGATTCATAGAGATTCATGGAGGTTCATGGAGATTCATGGAGATTCATGGACATTCACAGAGATTCATGGAGGTTCATGGAGATTCATGGAGGTTCATGGAGATTCATTCATGGAGATTCATGGAGATTCATGGAGATTCATAGGGATTCATGGATGTTCATGGAGGTTCATGGAGATTCATAGAGATTCATGGAAGTTCATGGAGATTCATGGAGATTCATAGACATTCACAGAGATTCATGGAGGTTCATGGAGATTCATGGACATTCATGGAGATTCAAGGAGATTCACAGAGATTCATGGAGGTTCATGGAGATTCATGGAGGTTCATGGAAATTAATGGAGATTCATGGAGATTCAGTCATGGAGATTCATGGAGAATCATAGAGATTCATGGAGGTTCATGGAGATTCATGGAGATACATGGAGATTCATGGAGTTCATGGATATTCATGGAGGTTCATGGATATTCATGGAGATTCATGGAGATTCATAGAGATTCATGGAGGTTCATGGAGATTCATGGAGATTCATGGGCATCCACAGAGATTCATGGAGGTTCATGGAGATTCATGGAGGTTCATGGAGAATCATGGAGCTTCATCTAGATTCATTCATGGAGATTTATGGAGAATCATAGAGATTCATGGAGGTTCATGGAGATTCAAAGAGAAACATGGAGATTCATGGAGGTTCATGGAGATTCAGTCATGGAGATTCATGGAGAATCATAGAGATTCATGGAGGTTCATGGAGATTCATGGAGGTTCATGGAGATTCATGGAGGTTCATGGAGATTCATTCATGGAGATTCATGGAGATTCATGGAGATTCATAGGGATTCATGGAGGTTCATGGAGGTTCATGGAGATTCATGGAGATACATGGAGATTCATGGAGTTCATGGAGATTCATGGAGGTTCATGGAGATTCATGGAGATTCATGGAGATTCATGGAGATTCATAGAGATTCATGGAGGTTCATGGAGATTCATGGAGATTCATGGAGTTCATGGAGATTCATGGAGCTTCATGGAGATTTATGGAGATTCATGGAGAATCATAGAGATTCATGGAGGTTCATAGAGATTCACAGAGAAACATGGAGATTCATGGAGGTTCATGGATATTCTTGGAGGTTCATGGACATTCATGGAGATACATGGAGATTCATGGAGTTCATGGACATTCATGGAGATTCATGGAGATTCATTCATGGAGATACATGGAGATTCATGGAGTTCATGGAGATTCATGGAGCTTCATGGAGATTTATGGAGATTCATAGAGATTCATGGAGGTTCATGGAGGTTCATGGAGATTCATGGAGATTCATGGACATTCACAGAGATTCATGGAGGTGCATGGAGATTCATGGAGGTTCATGGACATTCATGGAGATTCATGGAGATTCATGGAGATTCATTCATGGAGATACATGGATATTCATGGAGTTCATGGAGATTCATGGAGCTTCATGGAGATTTATGGAGATTCATGGAGATTCATGGACATTCACAGAGATTCATGGAGGTTCATGGAGATTCATGGCGGTTCATAGGGATTCATGGAGGTTCATGGAGGTTCATGGAGATTCATGGAGATACATGGAGATTCATGGAGTTCATGGAGATTCATGGAGGTTCATGGAGATTCATGGAGATTCACGGAGATTCATGGAGATTCATAGAGATTCATGGAGGTTCATGGAGATTCATGGAGATTCATGGACATTCACAGAGATTCATGGAGGTTCATGGAGATTCATTCATGGAGATTTATGGAGAATCATAGAGATTCATGGAGGTTCATGGAGATTCAAAGAGAAACATGGAGATTCATGGAGGTTCATGGAGATTCAGTCATGGAGATTCATGGAGAATCATAGAGATTTATGGAGATTCATGGAGATTTATGGAGATTCATAGAGATTCATGGAGGTTCATGGAGATTCATGGAGATTCATGGACATTCACAGAGATTCATGGAGGTTCATGGAGATTCATGGAGGTTCATGGAGATTCATTCATGGAGATTCATGGAGATTCATGGAGATTCATAGGGATTCATGGATGTTCATGGAGGTTCATGGAGATTCATAGAGATTCATGGAAGTTCATGGAGATTCATGGAGATTCATAGACATTCACAGAGATTCATGGAGGTTCATGGAGATTCATGGACATTCATGGAGATTCAAGGAGATTCACAGAGATTCATGGAGGTTCATGGAGATTCATGGAGGTTCATGGAAATTAATGGAGATTCATGGAGATTCAGTCATGGAGATTCATGGAGAATCATAGAGATTCATGGAGGTTCATGGAGATTCATGGAGATACATGGAGATTCATGGAGTTCATGGATATTCATGGAGGTTCATGGATATTCATGGAGATTCATGGAGATTCATAGAGATTCATGGAGGTTCATGGAGATTCATGGAGATTCATGGGCATCCACAGAGATTCATGGAGGTTCATGGAGATTCATGGAGGTTCATGGAGAATCATGGAGCTTCATCTAGATTCATTCATGGAGATTTATGGAGAATCATAGAGATTCATGGAGGTTCATGGAGATTCAAAGAGAAACATGGAGATTCATGGAGGTTCATGGAGATTCAGTCATGGAGATTCATGGAGAATCATAGAGATTCATGGAGGTTCATGGAGATTCATGGAGGTTCATGGAGATTCATGGACGTTCATGGAGATTCATTCATGGAGATTCATGGAGATTCATGGAGATTCATAGGGATTCATGGAGGTTCATGGAGGTTCATGGAGATTCATGGAGATACATGGAGATTCATAGGGATTCATGGAGGTTCATGGAGGTTCATGGAGATTCATGGAGATACATGGAGATTCATGGAGTTCATGGAGATTCATGGAGGTTCATGGAGATTCATGGAGATTCATGGAGATTCATGGAGATTCATAGAGATTCATGGAGGTTCATGGAGATTCATGGAGATTCATGGAGTTCATGGAGATTCATGGAGTTCATGGAGATTCATGGAGCTTCATGGAGATTTATGGAGATTCATGGAGATTCATGGACATTCACAGAGATTCATGGAGGTTCATGGAGATTCATGGCGGTTCATAGGGATTCATGGAGGTTCATGGAGGTTCATGGAGATTCATGGAGATACATGGAGATTCATGGAGTTCATGGAGATTCATGGAGGTTCATGGAGATTCATGGAGATTCACGGAGATTCATGGAGATTCATAGAGATTCATGGAGGTTCATGGAGATTCATGGAGATTCATGGACATTCACAGAGATTCATGGAGGTTCATGGAGATTCATTCATGGAGATTCATGCAGAATCATAGAGATTCATGGAGGTTCATAGAGATTCATAGAGAAACATGGAGATTCATGGAGATTCATGGAGTTCATGGAGATTCATGGAGCTTCATGGAGATTTATGGAGATTCATAGAGATTCATGGAGGTTCATGGAGGTTCATGGAGATTCATGGAGATTCATGGACATTCACAGAGATTCATGGAGGTGCATGGAGATTCATGGAGGTTCATGGACATTCATGGAGCTTCATGGAGATTTATGGAGATTCATAGAGATTCATGGAGGTTCATGGAGGTTCATGGAGATTCATGGAGATTCATGGACATTCACAGAGATTCATGGAGGTGCATGGAGATTCATGGAGGTTCATGGACATTCATGGAGATTCATGGAGATTCATGGAGATTCATTCATGGAGATACATGGATATTCATGGAGTTCATGGAGATTCATGGAGCTTCATGGAGATTTATGGAGATTCATGGAGATTCATGGACATTCACAGAGATTCATGGAGGTTCATGGAGATTCATGGCGGTTCATAGGGATTCATGGAGGTTCATGGACATTCATGGAGATTCATGGAGATACATTCATGGAGATACATGGAGATTCATGGAGTTCATGGACATTCATGGAGATTCATGGAGATTCATTCATGGAGATACATGGAGATTCATGGAGTTCATGGAGATTCATGGAGCTTCATGGAGATTTATGGAGATTCATAGAGATTCATGGAGGTTCATGGAGGTTCATGGAGATTCATGGAGATTCATGGACATTCACAGAGATTCATGGAGGTGCATGGAGATTCATGGAGGTTCATGGACATTCATGGAGATTCATGGAGATTCATGGAGATTCATTCATGGAGATACATGGATATTCATGGAGTTCATGGAGATTCATGGAGCTTCATGGAGATTTATGGAGATTCATGGAGATTCATGGACATTCACAGAGATTCATGGAGGTTCATGGAGATTCATGGCGGTTCATAGGGATTCATGGAGGTTCATGGAGGTTCATGGAGATTCATGGAGATACATGGAGATTCATGGAGTTCATGGAGATTCATGGAGGTTCATGGAGATTCATGGAGATTCACGGAGATTCATGGAGATTCATAGAGATTCATGGAGGTTCATGGAGATTCATTCATGGAGATTCATGGACATTCACAGAGATTCATGGAGGTTCATGGAGATTCATTCATGGAGATTCATGCAGAATCATAGAGATTCATGGAGGTTCATAGAGATTCATAGAGAAACATGGAGATTCATGGAGGTTCATGGAGATTCTTGGAGGTTCATGGACATTCATGGAGATTCATGGAGATACATTCATGGAGATACATGGAGATTCATGGAGATACATGGAGATTCATGGAGTTCATGGACATTCATGGAGATTCATGGAGATTCATTCATGGAGATACATGGAGATTCATGGAGTTCATGGAGATTCATGGAGCTTCATGGAGATTTATGGAGTTTCATGGAGATTTATGGAGATTCATAGAGATTAATGGAGGTTCATGGAGATTCATGGAGATTCATAGGGATTCATGGAAGTTCATGGAGATTCATGGAGCTTCATGGAGATTTATGGAGATTCATGGAGATTTATGGAGATTCATGGAGATTCATGGAGGTTCATGGAGATTCATGGAGGTTCATGGAGATTCATGGAGATTCATGGACATTCACAAAGATTCATGGCGGTTCATGGAGATTCATGGAGGTTCATGGAGAATCATGGAGCTTCATGGAGATTCATTCATGGAGATTCATGGAGATTCATGGAGATTCATAGGGATTTATGGAGGTTCATGGAGATTAATGGAGGTTCATGGAGATTCATGGAGATTCATAGGGATTCATGGAAGTTCATGGAGATTCATGGAGCTTCATGGAGATTTATGGAGATTCATGGAGATTTATGGAGATTCATGGAGATTCATGGAGGTTCATGGAGATTCATGGAGGTTCATGGAGATTCATGGAGATTCATGGACATTCACAAAGATTCATGGAGGTTCATGGAGATTCATGGAGGTTCATGGAGAATCATGGAGCTTCATGGAGATTCATTCATGGAGATTCATGGAGATTCATGGAGATTCATAGGGATTTATGGAGGTTCATGGAGATTCATGGACATTCATGGAGATTCAAGGAGATTCACAGAGATTCATGGAGGTTCATGGAGATTCATGGAGGTTCATGGAAATTCATGGAGATTCATGGAGATTCAGTCATGGAGATTCATGGAGAATCATAGAGATTCATGGAGGTTCATGGAGATTCATGGAGATACATGGAGATTCATGGAGTTCATGGAGATTCATGGAGGTTCATGGAGATTCATGGAGATTCATGGAGATTCATAGAGATTCATGGAGGTTCATGGAGATTCATGGAGATTCATGGACATCCACAGAGATTCATGGAGGTTCATGGAGATTCATGGAGGTTCATGGAGAATCATGGAGCTTCATGGAGATTCATTCATGGAGATTTATGGAGAATCATAGAGATTCATGGAGGTTCATGGAGATTCAAAGAGAAACATGGAGATTCATGGAGGTTCATGGAAATTCAGTCATGGAGATTCATGGAGAATCATAGAGATTTATGGAGATTCATGGAGATTTATGGAGATTCATAGAGATTCATGGAGGTTCATGGAGATTCATGGAGATTCATGGACATTCACAGAGATTCATGGAGGTTCATGGAGATTCATGGAGGTTCATGGAGATTCATGGCGATTCATTTAGATTCATAGGGATTCATGGATGTTCATGGAGGTTCATGGAGATTCATAGAGATTCATGGAAGTTCATGGAGATTCATGGAGATTCATAGACATTCACAGAGATTCATGGAGGTTCATGGAGATTCATGGACATTCATGGAGATTCAAGGAGATTCACAGAGATTCATGGAGGTTCATGGAGATTCATGGAGGTTCATGGAAATTAATGGAGATTCATGGAGATTCAGTCATGGAGATTCATGGAGAATCATAGAGATTCATGGAGGTTCATGGAGATTCATGGAGATACATGATGGCGGTTCATAGGGATTCATGGAGGTTCATGGAGGTTCATGGAGATTCATGGAGATACATGGAGATTCATGGAGTTCATGGAGATTCATGGAGGTTCATGGAGATTCATGGAGATTCACGGAGATTCATGGAGATTCATAGAGATTCATGGAGGTTCATGGAGATTCATGGAGATTCATGGACATTCACAGAGATTCATGGAGGTTCATGGAGATTCATTCATGGAGATTCATGCAGAATCATAGAGATTCATGGAGGTTCATAGAGATTCATAGAGAAACATGGAGATTCATGGAGATTCATGGAGTTCATGGAGATTCATGGAGCTTCATGGAGATTTATGGAGATTCATAGAGATTCATGGAGGTTCATGGAGGTTCATGGAGATTCATGGAGATTCATGGACATTCACAGAGATTCATGGAGGTGCATGGAGATTCATGGAGGTTCATGGACATTCATGGAGCTTCATGGAGATTTATGGAGATTCATAGAGATTCATGGAGGTTCATGGAGGTTCATGGAGATTCATGGAGATTCATGGACATTCACAGAGATTCATGGAGGTGCATGGAGATTCATGGAGGTTCATGGACATTCATGGAGATTCATGGAGATTCATGGAGATTCATTCATGGAGATACATGGATATTCATGGAGTTCATGGAGATTCATGGAGCTTCATGGAGATTTATGGAGATTCATGGAGATTCATGGACATTCACAGAGATTCATGGAGGTTCATGGAGATTCATGGCGGTTCATAGGGATTCATGGAGGTTCATGGACATTCATGGAGATTCATGGAGATACATTCATGGAGATACATGGAGATTCATGGAGTTCATGGACATTCATGGAGATTCATGGAGATTCATTCATGGAGATACATGGAGATTCATGGAGTTCATGGAGATTCATGGAGCTTCATGGAGATTTATGGAGATTCATAGAGATTCATGGAGGTTCATGGAGGTTCATGGAGATTCATGGAGATTCATGGACATTCACAGAGATTCATGGAGGTGCATGGAGATTCATGGAGGTTCATGGACATTCATGGAGATTCATGGAGATTCATGGAGATTCATTCATGGAGATACATGGATATTCATGGAGTTCATGGAGATTCATGGAGCTTCATGGAGATTTATGGAGATTCATGGAGATTCATGGACATTCACAGAGATTCATGGAGGTTCATGGAGATTCATGGCGGTTCATAGGGATTCATGGAGGTTCATGGAGGTTCATGGAGATTCATGGAGATACATGGAGATTCATGGAGTTCATGGAGATTCATGGAGGTTCATGGAGATTCATGGAGATTCACGGAGATTCATGGAGATTCATAGAGATTCATGGAGGTTCATGGAGATTCATGGAGATTCATGGACATTCACAGAGATTCATGGAGGTTCATGGAGATTCATTCATGGAGATTCATGCAGAATCATAGAGATTCATGGAGGTTCATAGAGATTCATAGAGAAACATGGAGATTCATGGAGGTTCATGGAGATTCTTGGAGGTTCATGGACATTCATGGAGATTCATGGAGATACATTCATGGAGATACATGGAGATTCATGGAGATACATGGAGATTCATGGAGTTCATGGACATTCATGGAGATTCATGGAGATTCATTCATGGAGATACATGGAGATTCATGGAGTTCATGGAGATTCATGGAGCTTCATGGAGATTTATGGAGTTTCATGGAGATTTATGGAGATTCATAGAGATTAATGGAGGTTCATGGAGATTCATGGAGATTCATAGGGATTCATGGAAGTTCATGGAGATTCATGGAGCTTCATGGAGATTTATGGAGATTCATGGAGATTTATGGAGATTCATGGAGATTCATGGAGGTTCATGGAGATTCATGGAGGTTCATGGAGATTCATGGAGATTCATGGACATTCACAAAGATTCATGGCGGTTCATGGAGATTCATGGAGGTTCATGGAGAATCATGGAGCTTCATGGAGATTCATTCATGGAGATTCATGGAGATTCATGGAGATTCATAGGGATTTATGGAGGTTCATGGAGATTAATGGAGGTTCATGGAGATTCATGGAGATTCATAGGGATTCATGGAAGTTCATGGAGATTCATGGAGCTTCATGGAGATTTATGGAGATTCATGGAGATTTATGGAGATTCATGGAGATTCATGGAGGTTCATGGAGATTCATGGAGGTTCATGGAGATTCATGGAGATTCATGGACATTCACAAAGATTCATGGAGGTTCATGGAGATTCATGGAGGTTCATGGAGAATCATGGAGCTTCATGGAGATTCATTCATGGAGATTCATGGAGATTCATGGAGATTCATAGGGATTTATGGAGGTTCATGGAGATTCATGGACATTCATGGAGATTCAAGGAGATTCACAGAGATTCATGGAGGTTCATGGAGATTCATGGAGGTTCATGGAAATTCATGGAGATTCATGGAGATTCAGTCATGGAGATTCATGGAGAATCATAGAGATTCATGGAGGTTCATGGAGATTCATGGAGATACATGGAGATTCATGGAGTTCATGGAGATTCATGGAGGTTCATGGAGATTCATGGAGATTCATGGAGATTCATAGAGATTCATGGAGGTTCATGGAGATTCATGGAGATTCATGGACATCCACAGAGATTCATGGAGGTTCATGGAGATTCATGGAGGTTCATGGAGAATCATGGAGCTTCATGGAGATTCATTCATGGAGATTTATGGAGAATCATAGAGATTCATGGAGGTTCATGGAGATTCAAAGAGAAACATGGAGATTCATGGAGGTTCATGGAGATTCAGTCATGGAGATTCATGGAGAATCATAGAGATTTATGGAGATTCATGGAGATTTATGGAGATTCATAGAGATTCATGGAGGTTCATGGAGATTCATGGAGATTCATGGACATTCACAGAGATTCATGGAGGTTCATGGAGATTCATGGAGGTTCATGGAGATTCATGGCGATTCATTTAGATTCATAGGGATTCATGGATGTTCATGGAGGTTCATGGAGATTCATAGAGATTCATGGAAGTTCATGGAGATTCATGGAGATTCATAGACATTCACAGAGATTCATGGAGGTTCATGGAGATTCATGGACATTCATGGAGATTCAAGGAGATTCACAGAGATTCATGGAGGTTCATGGAGATTCATGGAGGTTCATGGAAATTAATGGAGATTCATGGAGATTCAGTCATGGAGATTCATGGAGAATCATAGAGATTCATGGAGGTTCATGGAGATTCATGGAGATACATGGAGATTCATGGAGTTCATGGATATTCATGGAGGTTCATGGATATTCATGGAGATTCATGGAGATTCATAGAGATTCATGGAGGTTCATGGAGATTCATGGAGATTCATGGAGATTCATAGGGATTTATGGAGGTTCATGGAGATTAATGGAGGTTCATGGAGATTCATGGAGATTCATAGGGATTCATGGAAGTTCATGGAGATTCATGGAGCTTCATGGAGATTTATGGAGATTCATGGAGATTTATGGAGATTCATGGAGATTCATGGAGGTTCATGGAGATTCATGGAGGTTCATGGAGATTCATGGAGATTCATGGACATTCACAAAGATTCATGGAGGTTCATGGAGATTCATGGAGGTTCATGGAGAATCATGGAGCTTCATGGAGATTCATTCATGGAGATTCATGGAGATTCATGGAGATTCATAGGGATTTATGGAGGTTCATGGAGATTCATGGACATTCATGGAGATTCAAGGAGATTCACAGAGATTCATGGAGGTTCATGGAGATTCATGGAGGTTCATGGAAATTCATGGAGATTCATGGAGATTCAGTCATGGAGATTCATGGAGAATCATAGAGATTCATGGAGGTTCATGGAGATTCATGGAGATACATGGAGATTCATGGAGTTCATGGAGATTCATGGAGGTTCATGGAGATTCATGGAGATTCATGGAGATTCATAGAGATTCATGGAGGTTCATGGAGATTCATGGAGATTCATGGACATCCACAGAGATTCATGGAGGTTCATGGAGATTCATGGAGGTTCATGGAGAATCATGGAGCTTCATGGAGATTCATTCATGGAGATTTATGGAGAATCATAGAGATTCATGGAGGTTCATGGAGATTCAAAGAGAAACATGGAGATTCATGGAGGTTCATGGAGATTCAGTCATGGAGATTCATGGAGAATCATAGAGATTTATGGAGATTCATGGAGATTTATGGAGATTCATAGAGATTCATGGAGGTTCATGGAGATTCATGGAAATTTATGGACATTCACAGAGATTCATGGAGGTTCATGGAGATTCATGGAGGTTCATGGAGATTCATGGCGATTCATTTAGATTCATAGGGATTCATGGATGTTCATGGAGGTTCATGGAGATTCATAGAGATTCATGGAAGTTCATGGAGATTCATGGAGATTCATAGACATTCACAGAGATTCATGGAGGTTCATGGAGATTCATGGACATTCATGGAGATTCAAGGAGATTCACAGAGATTCATGGAGGTTCATGGAGATTCATGGAGGTTCATGGAAATTAATGGAGATTCATGGAGATTCAGTCATGGAGATTCATGGAGAATCATAGAGATTCATGGAGGTTCATGGAGATTCATGGAGATACATGGAGATTCATGGAGTTCATGGATATTCATGGAGGTTCATGGATATTCATGGAGATTCATGGAGATTCATAGAGATTCATGGAGGTTCATGGAGATTCATGGAGATTCATGGACATCCACAGAGATTCATGGAGGTTCATGGAGATTCATGGAGGTTCATGGAGAATCATGGAGCTTCATCTAGATTCATTCATGGAGATTTATGGAGAATCATAGAGATTCATGGAGGTTCATGGAGATTCAAAGAGAAACATGGAGATTCATGGAGGTTCATGGAGATTCAGTCATGGAGATTCATGGAGAATCATAGAGATTCATGGAGGTTCATGGAGATTCATGGAGGTTCATGGAGATTCATGGAGGTTCATGGAGATTCATTCATGGAGATTCATGGAGATTCATGGAGATTCATAGGGATTCATGGAGGTTCATGGAGGTTCATGGAGATTCATGGAGATACATGGAGATTCATGGAGTTCATGGAGATTCATGGAGGTTCATGGAGATTCATGGAGATTCATGGAGATTCATGGAGATTCATAGAGATTCATGGAGGTTCATGGAGATTCATGGAGATTCATGGACATGCACAGAGATTCATGGAGATTCAGTCATGGAGATTCATGGAGAATCATAGAGATTTATGGAGATTCATGGAGATTTATGGAGATTCATAGAGATTCATGGAGGTTCATGGAGATTCATGGAGATTCATGGACATTCACAGAGATTCATGGAGGTTCATGGAGATTCATGGAGGTTCATGGAGATTCATTCATGGAGATTTATGGAGAATCATAGAGATTCATGGAGGTTCATGGAGATTCAAAGAGAAACATGGAGATTCATGGAGGTTCATGGAGATTCAGTCATGGAGATTCATGGAGAATCATAGAGATTCATGGAGGTTCATGGAGATTCATGGAGGTTCATGGAGATTCATGGAGGTTCATGGAGATTCATTCATGGAGATTCATGGAGATTCATGGAGATTCATAGGGATTCATGGAGGTTCATGGAGGTTCATGGAGATTCATGGAGATACATGGAGATTCATGGAGTTCATGGAGATTCATGGAGGTTCATGGAGATTCATGGAGATTCATGGAGATTCATGGAGATTCATAGAGATTCATGGAGGTTCATGGAGATTCATGGAGATTCATGGACATTCACAGAGATTCATGGAGGTTCATGGAGATTCATGGCGGTTCATAGGGATTCATGGAGGTTCATGGAGGTTCATGGAGATTCATGGAGATTCATTCATGGAGATACATGGAGATTCATGGAGTTCATGGAGATTCATGGAGCTTCATGGAGATTTATGGAGATTCATAGAGATTCATGGAGGTTCATGGAGGTTCATGGAGATTCATGGAGATTCATGGACATTCACAGAGAATCATGGAGGTGCATGGAGATTCATGGAGGTTCATGGACATTCATGGAGATTCATGGAGATTCATGGAGATTCATTCATGGAGATACATGGATATTCATGGAGTTCATGGAGATTCATGGAGCTTCATGGAGATTTATGGAGATTCATGGAGATTCATGGACATTCACAGAGATTCATGGAGGTTCATGGAGATTCATGGCGGTTCATAGGGATTCATGGAGGTTCATGGAGGTTCATGGAGATTCATGGAGATACATGGAGATTCATGGAGTTCATGGAGATTCATGGAGGTTCATGGAGATTCATGGAGATTCACGGAGATTCATGGAGATTCATAGAGATTCATGGAGGTTCATGGAGATTCATGGAGATTCATGGACATTCACAGAGATTCATGGAGGTTCATGGAGATTCATTCATGGAGATTTATGGAGAATCATAGAGATTCATGGAGGTTCATGGAGATTCAAAGAGAAACATGGAGATTCATGGAGGTTCATGGAGATTCAGTCATGGAGATTCATGGAGAATCATAGAGATTTATGGAGATTCATGGAGATTTATGGAGATTCATAGAGATTCATGGAGGTTCATGGAGATTCATGGAGATTCATGGACATTCACAGAGATTCATGGAGGTTCATGGAGATTCATGGAGGTTCATGGAGATTCATTCATGGAGATTCATGGAGATTCATGGAGATTCATAGGGATTCATGGATGTTCATGGAGGTTCATGGAGATTCATAGAGATTCATGGAAGTTCATGGAGATTCATGGAGATTCATAGACATTCACAGAGATTCATGGAGGTTCATGGAGATTCATGGACATTCATGGAGATTCAAGGAGATTCACAGAGATTCATGGAGGTTCATGGAGATTCATGGAGGTTCATGGAAATTAATGGAGATTCATGGAGATTCAGTCATGGAGATTCATGGAGAATCATAGAGATTCATGGAGGTTCATGGAGATTCATGGAGATACATGGAGATTCATGGAGTTCATGGATATTCATGGAGGTTCATGGATATTCATGGAGATTCATGGAGATTCATAGAGATTCATGGAGGTTCATGGAGATTCATGGAGATTCATGGGCATCCACAGAGATTCATGGAGGTTCATGGAGATTCATGGAGGTTCATGGAGAATCATGGAGCTTCATCTAGATTCATTCATGGAGATTTATGGAGAATCATAGAGATTCATGGAGGTTCATGGAGATTCAAAGAGAAACATGGAGATTCATGGAGGTTCATGGAGATTCAGTCATGGAGATTCATGGAGAATCATAGAGATTCATGGAGGTTCATGGAGATTCATGGAGGTTCATGGAGATTCATGGACGTTCATGGAGATTCATTCATGGAGATTCATGGAGATTCATGGAGATTCATAGGGATTCATGGAGGTTCATGGAGGTTCATGGAGATTCATGGAGATACATGGAGATTCATAGGGATTCATGGAGGTTCATGGAGGTTCATGGAGATTCATGGAGATACATGGAGATTCATGGAGTTCATGGAGATTCATGGAGGTTCATGGAGATTCATGGAGATTCATGGAGATTCATGGAGATTCATAGAGATTCATGGAGGTTCATGGAGATTCATGGAGATTCATGGAGTTCATGGAGATTCATGGAGCTTCATGGAGATTTATGGAGATTCATGGAGAATCATAGAGATTCATGGAGGTTCATAGAGATTCACAGAGAAACATGGAGATTCATGGAGGTTCATGGATATTCTTGGAGGTTCATGGACATTCATGGAGATTCATGGAGATACATTCATGGAGATACATGGAGATTCATGGAGTTCATGGACATTCATGGAGATTCATGGAGATTCATTCATGGAGATACATGGAGATTCATGGAGTTCATGGAGATTCATGGAGCTTCATGGAGATTTATGGAGATTCATAGAGATTCATGGAGGTTCATGGAGGTTCATGGAGATTCATGGAGATTCATGGACATTCACAGAGATTCATGGAGGTGCATGGAGATTCATGGAGGTTCATGGACATTCATGGAGATTCATGGAGATTCATGGAGATTCATTCATGGAGATACATGGATATTCATGGAGTTCATGGAGATTCATGGAGCTTCATGGAGATTTATGGAGATTCATGGAGATTCATGGACATTCACAGAGATTCATGGAGGTTCATGGAGATTCATGGCGGTTCATAGGGATTCATGGAGGTTCATGGAGGTTCATGGAGATTCATGGAGATACATGGAGATTCATGGAGTTCATGGAGATTCATGGAGGTTCATGGAGATTGATGGAGATTCACGGAGATTCATGGAGATTCATAGAGATTCATGGAGGTTCATGGAGATTCATGGAGATTCATGGACATTCACAGAGATTCATGGAGGTTCATGGAGATTCATTCATGGAGATTCATGCAGAATCATAGAGATTCATGGAGGTTCATAGAGATTCATAGAGAAACATGGAGATTCATGGAGGTTCATGGAGATTCTTGGAGGTTCATGGACATTCATGGAGATTCATGGAGATACATTCATGGAGATACATGGAGATTCATGGAGATACATGGAGATTCATGGAGTTCATGGACATTCATGGAGATTCATGGAGATTCATTCATGGAGATACATGGAGATTCATGGAGTTCATGGAGATTCATGGAGCTTCATGGAGATTTATGGAGTTTCATGGAGATTTATGGAGATTCATAGAGATTAATGGAGGTTCATGGAGATTCATGGAGATTCATAGGGATTCATGGAAGTTCATGGAGATTCATGGAGCTTCATGGAGATTTATGGAGATTCATGGAGATTTATGGAGATTCATGGAGATTCATGGAGGTTCATGGAGATTCATGGAGGTTCATGGAGATTCATGGAGATTCATGGACATTCACAAAGATTCATGGCGGTTCATGGAGATTCATGGAGGTTCATGGAGAATCATGGAGCTTCATGGAGATTCATTCATGGAGATTCATGGAGATTCATGGAGATTCATAGGGATTTATGGAGGTTCATGGAGATTAATGGAGGTTCATGGAGATTCATGGAGATTCATAGGGATTCATGGAAGTTCATGGAGATTCATGGAGCTTCATGGAGATTTATGGAGATTCATGGAGATTTATGGAGATTCATGGAGATTCATGGAGGTTCATGGAGATTCATGGAGGTTCATGGAGATTCATGGAGATTCATGGACATTCACAAAGATTCATGGAGGTTCATGGAGATTCATGGAGGTTCATGGAGAATCATGGAGCTTCATGGAGATTCATTCATGGAGATTCATGGAGATTCATGGAGATTCATAGGGATTTATGGAGGTTCATGGAGATTCATGGACATTCATGGAGATTCAAGGAGATTCACAGAGATTCATGGAGGTTCATGGAGATTCATGGAGGTTCATGGAAATTCATGGAGATTCATGGAGATTCAGTCATGGAGATTCATGGAGAATCATAGAGATTCATGGAGATTCATGGACATCCACAGAGATTCATGGAGGTTCATGGAGATTCATGGAGGTTCATGGAGAATCATGGAGCTTCATGGAGATTCATTCATGGAGATTTATGGAGAATCATAGAGATTCATGGAGGTTCATGGAGATTCAAAGAGAAACATGGAGATTCATGGAGGTTCATGGAGATTCAGTCATGGAGATTCATGGAGAATCATAGAGATTTATGGAGATTCATGGAGATTTATGGAGATTCATAGAGATTCATGGAGATTCAGTCATGGAGATTCATGGAGAATCATAGAGATTTATGGAGATTCATGGAGATTTATGGAGATTCATAGAGATTCATGGAGGTTCATGGAGATTCATGGAGATTCATGGACATTCACAGAGATTCATGGAGGTTCATGGAGATTCATGGAGGTTCATGGAGATTCATTCATGGAGATTCATGGAGATTCATGGAGATTCATAGGGATTCATGGATGTTCATGGAGGTTCATGGAGATTCATAGAGATTCATGGAAGTTCATGGAGATTCATGGAGATTCATAGACATTCACAGAGATTCATGGAGGTTCATGGAGATTCATGGACATTCATGGAGATTCAAGGAGATTCACAGAGATTCATGGAGGTTCATGGAGATTCATGGAGGTTCATGGAAATTAATGGAGATTCATGGAGATTCAGTCATGGAGATTCATGGAGAATCATAGAGATTCATGGAGGTTCATGGAGATTCATGGAGATACATGGAGATTCATGGAGTTCATGGATATTCATGGAGGTTCATGGATATTCATGGAGATTCATGGAGATTCATAGAGATTCATGGAGGTTCATGGAGATTCATGGAGATTCATGGGCATCCACAGAGATTCATGGAGGTTCATGGAGATTCATGGAGGTTCATGGAGAATCATGGAGCTTCATCTAGATTCATTCATGGAGATTTATGGAGAATCATAGAGATTCATGGAGGTTCATGGAGATTCAAAGAGAAACATGGAGATTCATGGAGGTTCATGGAGATTCAGTCATGGAGATTCATGGAGAATCATAGAGATTCATGGAGGTTCATGGAGATTCATGGAGGTTCATGGAGATTCATGGAGGTTCATGGAGATTCATTCATGGAGATTCATGGAGATTCATGGAGATTCATAGGGATTCATGGAGGTTCATGGAGGTTCATGGAGATTCATGGAGATACATGGAGATTCATGGAGTTCATGGAGATTCATGGAGGTTCATGGAGATTCATGGAGATTCATGGAGATTCATGGAGATTCATAGAGATTCATGGAGGTTCATGGAGATTCATGGAGATTCATGGACATTCACAGAGATTCATGGAGGTTCATGGAGATTCATGGCGGTTCATAGGGATTCATGGAGGTTCATGGAGGTTCATGGAGATTCATGGAGATTCATTCATGGAGATACATGGAGATTCATGGAGTTCATGGAGATTCATGGAGCTTCATGGAGATTTATGGAGATTCATAGAGATTCATGGAGGTTCATGGAGGTTCATGGAGATTCATGGAGATTCATGGACATTCACAGAGAATCATGGAGGTGCATGGAGATTCATGGAGGTTCATGGACATTCATGGAGATTCATGGAGATTCATGGAGATTCATTCATGGAGATACATGGATATTCATGGAGTTCATGGAGATTCATGGAGCTTCATGGAGATTTATGGAGATTCATGGAGATTCATGGACATTCACAGAGATTCATGGAGGTTCATGGAGATTCATGGCGGTTCATAGGGATTCATGGAGGTTCATGGAGATTCATGGAGATACATGGAGATTCATGGAGTTCATGGAGATTCATGGAGGTTCATGGAGATTCATGGAGATTCACGGAGATTCATGGAGATTCATAGAGATTCATGGAGGTTCATGGAGATTCATGGAGATTCATGGACATTCACAGAGATTCATGGAGGTTCATGGAGATTCATTCATGGAGATTTATGGAGAATCATAGAGATTCATGGAGGTTCATGGAGATTCAAAGAGAAACATGGAGATTCATGGAGGTTCATGGAGATTCAGTCATGGAGATTCATGGAGAATCATAGAGATTTATGGAGATTCATGGAGATTTATGGAGATTCATAGAGATTCATGGAGGTTCATGGAGATTCATGGAGATTCATGGACATTCACAGAGATTCATGGAGGTTCATGGAGATTCATGGAGGTTCATGGAGATTCATTCATGGAGATTCATGGAGATTCATGGAGATTCATAGGGATTCATGGATGTTCATGGAGGTTCATGGAGATTCATAGAGATTCATGGAAGTTCATGGAGATTCATGGAGATTCATAGACATTCACAGAGATTCATGGAGGTTCATGGAGATTCATGGACATTCATGGAGATTCAAGGAGATTCACAGAGATTCATGGAGGTTCATGGAGATTCATGGAGGTTCATGGAAATTAATGGAGATTCATGGAGATTCAGTCATGGAGATTCATGGAGAATCATAGAGATTCATGGAGGTTCATGGAGATTCATGGAGATACATGGAGATTCATGGAGTTCATGGATATTCATGGAGGTTCATGGATATTCATGGAGATTCATGGAGATTCATAGAGATTCATGGAGGTTCATGGAGATTCATGGAGATTCATGGGCATCCACAGAGATTCATGGAGGTTCATGGAGATTCATGGAGGTTCATGGAGAATCATGGAGCTTCATCTAGATTCATTCATGGAGATTTATGGAGAATCATAGAGATTCATGGAGGTTCATGGAGATTCAAAGAGAAACATGGAGATTCATGGAGGTTCATGGAGATTCAGTCATGGAGATTCATGGAGAATCATAGAGATTCATGGAGGTTCATGGAGATTCATGGAGGTTCATGGAGATTCATGGACGTTCATGGAGATTCATTCATGGAGATTCATGGAGATTCATGGAGATTCATAGGGATTCATGGAGGTTCATGGAGGTTCATGGAGATTCATGGAGATACATGGAGATTCATAGGGATTCATGGAGGTTCATGGAGGTTCATGGAGATTCATGGAGATACATGGAGATTCATGGAGTTCATGGAGATTCATGGAGGTTCATGGAGATTCATGGAGATTCATGGAGATTCATGGAGATTCATAGAGATTCATGGAGGTTCATGGAGATTCATGGAGATTCATGGAGTTCATGGAGATTCATGGAGCTTCATGGAGATTTATGGAGATTCATGGAGAATCATAGAGATTCATGGAGGTTCATAGAGATTCACAGAGAAACATGGAGATTCATGGAGGTTCATGGATATTCTTGGAGGTTCATGGACATTCATGGAGATTCATGGAGATACATTCATGGAGATACATGGAGATTCATGGAGTTCATGGACATTCATGGAGATTCATGGAGATTCATTCATGGAGATACATGGAGATTCATGGAGTTCATGGAGATTCATGGAGCTTCATGGAGATTTATGGAGATTCATAGAGATTCATGGAGGTTCATGGAGGTTCATGGAGATTCATGGAGATTCATGGACATTCACAGAGATTCATGGAGGTGCATGGAGATTCATGGAGGTTCATGGACATTCATGGAGATTCATGGAGATTCATGGAGATTCATTCATGGAGATACATGGATATTCATGGAGTTCATGGAGATTCATGGAGCTTCATGGAGATTTATGGAGATTCATGGAGATTCATGGACATTCACAGAGATTCATGGAGGTTCATGGAGATTCATGGCGGTTCATAGGGATTCATGGAGGTTCATGGAGGTTCATGGAGATTCATGGAGATACATGGAGATTCATGGAGTTCATGGAGATTCATGGAGGTTCATGGAGATTGATGGAGATTCACGGAGATTCATGGAGATTCATAGAGATTCATGGAGGTTCATGGAGATTCATGGAGATTCATGGACATTCACAGAGATTCATGGAGGTTCATGGAGATTCATTCATGGAGATTCATGCAGAATCATAGAGATTCATGGAGGTTCATAGAGATTCATAGAGAAACATGGAGATTCATGGAGGTTCATGGAGATTCTTGGAGGTTCATGGACATTCATGGAGATTCATGGAGATACATTCATGGAGATACATGGAGATTCATGGAGATACATGGAGATTCATGGAGTTCATGGACATTCATGGAGATTCATGGAGATTCATTCATGGAGATACATGGAGATTCATGGAGTTCATGGAGATTCATGGAGCTTCATGGAGATTTATGGAGTTTCATGGAGATTTATGGAGATTCATAGAGATTAATGGAGGTTCATGGAGATTCATGGAGATTCATAGGGATTCATGGAAGTTCATGGAGATTCATGGAGCTTCATGGAGATTTATGGAGATTCATGGAGATTTATGGAGATTCATGGAGATTCATGGAGGTTCATGGAGATTCATGGAGGTTCATGGAGATTCATGGAGATTCATGGACATTCACAAAGATTCATGGCGGTTCATGGAGATTCATGGAGGTTCATGGAGAATCATGGAGCTTCATGGAGATTCATTCATGGAGATTCATGGAGATTCATGGAGATTCATAGGGATTTATGGAGGTTCATGGAGATTAATGGAGGTTCATGGAGATTCATGGAGATTCATAGGGATTCATGGAAGTTCATGGAGATTCATGGAGCTTCATGGAGATTTATGGAGATTCATGGAGATTTATGGAGATTCATGGAGATTCATGGAGGTTCATGGAGATTCATGGAGGTTCATGGAGATTCATGGAGATTCATGGACATTCACAAAGATTCATGGAGGTTCATGGAGATTCATGGAGGTTCATGGAGAATCATGGAGCTTCATGGAGATTCATTCATGGAGATTCATGGAGATTCATGGAGATTCATAGGGATTTATGGAGGTTCATGGAGATTCATGGACATTCATGGAGATTCAAGGAGATTCACAGAGATTCATGGAGGTTCATGGAGATTCATGGAGGTTCATGGAAATTCATGGAGATTCATGGAGATTCAGTCATGGAGATTCATGGAGAATCATAGAGATTCATGGAGATTCATGGACATCCACAGAGATTCATGGAGGTTCATGGAGATTCATGGAGGTTCATGGAGAATCATGGAGCTTCATGGAGATTCATTCATGGAGATTTATGGAGAATCATAGAGATTCATGGAGGTTCATGGAGATTCAAAGAGAAACATGGAGATTCATGGAGGTTCATGGAGATTCAGTCATGGAGATTCATGGACATTCACAGAGATTCATGGAGGTTCATGGAGATTCATGGAGGTTCATGGAGATTCATTCATGGAGATTCATGGAGATTCATGGAGATTCATAGGGATTCATGGATGATCATGGAGGTTCATGGAGATTCATAGAGATTCATGGAAGTTCATGGAGATTCATGGAGATTCATAGACATTCACAGAGATTCATGGAGGTTCATGGAGATTCATGGACATTCATGGAGATTCATGGAGGTTCATGGAGATTCATGGAGGTTCATGGAGAATCATGGAGCTTCATGGAGATTCATTCATGGAGATTTATGGAGAATCATAGAGATTCATGGAGGTTCATGGAGATTCAAAGAGAAACATGGAGATTCATGGAGGTTCATGGAGATTCAGTCATGGAGATTCATGGAGAATCATAGAGATTTATGGAGATTCATGGAGATTTATGGAGATTCATAGAGATTCATGGAGGTTCATGGAGATTCATGGAGATTCATGGACATTCACAGAGATTCATGCAGGTTCATGGAGATTCATGGAGGTTCATGGAGATTCATTCATGGAGATTCATGGAGATTCATGGAGATTCATAGGGATTCATGGATGTTCATGGAGGTTCATGGAGATTCATAGAGATTCATGGAAGTTCATGGAGATTCATGGAGATTCATAGACATTCACAGAGATTCATGGAGGTTCATGGAGATTCATGGACATTCATGGAGATTCAAGGAGATTCACAGAGATTCATGGAGGTTCATGGAGATTCATGGAGGTTCATGGAAATTAATGGAGATTCATGGAGATTCAGTCATGGAGATTCATGGAGAATCATAGAGATTCATGGAGGTTCATGGAGATTCATGGAGATACATGGAGATTCATGGAGTTCATGGATATTCATGGAGGTTCATGGATATTCATGGAGATTCATGGAGATTCATAGAGATTCATGGAGGTTCATGGAGATTCATGGAGATTCATGGACATCCACAGAGATTCATGGAGGTTCATGGAGATTCATGGAGGTTCATGGAGAATCATGGAGCTTCATCTAGATTCATTCATGGAGATTTATGGAGAATCATATAGATTCATGGAGGTTCATAGAGATTCAAAGAGAAACATGGAGATTCATGGAGGTTCATGGAGATTCAGTCATGGAGATTCATGGAGGTTCATGGAGATTTATGGAGATTCATGGAGATTTATGGAGATGCATGGACATTCACAGAGATTCATGGAGGTTCATGGAGATTCATTCATGGAGATTCATGGAGAATCATAGAGATTCATGGACATTCACAGAGATTCATGGAGGTTCATGGAGATTCATGGAGGTTGATGGAGATTCACAGAGATTCATGGAGGTTCATGGAGATTCATGGAGATACATGGAGATTCATGGAGTTCATGGAGATTCATGGAGGTTCATGGAGATTCATGGAGATTCATGGAGATTCATAGAGATTCATGGAGGTTCATGGAGATTCATGGAGATTCATGGACATCCACAGAGATGCATGGAGGTTCATGGAGATTCATGGAGGTTCATGGAGAATCATGGAGCTTCATGGAGATTCATTCATGGAGATTTATGGAGAATCATAGAGATTCATGGAGGTTCATGGAGATTCAAAGAGAAACATGGAGATTCATGGAGGTTCATGGAGATTCAGTCATGGAGATTCATGGAGAATCATAGAGATTTATGGAGATTCATGGAGATTTATGGAGATTCATAGAGATTCATGGAGGTTCATGGAGATTCATGGAGATTCATGGACATTCACAGAGATTCATGGAGGTTCATGGAGATTCATGGAGGTTCATGGAGATTCATTCATGGAGATTCATGGAGATTCATGGAGATTCATAGGGATTCATGGATGTTCATGGAGGTTCATGGAGATTCATAGAGATTCATGGAAGTTCATGGAGATTCATGGAGATTCATAGACATTCACAGAGATTCATGGAGGTTCATGGAGATTCATGGACATTCATGGAGATTCATGGAGGTTCATGGAGATTCATGGAGGTTCATGGAGAATCATGGAGCTTCATGGAGATTCATTCATGGAGATTTATGGAGAATCATAGAGATTCATGGAGGTTCATGGAGATTCAAAGAGAAACATGGAGATTCATGGAGGTTCATGGAGATTCAGTCATGGAGATTCATGGAGAATCATAGAGATTTATGGAGATTCATGGAGATTTATGGAGATTCATAGAGATTCATGGAGGTTCATGGAGATTCATGGAGATTCATGGACATTCACAGAGATTCATGCAGGTTCATGGAGATTCATGGAGGTTCATGGAGATTCATTCATGGAGATTCATGGAGATTCATGGGGATTCATAGGGATTCATGGATGTTCATGGAGGTTCATGGAGATTCATAGAGATTCATGGAAGTTCATGGAGATTCATGGAGATTCATAGACATTCACAGAGATTCATGGAGGTTCATGGAGATTCATGGACATTCATGGAGATTCAAGGAGATTCACAGAGATTCATGGAGGTTCATGGAGATTCATGGAGGTTCATGGAGATTCATTCATGGAGATTCATGCAGAATCATAGAGATTCATGGAGGTTCATAGAGATTCATAGAGAAACATGGAGATTCATGGAGGTTCATGGAGATTCTTGGAGGTTCATGGACATTCATGGAGATTCATGGAGATACATTCATGGAGATACATGGAGATTCATGGAGATACATGGAGATTCATGGAGTTCATGGGCATTCATGGAGATTCATGGAGATTCATTCATGGAGATACATGGAGATTCATGGAGTTCATGGAGATTCATGGAGCTTCATGGAGATTTATGGAGTTTAATGGAGATTTATGGAGATTCATAGAGATTAATGGAGGTTCATGGAGATTCATGGAGATTCATAGGGATTCATGGAAGTTCATGGAGATTCATGGAGCTTCATGGAGATTTATGGAGATTCATGGAGATTTATGGAGATTCATGGAGATTCATGGAGGTTCATGGAGATTCATGGAGGTTCATGGAGATTCATGGAGATTCATGGACATTCACAAAGATTCATGGAGGTTCATGGAGATTCATGGAGGTTCATGGAGAATCATGGAGCTTCATGGAGATTCATTCATGGAGATTCATGGAGATTCATGGAGATTCATAGGGATTTATGGAGGTTCATAGAGATTCATAGAGAAACATGGAGAATCATGAAGTTTCATGGAGATTCAGTCATGGAGATTCATGGAGAATCATAGAGATTCATGGAGGTTCATGGAGATTCATGGAGATACATGGAGATTCATGGAGTTCATGGAGATTCATGGAGCTTCATGGAGATTTATGGAGATTCATGGAGATTTATGGAGATTCATAGAGATTCATGGAGGTTCATGGAGATTCATGGAGATTCATGGACATTCACAGAGATTCATGGAGGTTCATGGAGATTCATGGAGGTTGATGGAGATTCACAGAGATTCATGGAGGTTCATGGAGATTCATGGAGGTTCATGGAGATTCATTCATGGAGATTCATGGAGATTCATAGGGATTCATGGAGGTTCATGGAGGTTCATGGAGATTGATGGAGATTCATGGAGGTTCATGGAGATTCATGGAGATTCGTGGAGATTCATGGAGATTCGTAGAGATTCATGGAGGTTCATGGAGATTCATGGAGATTCATGGACATTCACAGAGATTCATGGAGGTTCATGGAGATTCATTCATGGAGATTCATGGAGAATCATAGAGATTCATGGAGGTTCATAGAGATTCATAGAGAAACATGGAGATTCATGGAGGTTCATGGAGATTCTTGGAGGTTCATGGACATTCATGGCGATTCATGGAGGTTCATGGAGGTTCATGGAGGTTCATGGAGAATCATGGAGCTTCATGGAGATTCATTCATGGAGATTCATGGAGATTCATGGAGATTCATAGGGATTTATGGAGGTTCATGGAGATTCATGGACATTCATGGAGATTCAAGGAGATTCACAGAGATTCATGGAGGTTCATGGAGATTCATGGAGGTTCATGGAAATTCATGGAGATTCATGGAGATTCAGTCATGGAGATTCATGGAGAATCATAGAGATTCATGGAGGTTCATGGAGATTCATGGAGATACATGGAGATTCGTGGAGTTCATGGAGATTCATGGAGGTTCATGGAGATTCATCGAGATTCATGGAGATTCATAGAGATTCATGGAGGTTCATGGAGATTCATGGAGATTCATGGACATCCACAGAGATTCATGGAGGTTCATGGAGATTCATGGAGGTTCATGGAGAATCATGGAGCTTCATGGAGATTCATTCATGGAGATTTATGGAGAATCATAGAGATTCATGGAGGTTCATGGAGATTCAAAGAGAAACATGGAGATTCATGGAGGTTCATGGAGATTCAGTCATGGAGATTCATGGAGAATCATAGAGATTTATGGAGATTCATGGAGATTTATGGAGATTCATAGAGATTCATGGAGGTTCATGGAGATTCATGGAGATTCATGGACATTCACAGAGATTCATGGAGGTTCATGGAGATTCATGGAGGTTCATGGAGATTCATTCATGGAGATTCATGGAGATTCATGGAGATTCATAGGGATTCATGGATGTTCATGGAGGTTCATGGAGATTCATAGAGATTCATGGAAGTTCATGGAGATTCATGGAGATTCATAGACATTCACAGAGATTCATGGAGGTTCATGGAGATTCATGGACATTCATGGAGATTCAAGGAGATTCACAGAGATTCATGGAGGTTCATGGAGATTCATGGAGGTTCATGGAAATTAATGGAGATTCATGGAGATTCAGTCATGGAGATTCATGGAGAATCATAGAGATTCATGGAGGTTCATGGAGATTCATGGAGATACATGGAGATTCATGGAGTTCATGGATATTCATGGAGGTTCATGGATATTCATGGAGATTCATGGAGATTCATAGAGATTCATGGAGGTTCATGGAGATTCATGGAGATTCATGGGCATCCACAGAGATTCATGGAGGTTCATGGAGATTCATGGAGGTTCATGGAGAATCATGGAGCTTCATCTAGATTCATTCATGGAGATTTATGGAGAATCATAGAGATTCATGGAGGTTCATGGAGATTCAAAGAGAAACATGGAGATTCATGGAGGTTCATGGAGATTCAGTCATGGAGATTCATGGAGAATCATAGAGATTCATGGAGGTTCATGGAGATTCATGGAGGTTCATGGAGATTCATGGAGGTTCATGGAGATTCATTCATGGAGATTCATGGAGATTCATGGAGATTCATAGGGATTCATGGAGGTTCATGGAGGTTCATGGAGATTCATGGAGATACATGGAGATTCATGGAGTTCATGGAGATTCATGGAGGTTCATGGAGATTCATGGAGATTCATGGAGATTCATGGAGATTCATAGAGATTCATGGAGGTTCATGGAGATTCATGGAGATTCATGGAGTTCATGGAGATTCATGGAGCTTCATGGAGATTTATGGAGATTCATGGAGAATCATAGAGATTCATGGAGGTTCATAGAGATTCACAGAGAAACATGGAGATTCATGGAGGTTCATGGATATTCTTGGAGGTTCATGGACATTCATGGAGATTCATGGAGATACATTCATGGAGATACATGGAGATTCATGGAGTTCATGGACATTCATGGAGATTCATGGAGATTCATTCATGGAGATACATGGAGATTCATGGAGTTCATGGAGATTCATGGAGCTTCATGGAGATTTATGGAGATTCATAGAGATTCATGGAGGTTCATGGAGGTTCATGGAGATTCATGGAGATTCATGGACATTCACAGAGATTCATGGAGGTTCATGGAGATTCATGGAGGTTCATGGACATTCATGGAGATTCATGGAGATTCATGGAGATTCATTCATGGAGATACATGGATATTCATGGAGTTCATGGAGATTCATGGAGCTTCATGGAGATTTATGGAGATTCATGGAGATTCATGGACATTCACAGAGATTCATGGAGGTTCATGGAGATTCATGGCGGTTCATAGGGATTCATGGAGGTTCATGGAGGTTCATGGAGATTCATGGAGATACATGGAGATTCATGGAGTTCATGGAGATTCATGGAGGTTCATGGAGATTCATGGAGATTCACGGAGATTCATGGAGATTCATAGAGATTCATGGAGGTTCATGGAGATTCATGGAGATTCATGGACATTCACAGAGATTCATGGAGGTTCATGGAGATTCATTCATGGAGATTCATGGAGATTCATGGAGATTCATAGGGATTCATGGATGTTCATGGAGGTTCATGGAGATTCATAGAGATTCATGGAAGTTCATGGAGATTCATGGAGATTCATAGACATTCACAGAGATTCATGGAGGTTCATGGAGATTCATGGACATTCATGGAGATTCAAGGAGATTCACAGAGATTCATGGAGGTTCATGGAGATTCATGGAGGTTCATGGAAATTAATGGAGATTCATGGAGATTCAGTCATGGAGATTCATGGAGAATCATAGAGATTCATGGAGGTTCATGGAGATTCATGGAGATACATGGAGATTCATGGAGTTCATGGATATTCATGGAGGTTCATGGATATTCATGGAGATTCATGGAGATTCATAGAGATTCATGGAGGTTCATGGAGATTCATGGAGATTCATGGGCATCCACAGAGATTCATGGAGGTTCATGGAGATTCATGGAGGTTCATGGAGAATCATGGAGCTTCATCTAGATTCATTCATGGAGATTTATGGAGAATCATAGAGATTCATGGAGGTTCATGGAGATTCAAAGAGAAACATGGAGATTCATGGAGGTTCATGGAGATTCAGTCATGGAGATTCATGGAGAATCATAGAGATTCATGGAGGTTCATGGAGATTCATGGAGGTTCATGGAGATTCATGGAGGTTCATGGAGATTCATTCATAGAGATTCATGGAGATTCATGGAGATTCATAGGGATTCATGGAGGTTCATGGAGGTTCATGGAGATTCATGGAGATACATGGAGATTCATGGAGTTCATGGAGATTCATGGAGGTTCATGGAGATTCATGGAGATTCATGGAGATTCATGGAGATTCATAGAGATTCATGGAGGTTCATGGAGATTCATGGAGATTCATGGAGTTCATGGAGATTCATGGAGCTTCATGGAGATTTATGGAGATTCATGGAGAATCATAGAGATTCATGGAGGTTCATAGAGATTCACAGAGAAACATGGAGATTCATGGAGGTTCATGGATATTCTTGGAGGTTCATGGACATTCATGGAGATTCATGGAGATACATTCATGGAGATACATGGAGATTCATGGAGTTCATGGACATTCATGGAGATTCATGGAGATTCATTCATGGAGATACATGGAGATTCATGGAGTTCATGGAGATTCATGGAGCTTCATGGAGATTTATGGAGATTCATAGAGATTCATGGAGGTTCATGGAGGTTCATGGAGATTCATGGAGATTCATGGACATTCACAGAGATTCATGGAGGTTCATGGAGATTCATGGAGGTTCATGGACATTCATGGAGATTCATGGAGATTCATGGAGATTCATTCATGGAGATACATGGATATTCATGGAGTTCATGGAGATTCATGGAGCTTCATGGAGATTTATGGAGATTCATGGAGATTCATGGACATTCACAGAGATTCATGGAGGTTCATGGAGATTCATGGCGGTTCATAGGGATTCATGGAGGTTCATGGAGGTTCATGGAGATTCATGGAGATACATGGAGATTCATGGAGTTCATGGAGATTCATGGAGGTTCATGGAGATTCATGGAGATTCACGGAGATTCATGGAGATTCATAGAGATTCATGGAGGTTCATGGAGATTCATGGAGATTCATGGACATTCACAGAGATTCATGGAGGTTCATGGAGATTCATTCATGGAGATTCATGCAGAATCATGGAGATTCACGGAGGTTCATAGAGATTCATAGAGAAACATGGAGATTCATGGAGGTTCATGGAGATTCTTGGAGGTTCATGGACATTCATGGAGATTCATGGAGATACATTCATGGAGATACATGGAGATTCATGGAGATACATGGAGATTCATGGAGTTCATGGACATTCATGGAGATTCATGGAGATTCATTCATGGAGATACATGGAGATTCATGGAGTTCATGGAGATTCATGGAGCTTCATGGAGATTTATGGAGTTTCATGGAGATTTATGGAGATTCATAGATATTAATGGAGGTTCATGGAGATTCATGGAGATTCATAGGGATTCATGGAAGTTCATGGAGATTCATGGAGCTTCATGGAGATTTATGGAGATTCATGGAGATTTATGGAGATTCATGGAGATTCATGGAGGTTCATGGAGATTCATGGAGGTTCATGGAGATTCATGGAGATTCATGGACATTCACAAAGATTCATGGAGGTTCATGGAGATTCATGGAGGTTCATGGAGAATCATGGAGCTTCATGGAGATTCATTCATGGAGATTCATGGAGATTCATGGAGATTCATAGGGATTTATGGAGGTTCATGGAGATTAATGGAGGTTCATGGAGATTCATGGAGATTCATAGGGATTCATGGAAGTTCATGGAGATTCATGGAGCTTCATGGAGATTTATGGAGATTCATGGAGATTTATGGAGATTCATGGAGATTCATGGAGGTTCATGGAGATTCATGGAGGTTCATGGAGATTCATGGAGATTCATGGACATTCACAAAGATTCATGGAGGTTCATGGAGATTCATGGAGGTTCATGGAGAATCATGGAGCTTCATGGAGATTCATTCATGGAGATTCATGGAGATTCATGGAGATTCATAGGGATTTATGGAGGTTCATGGAGATTCATGGACATTCATGGAGATTCAAGGAGATTCACAGAGATTCATGGAGGTTCATGGAGATTCATGGAGGTTCATGGAAATTCATGGAGATTCATGGAGATTCAGTCATGGAGATTCATGGAGAATCATAGAGATTCATGGAGGTTCATGGAGATTCATGGAGATACATGGAGATTCATGGAGTTCATGGAGATTCATGGAGGTTCATGGAGATTCATGGAGATTCATGGAGATTCATTCATGGAGATTTATGGAGAATCATAGAGATTCATGGAGGTTCATGGAGATTCAAAGAGAAACATGGAGATTCATGGAGGTTCATGGAGATTCAGTCATGGAGATTCATGGAGAATCATAGAGATTTATGGAGATTCATGGAGATTTATGGAGATTCATACAGATTCATGGAGGTTCATGGAGATTCATGGAGATTCATGGACATTCACAGAGATTCATGGAGGTTCATGGAGATTCATGGAGGTTCATGGAGATTCATTCATGGAGATTCATGGCGATTCATTTAGATTCATAGGGATTCATGGATGTTCATGGAGGTTCATGGAGATTCATAGAGATTCATGGAAGTTCATGGAGATTCATGGAGATTCATAGACATTCACAGAGATTCATGGAGGTTCATGGAGATTCATGGACATTCATGGAGATTCAAGGAGATTCACAGAGATTCATGGAGGTTCATGGAGATTCATGGAGGTTCATGGAAATTAATGGAGATTCATGGAGATTCAGTCATGGAGATTCATGGAGAATCATAGAGATTCATGGAGGTTCATGGAGATACATGGAGATTCATGGAGTTCATGGATATTCATGGAGGTTCATGGATATTCATGGAGATTCATGGAGATTCATAGAGATTCATGGAGGTTCATGGAGATTCATGGAGATTCATGGACATCCACAGAGATTCATGGAGGTTCATGGAGATTCATGGAGGTTCATGGAGAATCATGGAGCTTCATCTAGATTCATTCATGGAGATTTATGGAGAATCATAGAGATTCATGGAGGTTCATGGAGATTCAAAGAGAAACATGGAGATTCATGGAGGTTCATGGAGATTCAGTCATGGAGATTCATGGAGAATCATAGAGATTCATGGAGGTTCATGGAGATTCATGGAGGTTCATGGAGATTCATGGAGGTTCATGGAGATTCATTCATGGAGATTCATGGAGATTCATGGAGATTCATAGGGATTCATGGAGGTTCATGGAGATTTATGGAGATTCATGGAGATTTATGGAGATTCATGGAGATTCATGGAGGTTCATGGAGATTCATGGAGGTTCATGGAGATTCATGGAGATTCATGGACATTCACAAAGATTCATGGAGGTTCATGGAGATTCATGGAGGTTCATGGAGAATCATGGAGCTTCATGGAGATTCATTCATGGAGATTCATGGAGATTCATGGAGATTCATAGGGATTTATGGAGGTTCATGGAGATTCATGGACATTCATGGAGATTCAAGGAGATTCACAGAGATTCATGGAGGTTCATGGAGATTCATGGAGGTTCATGGAAATTCATGGAGATTCATGGAGATTCAGTCATGGAGATTCATGGAGAATCATAGAGATTCATGGAGGTTCATGGAGATTCATGGAGATACATGGAGATTCATGGAGTTCATGGAGATTCATGGAGGTTCATGGAGATTCATGGAGATTCATGGAGATTCATTCATGGAGATTTATGGAGAATCATAGAGATTCATGGAGGTTCATGGAGATTCAAAGAGAAACATGGAGATTCATGGAGGTTCATGGAGATTCAGTCATGGAGATTCATGGAGAATCATAGAGATTTATGGAGATTCATGGAGATTTATGGAGATTCATACAGATTCATGGAGGTTCATGGAGATTCATGGAGATTCATGGACATTCACAGAGATTCATGGAGGTTCATGGAGATTCATGGAGGTTCATGGAGATTCATTCATGGAGATTCATGGCGATTCATTTAGATTCATAGGGATTCATGGATGTTCATGGAGGTTCATGGAGATTCATAGAGATTCATGGAAGTTCATGGAGATTCATGGAGATTCATAGACATTCACAGAGATTCATGGAGGTTCATGGAGATTCATGGACATTCATGGAGATTCAAGGAGATTCACAGAGATTCATGGAGGTTCATGGAGATTCATGGAGGTTCATGGAAATTAATGGAGATTCATGGAGATTCAGTCATGGAGATTCATGGAGAATCATAGAGATTCATGGAGGTTCATGGAGATACATGGAGATTCATGGAGTTCATGGATATTCATGGAGGTTCATGGATATTCATGGAGATTCATGGAGATTCATAGAGATTCATGGAGGTTCATGGAGATTCATGGAGATTCATGGACATCCACAGAGATTCATGGAGGTTCATGGAGATTCATGGAGGTTCATGGAGAATCATGGAGCTTCATCTAGATTCATTCATGGAGATTTATGGAGAATCATAGAGATTCATGGAGGTTCATGGAGATTCAAAGAGAAACATGGAGATTCATGGAGGTTCATGGAGATTCAGTCATGGAGATTCATGGAGAATCATAGAGATTCATGGAGGTTCATGGAGATTCATGGAGGTTCATGGAGATTCATGGAGGTTCATGGAGATTCATTCATGGAGATTCATGGAGATTCATGGAGATTCATAGGGATTCATGGAGGTTCATGGAGGTTCATGGAGATTCATGGAGATACATGGAGATTCATGGAGTTCATGGAGATTCATGGAGGTTCATGGAGATTCATGGAGATTCATGGAGATTCATGGAGATTCATAGAGATTCATGGAGGTTCATGGAGATTCATGGAGATTCATGGACATGCACAGAGATTCATGGAGGTTCATGGAGATTCATTCATGGAGATTCATGGAGAATCATAGAGATTCATGGAGGTTCATAGAGATTCACAGAGAAACATGGAGATTCATGGAGGTTCATGGATATTCTTGGAGGTTCATGGACATTCATGGAGATTCATGGAGATACATTCATGGAGATACATGGAGATTCATGGAGTTCATGGACATTCATGGAGATTCATGGAGATTCATTCATGGAGATACATGGATATTCATGGAGTTCATGGAGATTCATGGAGCTTCATGGAGATTTATGGAGATTCATAGAGATTCATGGAGGTTCATGGAGGTTCATGGAGATTCATGGAGATTCATGGACATTCACAGAGATTCATGGAGGTTCATGGAGATTCATGGAGGTTCATGGACATTCATGGAGATTCATGGAGATTCATTCATGGAGATACATGGATATTCATGGAGTTCATGGAGATTCATGGAGCTTCATGGAGATTTATGGAGATTCATGGAGATTTATGGAGATTCATACAGATTCATGGAGGTTCATGGAGATTCATGGAGATTCATGGACATTCACAGAGATTCATGGAGGTTCATGGAGATTCATGGCGGTTCATAGGGATTCATGGAGATTCATGGAGTTCATGGAGATTCATGGAGGTTCATGGAGATTCATGGAGATTCATGGAGATTCATGGAGATTCATAGAGATTCATGGAGGTTCATGGAGATTCATGGAGATTCATGGACATTCACAGAGATTCATGGAGGTTCATGGAGATTCATTCATGGAGATTCATGCAGAATCATAGAGATTCATGGAGGTTCATAGAGATTCATAGAGAAACATGGAGATTCATGGAGGTTCATGGAGATTCTTGGAGGTTCATGGACATTCATGGAGATTCATGGAGATACATTCATGGAGATACATGGAGATTCATGGAGATACATGGAGATTCATGGAGTTCATAGACATTCATGGAGATTCATGGAGATTCATTCACGGAGATACATGGAGATTCATGGAGTTCATGGAGATTCATGGAGCTTCATGGAGATTTATGGAGTTTCATGGAGGTTCATGGACATTCATGGAGATTCATGGATATTCACAGAGATTTATGGAGGTTCATGGATATTCATAGAGGTTCATGGAGAATCATGGAGATTCATGGAGATTCATAGAGATTCATGGAGGTTCATGGAGATTCATGGAGATTCATGGACGTTCACAGAGATTCATGGAGGTTCATGGAGATTCATGGAGGTTCATGGAGAATCATGGAGCTTCATGGAGATTCATTCATCGAGATTCATGGAGATTCATGGAGATTCATAGGGATTCATGGAGGTTCATGGAGATTCATGGAGATACATGGAGATTCATGGAGTTCATGGAGATTCATGGAGGTTCATGGAGATTCATGGAGATTCATGGAGATTCATGGAGATTCATAGAGATTCATGGAGGTTCATGGAGATTCATGGAGATTCATGGAGATTTATGGAGATTCATAGAGATTCATGGAGGTTCATGGAGATTCATGGACATTCACAGAGATTCATGGAGGTTCATGGAGATTCATGGAGGTTCATGGAGATTCATTCATGGAGATTCATGGAGATTCATGGAAATTCATAGGGATTCATGGAGTTCATGGAGATTCCTGGAGCTTCATGGAGATTTATGGGGATTCATGGAGATTTATGGAGATTCATAGAGATTCATGGAAGTTCATGGAGATTCATGGAGATTCATGGACATTCACAGAGATTCATGGAGGTTCATGGAGATTCATGGAGGTTCATGGAGATTCATGGAGCTTGATGGAGATTTATGGAGATTCATGGAGATTTATGGAGATTCATAGAGATTCATGGAGGTTCATGGAGATTCATGGAGATTCATGGACATTCGCAGAGATTCATGGAGGTTCATGGAGATTCATGGAGGTTCATGGAGATTCATGGAGGTTCATGGAGATTCATGGAGTTTCATGGACATTCACAGAGATTCATGGAGGTTCATGGAGATTCATGTAGGTTCATGGAGAATCATGGAGCTTCATGGAGATTCATCCATGGAGATACATAGAGATTCATGGAGATTCATAGGGATTCATGGAGATTCATGGAGGTTCATGGAGATTCTTGGAGGTTCATGGACATTCATGGAGATTCATGGAGATACATTCATTGAGATACATGGAGATTCATGGAGTTCATGGACATTCATGGAGATTCATGGAGATTCATTCATGGAGATACATGGAGATTCATGGAGTTCATGGAGATTCATGGAGCTTCATGGAGATTTATGGAGATTCATGGAGATTTATGGAGATTCATAGAGATTCATGGAGATTCATGGACATTCACAGAGATTCATGGAGGTTCATGGAGATTCATGGAGATTTATGGAGATTCATAGAGATTCATGGAGGTTCATGGAGATTCATGGAGATTCATGGACATTCACAGAGATTCATGGAGGTTCATGGAGATTCATGGAGGTTCATGGAGATTCATTCATGGATATTCACAGAGATTTATGGAGGTTCATGGATATTCATAGAGGTTCATGGAGAATCATGGAGATTCATGGAGATTCATAGAGATTCATGGAGGTTCATGGAGATTCATGGAGATTCATGGACGTTCACAGAGATTCATGGAGGTTCATGGAGATTCATGGAGGTTCATGGAGAATCATGGAGCTTCATGGAGATTCATTCATGGAGATTCATGGAGATTCATGGAGATTCATAGGGATTCATGGAGGTTCATGGAGATTCATGGAGATACATGGAGATTCATGGAGTTCATGGAGATTCATGGAGGTTCATGGAGATTCATGGAGATTCATGGAGATTCATGGAGATTCATAGAGATTCATGGAGGTTCATGGAGATTCATGGAGATTCATGGAGATTTATGGAGATTCATAGAGATTCATGGAGGTTCATGGAGATTCATGGACATTCACAGAGATTCATGGAGGTTCATGGAGATTCATGGAGGTTCATGGAGATTCATGGAGGTTCATGGACATTCATGGAGATTCATGGAGATTCATTCATGGAGATACATGGATATTCATGGAGTTCATGGAGATTCATGGAGCTTCATGGAGATTTATGGAGATTCATGGAGATTCATGGACATTCACAGAGATTCATGGAGGTTCATGGAGATTCATGGCGGTTCATAGGGATTCATGGAGGTTCATGGAGGTTCATGGAGATTCATGGAGATACATGGAGATTCATGGAGTTCATGGAGATTCATGGAGGTTCATGGAGATTCATGGAGATTCACGGAGATTCATGGAGATTCATAGAGATTCATGGAGGTTCATGGAGATTCATGGAGATTCATGGACATTCACAGAGATTCATGGAGGTTCATGGAGATTCATTCATGGAGATTCATGCAGAATCATAGAGATTCATGGAGGTTCATAGAGATTCATAGAGAAACATGGAGATTCATGGAGGTTCATGGAGATTCTTGGAGGTTCATGGACATTCATGGAGATTCATGGAGATACATTCATGGAGATACATGGAGATTCATGGAGATACATGGAGATTCATGGAGTTCATGGACATTCATGGAGATTCATGGAGATTCATTCATGGAGATACATGGAGATTCATGGAGTTCATGGAGATTCATGGAGCTTCATGGAGATTTATGGAGTTTCATGGAGATTTATGGAGATTCATAGAGATTAATGGAGGTTCATGGAGATTCATGGAGATTCATAGGGATTCATGGAAGTTCATGGAGATTCATGGAGCTTCATGGAGATTTATGGAGATTCATGGAGATTTATGGAGATTCATGGAGATTCATGGAGGTTCATGGAGATTCATGGAGATTTATGGAGATTCATGGAGATTCATGGAGGTTCATGGAGATTCATGGAGGTTCATGGAGATTCATGGAGATTCATGGACATTCACAAAGATTCATGGAGGTTCATGGAGATTCATGGAGGTTCATGGAGAATCATGGAGCTTCATGGAGATTCATTCATGGAGATTCATGGAGATTCATGGAGATTCATAGGGATTTATGGAGGTTCATGGAGATTCATGGACATTCATGGAGATTCAAGGAGATTCACAGAGATTCATGGAGGTTCATGGAGATTCATGGAGGTTCATGGAAATTCATGGAGATTCATGGAGATTCAGTCATGGAGATTCATGGAGAATCATAGAGATTCATGGAGGTTCATGGAGATTCATGGAGATACATGGAGATTCATGGAGTTCATGGAGATTCATGGAGGTTCATGGAGATTCATGGAGATTCATGGAGATTCATAGAGATTCATGGAGGTTCATGGAGATTCATGGAGATTCATGGACATCCACATAGATTCATGGAGGTTCATGGAGATTCATGGAGGTTCATGGAGAATCATGGAGCTTCATGGAGATTCATTCATGGAGATTTATGGAGAATCATAGAGATTCATGGAGGTTCATGGAGATTCAAAGAGAAACATGGAGATTCATGGAGGTTCATGGAGATTCAGTCATGGAGATTCATGGAGAATCATAGAGATTTATGGAGATTCATGGAGATTTATGGAGATTCATAGAGATTCATGGAGGTTCATGGAGATTCATGGAGATTCATGGACATTCACAGAGATTCATGGAGGTTCATGGAGATTCATGGAGGTTCATGGAGATTCATTCATGGAGATTCATGGCGATTCATTTAGATTCATAGGGATTCATGGATGTTCATGGAGGTTCATGGAGATTCATAGAGATTCATGGAAGTTCATGGAGATTCATGGAGATTCATGGAGATTCATAGACATTCACAGAGATTCATGGAGGTTCATGGAGATTCATGGACATTCATGGAGATTCAAGGAGATTCACAGAGATTCATGGAGGTTCATGGAGATTCATGGAGGTTCATGGAAATTAATGGAGATTCATGGAGATTCAGTCATGGAGATTCATGGAGAATCATAGAGATTCATGGAGGTTCATGGAGATTCATGGAGATACATGGAGATTCATGGAGTTCATGGATATTCATGGAGGTTCATGGATATTCATGGAGATTCATGGAGATTCATAGAGATTCATGGAGGTTCATGGAGATTCATGGAGATTCATGGACATCCACAGAGATTCATGGAGGTTCATGGAGATTCATGGAGGTTCATGGAGAATCATGGAGCTTCATCTAGATTCATTCATGGAGATTTATGGAGAATCATAGAGATTCATGGAGGTTCATGGAGATTCAAAGAGAAACATGGAGATTCATGGAGGTTCATGGAGATTCAGTCATGGAGATTCATGGAGAATCATAGAGATTCATGGAGGTTCATGGAGATTCATGGAGGTTCATGGAGATTCATTCATGGAGATTCATGGAGATTCATGGAGATTCATAGGGATTCATGGAGGTTCATGGAGGTTCATGGAGATTCATGGAGATACATGGAGATTCATGGAGTTCATGGAGATTCATGGAGGTTCATGGAGATTCATGGAGATTCATGGAGATTCATGGAGATTCATAGAGATTCATGGAGGTTCATGGAGATTCATGGAGATTCATGGACATGCACAGAGATTCATGGAGGTTCATGGAGATTCATTCATGGAGATTCATGGAGAATCATAGAGATTCATGGAGGTTCATAGAGATTCACAGAGAAACATGGAGATTCATGGAGGTTCATGGATATTCTTGGAGGTTCATGGACATTCATGGACATTCATGGAGATACATTCATGGAGATACATGGAGATTCATGGAGTTCATGGACATTCATGGAGATTCATGGAGATTCATTCATGGAGATACATGGAGATTCATGGAGTTCATGGAGATTCATGGAGCTTCATGGAGATTTATGGAGATTCATAGAGATTCATGGAGGTTCATGGAGGTTCATGGAGATTCATGGAGATTCATGGACATTCACAGAGATTCATGGAGGTTCATGGAGATTCATGGAGGTTCATGGACATTCATGGAGATTCATGGAGATTCATTCATGGAGATACATGGATATTCATGGAGTTCATGGAGATTCATGGAGCTTCATGGAGATTTATGGAGATTCATGGAGATTTATGGAGATTCATAGAGATTCATGGAGGTTCATGGAGATTCATGGAGATTCATGGACATTCACAGAGATTCATGGAGGTTCATGGAGATTCATGGCGGTTCATAGGGATTCATGGAGATTCATGGAGTTCATGGAGATTCATGGAGGTTCATGGAGATTCATGGAGATTCATGGAGATTCATGGAGATTCATAGAGATTCATGGAGGTTCATGGAGATTCATGGAGATTCATGGACATTCACAGAGATTCATGGAGGTTCATGGAGATTCATTCATGGAGATTCATGCAGAATCATAGAGATTCATGGAGGTTCATAGAGATTCATAGAGAAACATGGAGATTCATGGAGGTTCATGGAGATTCTTGGAGGTTCATGGACATTCATGGAGATTCATGGAGATACATTCATGGAGATACATGGAGATTCATGGAGATACATGGAGATTCATGGAGTTCATGGACATTCATGGAGATTCATGGAGATTCATTCATGGAGATACATGGAGATTCATGGAGTTCATGGAGATTCATGGAGCTTCATGGAGATTTATGGAGTTTCATGGAGGTTCATGGACAATCATGGAGATTCATGGATATTCACAGAGATTTATGGAGGTTCATGGATATTCATAGAGGTTCATGGAGAATCATGGAGATTCATGGAGATTCATAGAGATTCATGGAGGTTCATGGAGATTCATGGAGATTCATGGACGTTCACAGAGATTCATGGAGGTTCATGGAGATTCATGGAGGTTCATGGAGAATCATGGAGCTTCATGGAGATTCATTCATGGAGATTCATGGAGATTCATGGAGATTCATAGGGATTCATGGAGGTTCATGGAGATTCATGGAGATACATGGAGATTCATGGAGTTCATGGAGATTCATGGAGGTTCATGGAGATTCATGGAGATTCATGGAGATTCATGGAGATTCATAGAGATTCATGGAGGTTCATGGAGATTCATGGAGATTCATGGAGATTTATGGAGATTCATAGAGATTCATGGAGGTTCATGGAGATTCATGGACATTCACAGAGATTCATGGAGGTTCATGGAGATTCATGGAGGTTCATGGAGATTCATGGAGCTTGATGGAGATTTATGGAGATTCATGGAGATTTATGGAGATTCATAGAGATTCATGGAGGTTCATGGAGATTCATGGAGATTCATGGACATTCGCAGAGATTCATGGAGGTTCATGGAGATTCATGGAGGTTCATGGAGATTCATGGAGGTTCATGGAGATTCATGGAGATTCATGGACATTCACAGAGATTCATGGAGGTTCATGGAGATTCATGTAGGTTCATGGAGAATCATGGAGCTTCATGGAGATTCATCCATGGAGATACATAGAGATTCATGGAGATTCATAGGGATTCATGGAGATTCATGGAGGTTCATGGAGATTCTTGGAGGTTCATGGACATTCATGGAGATTCATGGAGATACATTCATGGAGATACATGGAGATTCATGGAGTTCATGGACATTCATGGAGATTCATGGAGATTCATTCATGGAGATACATTCATGGAGATACATGGAGATTCATGGAGATACATGGAGATTCATGGAGATTCTTGGAGGTTCATGGACATTCATGGAGATTCATGGAGATACATGGAGATTCATGGAGTTCATGGACATTCATGGAGATTCATGGAGATTCATTCATGGAGATACATGGAGATTCATGGAGTTCATGGAGATTCATGGAGCTTCATGGAGATTTATGGAGTTTCATGGAGATTTATGGAGATTCATAGAGATTAATGGAGGTTCATGGAGATTCATGGAGATTCATAGGGATTCATGGAAGTTCATGGAGATTCATGGAGCTTCATGGAGATTTATGGAGATTCATGGAGATTTATGGAGATTCATGGAGATTCATGGAGGTTCATGGAGATTCATGGAGGTTCATGGAGATTCATGGAGATTCATGGACATTCACAAAGATTCATGGAGGTTCATGGAGATTCATGGAGGTTCATGGAGAATCATGGAGCTTCATGGAGATTCATTCATGGAGATTCATGGAGATTCATGGAGATTCATAGGGATTTATGGAGGTTCATAGAGATTCATAGAGAAACATGGAGAATCATGAAGTTTCATGGAGATTCAGTCATGGAGATTCATGGAGAATCATAGAGATTCATGGAGGTTCATGGAGATTCATGGAGATACATGGAGATTCATGGAGTTCATGGAGATTCATGGAGCTTCATGGAGATTTATGGAGATTCATGGAGATTTATGGAGATTCATAGAGATTCATGGAGGTTCATGGAGATTCATGGAGATTCATGGACATTCACAGAGATTCATGGAGGTTCATGGAGATTCATGGAGGTTGATGGAGATTCACAGAGATTCATGGAGGTTCATGGAGATTCATGGAGGTTCATGGAGATTCATAGAGATTCATGGAGGTTCATGGAGATTCATGGAGATTCATGGACATGCACAGAGATTCATGGAGGTTCATGGAGATTCATTCATGGAGATTCATGGAGAATCATAGAGATTCATGGAGGTTCATAGAGATTCACAGAGAAACATGGAGATTCATGGAGGTTCATGGATATTCTTGGAGGTTCATGGACATTCATGGACATTCATGGAGATACATTCATGGAGATACATGGAGATTCATGGAGTTCATGGACATTCATGGAGATTCATGGAGATTCATTCATGGAGATACATGGAGATTCATGGAGTTCATGGAGATTCATGGAGCTTCATGGAGATTTATGGAGATTCATAGAGATTCATGGAGGTTCATGGAGGTTCATGGAGATTCATGGAGATTCATGGACATTCACAGAGATTCATGGAGGTTCATGGAGATTCATGGAGGTTCATGGACATTCATGGAGATTCATGGAGATTCATTCATGGAGATACATGGATATTCATGGAGTTCATGGAGATTCATGGAGCTTCATGGAGATTTATGGAGATTCATGGAGATTTATGGAGATTCATAGAGATTCATGGAGGTTCATGGAGATTCATGGAGATTCATGGACATTCACAGAGATTCATGGAGGTTCATGGAGATTCATGGCGGTTCATAGGGATTCATGGAGATTCATGGAGTTCATGGAGATTCATGGAGGTTCATGGAGATTCATGGAGATTCATGGAGATTCATGGAGATTCATAGAGATTCATGGAGGTTCATGGAGATTCATGGAGATTCATGGACATTCACAGAGATTCATGGAGGTTCATGGAGATTCATTCATGGAGATTCATGCAGAATCATAGAGATTCATGGAGGTTCATAGAGATTCATAGAGAAACATGGAGATTCATGGAGGTTCATGGAGATTCTTGGAGGTTCATGGACATTCATGGAGATTCATGGAGATACATTCATGGAGATACATGGAGATTCATGGAGATACATGGAGATTCATGGAGTTCATGGACATTCATGGAGATTCATGGAGATTCATTCATGGAGATACATGGAGATTCATGGAGTTCATGGAGATTCATGGAGCTTCATGGAGATTTATGGAGTTTCATGGAGGTTCATGGACAATCATGGAGATTCATGGATATTCACAGAGATTTATGGAGGTTCATGGATATTCATAGAGGTTCATGGAGAATCATGGAGATTCATGGAGATTCATAGAGATTCATGGAGGTTCATGGAGATTCATGGAGATTCATGGAAATTCATGGAGATTCATGGAGATTCAGTCATGGAGATTCATGGAGAATCATAGAGATTCATGGAGGTTCATGGAGATACATGGAGATTCATGGAGTTCATGGATATTCATGGAGGTTCATGGATATTCATGGAGATTCATGGAGATTCATAGAGATTCATGGAGGTTCATGGAGATTCATGGAGATTCATGGACATCCACAGAGATTCATGGAGGTTCATGGAGATTCTTGGAGGTTCATGGACATTCATGGAGATTCATGGAGATACATTCATGGAGATACATGGAGATTCATGGAGATACATGGAGATTCATGGAGTTCATGGACATTCATGGAGATTCATGGAGATTCATTCATGGAGATACATGGAGATTCATGGAGTTCATGGAGATTCATGGAGCTTCATGGAGATTTATGGAGTTTCATGGAGGTTCATGGACAATCATGGAGATTCATGGATATTCACAGAGATTTATGGAGGTTCATGGATATTCATAGAGGTTCATGGAGAATCATGGAGATTCATGGAGATTCATAGAGATTCATGGAGGTTCATGGAGATTCATGGAGATTCATGGAAATTCATGGAGATTCATGGAGATTCAGTCATGGAGATTCATGGAGAATCATAGAGATTCATGGAGGTTCATGGAGATTCATGGACATTCACAGAGATTCATGGAGGTTCATGGAGATTCATGGAGGTTCATGGAGATTCATTCATGGAGATTCATGGCGATTCATTTAGATTCATAGGGATTCATGGATGTTCATGGAGGTTCATGGAGATTCATAGAGATTCATGGAAGTTCATGGAGATTCATGGAGATTCATGGAGATTCATAGACATTCACAGAGATTCATGGAGGTTCATGGAGATTCATGGACATTCATGGAGATTCAAGGAGATTCACAGAGATTCATGGAGGTTCATGGAGATTCATGGAGGTTCATGGAAATTAATGGAGATTCATGGAGATTCAGTCATGGAGATTCATGGAGAATCATAGAGATTCATGGAGGTTCATGGAGATTCATGGAGATACATGGAGATTCATGGAGTTCATGGATATTCATGGAGGTTCATGGATATTCATGGAGATTCATGGAGATTCATAGAGATTCATGGAGGTTCATGGAGATTCATGGAGATTCATGGACATCCACAGAGATTCATGGAGGTTCATGGAGATTCATGGAGGTTCATGGAGAATCATGGAGCTTCATCTAGATTCATTCATGGAGATTTATGGAGAATCATAGAGATTCATGGAGGTTCATGGAGATTCAAAGAGAAACATGGAGATTCATGGAGGTTCATGGAGATTCAGTCATGGAGATTCATGGAGAATCATAGAGATTCATGGAGGTTCATGGAGATTCATGGAGGTTCATGGAGATTCATTCATGGAGATTCATGGAGATTCATGGAGATTCATAGGGATTCATGGAGGTTCATGGAGGTTCATGGAGATTCATGGAGATACATGGAGATTCATGGAGTTCATGGAGATTCATGGAGGTTCATGGAGATTCATGGAGATTCATGGAGATTCATGGAGATTCATAGAGATTCATGGAGGTTCATGGAGATTCATGGAGATTCATGGACATGCACAGAGATTCATGGAGGTTCATGGAGATTCATTCATGGAGATTCATGGAGAATCATAGAGATTCATGGAGGTTCATAGAGATTCACAGAGAAACATGGAGATTCATGGAGGTTCATGGATATTCTTGGAGGTTCATGGACATTCATGGACATTCATGGAGATACATTCATGGAGATACATGGAGATTCATGGAGTTCATGGACATTCATGGAGATTCATGGAGATTCATTCATGGAGATACATGGAGATTCATGGAGTTCATGGAGATTCATGGAGCTTCATGGAGATTTATGGAGATTCATAGAGATTCATGGAGGTTCATGGAGGTTCATGGAGATTCATGGAGATTCATGGACATTCACAGAGATTCATGGAGGTTCATGGAGATTCATGGAGGTTCATGGACATTCATGGAGATTCATGGAGATTCATTCATGGAGATACATGGATATTCATGGAGTTCATGGAGATTCATGGAGCTTCATGGAGATTTATGGAGATTCATGGAGATTTATGGAGATTCATAGAGATTCATGGAGGTTCATGGAGATTCATGGAGATTCATGGACATTCACAGAGATTCATGGAGGTTCATGGAGATTCATGGCGGTTCATAGGGATTCATGGAGATTCATGGAGTTCATGGAGATTCATGGAGGTTCATGGAGATTCATGGAGATTCATGGAGATTCATGGAGATTCATAGAGATTCATGGAGGTTCATGGAGATTCATGGAGATTCATGGACATTCACAGAGATTCATGGAGGTTCATGGAGATTCATTCATGGAGATTCATGCAGAATCATAGAGATTCATGGAGGTTCATAGAGATTCATAGAGAAACATGGAGATTCATGGAGGTTCATGGAGATTCTTGGAGGTTCATGGACATTCATGGAGATTCATGGAGATACATTCATGGAGATACATGGAGATTCATGGAGATACATGGAGATTCATGGAGTTCATGGACATTCATGGAGATTCATGGAGATTCATTCATGGAGATACATGGAGATTCATGGAGTTCATGGAGATTCATGGAGCTTCATGGAGATTTATGGAGTTTCATGGAGGTTCATGGACAATCATGGAGATTCATGGATATTCACAGAGATTTATGGAGGTTCATGGATATTCATAGAGGTTCATGGAGAATCATGGAGATTCATGGAGATTCATAGAGATTCATGGAGGTTCATGGAGATTCATGGAGATTCATGGACGTTCACAGAGATTCATGGAGGTTCATGGAGATTCATGGAGGTTCATGGAGAATCATGGAGCTTCATGGAGATTCATTCATGGAGATTCATGGAGATTCATGGAGATTCATAGGGATTCATGGAGGTTCATGGAGATTCATGGAGATACATGGAGATTCATGGAGTTCATGGAGATTCATGGAGGTTCATGGAGATTCATGGAGATTCATGGAGATTCATGGAGATTCATAGAGATTCATGGAGGTTCATGGAGATTCATGGAGATTCATGGAGATTTATGGAGATTCATAGAGCTTCATGGAGGTTCATGGAGATTCATGGACATTCACAGAGATTCATGGAGGTTCATGGAGATTCATGGAGGTTCATGGAGATTCATGGAGCTTGATGGAGATTTATGGAGATTCATGGAGATTTATGGAGATTCATAGAGATTCATGGAGGTTCATGGAGATTCATGGAGATTCATGGACATTCGCAGAGATTCATGGAGGTTCATGGAGATTCATGGAGGTTCATGGAGATTCATGGAGGTTCATGGAGATTCATGGAGATTCATGGACATTCACAGAGATTCATGGAGGTTCATGGAGATTCATGTAGGTTCATGGAGAATCATGGAGCTTCATGGAGATTCATCCATGGAGATACATAGAGATTCATGGAGATTCATAGGGATTCATGGAGATTCATGGAGGTTCATGGAGATTCTTGGAGGTTCATGGACATTCATGGAGATTCATGGAGATACATTCATGGAGATACATGGAGATTCATGGAGTTCATGGACATTCATGGAGATTCATGGAGATTCATTCATGGAGATACATTCATGGAGATACATGGAGATTCATGGAGATACATGGAGATTCATGGAGATTCTTGGAGGTTCATGGACATTCATGGAGATTCATGGAGATACATGGAGATTCATGGAGTTCATGGACATTCATGGAGATTCATGGAGATTCATTCATGGAGATACATGGAGATTCATGGAGTTCATGGAGATTCATGGAGCTTCATGGAGATTTATGGAGTTTCATGGAGATTTATGGAGATTCATAGAGATTAATGGAGGTTCATGGAGATTCATGGAGATTCATAGGGATTCATGGAAGTTCATGGAGATTCATGGAGCTTCATGGAGATTTATGGAGATTCATGGAGATTTATGGAGATTCATGGAGATTCATGGAGGTTCATGGAGATTCATGGAGGTTCATGGAGATTCATGGAGATTCATGGACATTCACAAAGATTCATGGAGGTTCATGGAGATTCATGGAGGTTCATGGAGAATCATGGAGCTTCATGGAGATTCATTCATGGAGATTCATGGAGATTCATGGAGATTCATAGGGATTTATGGAGGTTCATAGAGATTCATAGAGAAACATGGAGAATCATGAAGTTTCATGGAGATTCAGTCATGGAGATTCATGGAGAATCATAGAGATTCATGGAGGTTCATGGAGATTCATGGAGATACATGGAGATTCATGGAGTTCATGGAGATTCATGGAGCTTCATGGAGATTTATGGAGATTCATGGAGATTTATGGAGATTCATAGAGATTCATGGAGGTTCATGGAGATTCATGGAGATTCATGGACATTCACAGAGATTCATGGAGGTTCATGGAGATTCATGGAGGTTGATGGAGATTCACAGAGATTCATGGAGGTTCATGGAGATTCATGGAGGTTCATGGAGATTCATAGAGATTCATGGAGGTTCATGGAGATTCATGGAGATTCATGGACATGCACAGAGATTCATGGAGGTTCATGGAGATTCATTCATGGAGATTCATGGAGAATCATAGAGATTCATGGAGGTTCATAGAGATTCACAGAGAAACATGGAGATTCATGGAGGTTCATGGATATTCTTGGAGGTTCATGGACATTCATGGACATTCATGGAGATACATTCATGGAGATACATGGAGATTCATGGAGTTCATGGACATTCATGGAGATTCATGGAGATTCATTCATGGAGATACATGGAGATTCATGGAGTTCATGGAGATTCATGGAGCTTCATGGAGATTTATGGAGATTCATAGAGATTCATGGAGGTTCATGGAGGTTCATGGAGATTCATGGAGATTCATGGACATTCACAGAGATTCATGGAGGTTCATGGAGATTCATGGAGGTTCATGGACATTCATGGAGATTCATGGAGATTCATTCATGGAGATACATGGATATTCATGGAGTTCATGGAGATTCATGGAGCTTCATGGAGATTTATGGAGATTCATGGAGATTTATGGAGATTCATAGAGATTCATGGAGGTTCATGGAGATTCATGGAGATTCATGGACATTCACAGAGATTCATGGAGGTTCATGGAGATTCATGGCGGTTCATAGGGATTCATGGAGATTCATGGAGTTCATGGAGATTCATGGAGGTTCATGGAGATTCATGGAGATTCATGGAGATTCATGGAGATTCATAGAGATTCATGGAGGTTCATGGAGATTCATGGAGATTCATGGACATTCACAGAGATTCATGGAGGTTCATGGAGATTCATTCATGGAGATTCATGCAGAATCATAGAGATTCATGGAGGTTCATAGAGATTCATAGAGAAACATGGAGATTCATGGAGGTTCATGGAGATTCTTGGAGGTTCATGGACATTCATGGAGATTCATGGAGATACATTCATGGAGATACATGGAGATTCATGGAGATACATGGAGATTCATGGAGTTCATGGACATTCATGGAGATTCATGGAGATTCATTCATGGAGATACATGGAGATTCATGGAGTTCATGGAGATTCATGGAGCTTCATGGAGATTTATGGAGTTTCATGGAGGTTCATGGACAATCATGGAGATTCATGGATATTCACAGAGATTTATGGAGGTTCATGGATATTCATAGAGGTTCATGGAGAATCATGGAGATTCATGGAGATTCATAGAGATTCATGGAGGTTCATGGAGATTCATGGAGATTCATGGAAATTCATGGAGATTCATGGAGATTCAGTCATGGAGATTCATGGAGAATCATAGAGATTCATGGAGGTTCATGGAGATTCATGGAGATACATGGAGATTCATGGAGTTCATGGAGATTCATGGAGGTTCATGGAGATTCATGGAGATTCATGGAGATTCATAGAGATTCATGGAGGTTCATGGAGATTCATGGAGATTCATGGACATCCACATAGATTCATGGAGGTTCATGGAGATTCATGGAGGTTCATGGAGAATCATGGAGCTTCATGGAGATTCATTCATGGAGATTTATGGAGAATCATAGAGATTCATGGAGGTTCATGGAGATTCAAAGAGAAACATGGAGATTCATGGAGGTTCATGGAGATTCAGTCATGGAGATTCATGGAGAATCATAGAGATTTATGGAGATTCATGGAGATTTATGGAGATTCATAGAGATTCATGGAGGTTCATGGAGATTCATGGAGATTCATGGACATTCACAGAGATTCATGGAGGTTCATGGAGATTCATGGAGGTTCATGGAGATTCATTCATGGAGATTCATGGCGATTCATTTAGATTCATAGGGATTCATGGATGTTCATGGAGGTTCATGGAGATTCATAGAGATTCATGGAAGTTCATGGAGATTCATGGAGATTCATGGAGATTCATAGACATTCACAGAGATTCATGGAGGTTCATGGAGATTCATGGACATTCATGGAGATTCAAGGAGATTCACAGAGATTCATGGAGGTTCATGGAGATTCATGGAGGTTCATGGAAATTAATGGAGATTCATGGAGATTCAGTCATGGAGATTCATGGAGAATCATAGAGATTCATGGAGGTTCATGGAGATTCATGGAGATACATGGAGATTCATGGAGTTCATGGATATTCATGGAGGTTCATGGATATTCATGGAGATTCATGGAGATTCATAGAGATTCATGGAGGTTCATGGAGATTCATGGAGATTCATGGACATCCACAGAGATTCATGGAGGTTCATGGAGATTCATGGAGGTTCATGGAGAATCATGGAGCTTCATCTAGATTCATTCATGGAGATTTATGGAGAATCATAGAGATTCATGGAGGTTCATGGAGATTCAAAGAGAAACATGGAGATTCATGGAGGTTCATGGAGATTCAGTCATGGAGATTCATGGAGAATCATAGAGATTCATGGAGGTTCATGGAGATTCATGGAGGTTCATGGAGATTCATTCATGGAGATTCATGGAGATTCATGGAGATTCATAGGGATTCATGGAGGTTCATGGAGGTTCATGGAGATTCATGGAGATACATGGAGATTCATGGAGTTCATGGAGATTCATGGAGGTTCATGGAGATTCATGGAGATTCATGGAGATTCATGGAGATTCATAGAGATTCATGGAGGTTCATGGAGATTCATGGAGATTCATGGACATGCACAGAGATTCATGGAGGTTCATGGAGATTCATTCATGGAGATTCATGGAGAATCATAGAGATTCATGGAGGTTCATAGAGATTCACAGAGAAACATGGAGATTCATGGAGGTTCATGGATATTCTTGGAGGTTCATGGACATTCATGGACATTCATGGAGATACATTCATGGAGATACATGGAGATTCATGGAGTTCATGGACATTCATGGAGATTCATGGAGATTCATTCATGGAGATACATGGAGATTCATGGAGTTCATGGAGATTCATGGAGCTTCATGGAGATTTATGGAGATTCATAGAGATTCATGGAGGTTCATGGAGGTTCATGGAGATTCATGGAGATTCATGGACATTCACAGAGATTCATGGAGGTTCATGGAGATTCATGGAGGTTCATGGACATTCATGGAGATTCATGGAGATTCATTCATGGAGATACATGGATATTCATGGAGTTCATGGAGATTCATGGAGCTTCATGGAGATTTATGGAGATTCATGGAGATTTATGGAGATTCATAGAGATTCATGGAGGTTCATGGAGATTCATGGAGATTCATGGACATTCACAGAGATTCATGGAGGTTCATGGAGATTCATGGCGGTTCATAGGGATTCATGGAGATTCATGGAGTTCATGGAGATTCATGGAGGTTCATGGAGATTCATGGAGATTCATGGAGATTCATGGAGATTCATAGAGATTCATGGAGGTTCATGGAGATTCATGGAGATTCATGGACATTCACAGAGATTCATGGAGGTTCATGGAGATTCATTCATGGAGATTCATGCAGAATCATAGAGATTCATGGAGGTTCATAGAGATTCATAGAGAAACATGGAGATTCATGGAGGTTCATGGAGATTCTTGGAGGTTCATGGACATTCATGGAGATTCATGGAGATACATTCATGGAGATACATGGAGATTCATGGAGATACATGGAGATTCATGGAGTTCATGGACATTCATGGAGATTCATGGAGATTCATTCATGGAGATACATGGAGATTCATGGAGTTCATGGAGATTCATGGAGCTTCATGGAGATTTATGGAGTTTCATGGAGGTTCATGGACAATCATGGAGATTCATGGATATTCACAGAGATTTATGGAGGTTCATGGATATTCATAGAGGTTCATGGAGAATCATGGAGATTCATGGAGATTCATAGAGATTCATGGAGGTTCATGGAGATTCATGGAGATTCATGGACGTTCACAGAGATTCATGGAGGTTCATGGAGATTCATGGAGGTTCATGGAGAATCATGGAGCTTCATGGAGATTCATTCATGGAGATTCATGGAGATTCATGGAGATTCATAGGGATTCATGGAGGTTCATGGAGATTCATGGAGATACATGGAGATTCATGGAGTTCATGGAGATTCATGGAGGTTCATGGAGATTCATGGAGATTCATGGAGATTCATGGAGATTCATAGAGATTCATGGAGGTTCATGGAGATTCATGGAGATTCATGGAGATTTATGGAGATTCATAGAGATTCATGGAGGTTCATGGAGATTCATGGACATTCACAGAGATTCATGGAGGTTCATGGAGATTCATGGAGGTTCATGGAGATTCATGGAGCTTGATGGAGATTTATGGAGATTCATGGAGATTTATGGAGATTCATAGAGATTCATGGAGGTTCATGGAGATTCATGGAGATTCATGGACATTCGCAGAGATTCATGGAGGTTCATGGAGATTCATGGAGGTTCATGGAGATTCATGGAGGTTCATGGAGATTCATGGAGATTCATGGACATTCACAGAGATTCATGGAGGTTCATGGAGATTCATGTAGGTTCATGGAGAATCATGGAGCTTCATGGAGATTCATCCATGGAGATACATAGAGATTCATGGAGATTCATAGGGATTCATGGAGATTCATGGAGGTTCATGGAGATTCTTGGAGGTTCATGGACATTCATGGAGATTCATGGAGATACATTCATGGAGATACATGGAGATTCATGGAGTTCATGGACATTCATGGAGATTCATGGAGATTCATTCATGGAGATACATTCATGGAGATACATGGAGATTCATGGAGATACATGGAGATTCATGGAGATTCTTGGAGGTTCATGGACATTCATGGAGATTCATGGAGATACATGGAGATTCATGGAGTTCATGGACATTCATGGAGATTCATGGAGATTCATTCATGGAGATACATGGAGATTCATGGAGTTCATGGAGATTCATGGAGCTTCATGGAGATTTATGGAGTTTCATGGAGATTTATGGAGATTCATAGAGATTAATGGAGGTTCATGGAGATTCATGGAGCTTCATGGAGATTTATGGAGATTCATGGAGATTTATGGAGATTCATGGAGATTCATGGAGGTTCATGGAGATTCATGGAGGTTCATGGAGATTCATGGAGATTCATGGACATTCACAAAGATTCATGGAGGTTCATGGAGATTCATGGAGGTTCATGGAGAATCATGGAGCTTCATGGAGATTCATTCATGGAGATTCATGGAGATTCATGGAGATTCATAGGGATTTATGGAGGTTCATAGAGATTCATAGAGAAACATGGAGAATCATGAAGTTTCATGGAGATTCAGTCATGGAGATTCATGGAGAATCATAGAGATTCATGGAGGTTCATGGAGATTCATGGAGATACATAGAGATTCATGGAGGTTCATGGAGATTCATGGAGATACATGGAGATTCATGGAGTTCATGGAGATTCATGGAGCTTCATGGAGATTTATGGAGATTCATGGAGATTTATGGAGATTCATAGAGATTCATGGAGGTTCATGGAGATTCATGGAGATTCATGGACATTCACAGAGATTCATGGAGGTTCATGGAGATTCATGGAGGTTGATGGAGATTCACAGAGATTCATGGAGGTTCATGGAGATTCATGGAGGTTCATGGAGATTCATAGAGATTCATGGAGGTTCATGGAGATTCATGGAGATTCATGGACATGCACAGAGATTCATGGAGGTTCATGGAGATTCATTCATGGAGATTCATGGAGAATCATAGAGATTCATGGAGGTTCATAGAGATTCACAGAGAAACATGGAGATTCATGGAGGTTCATGGATATTCTTGGAGGTTCATGGACATTCATGGACATTCATGGAGATACATTCATGGAGATACATGGAGATTCATGGAGTTCATGGACATTCATGGAGATTCATGGAGATTCATTCATGGAGATACATGGAGATTCATGGAGTTCATGGAGATTCATGGAGCTTCATGGAGATTTATGGAGATTCATAGAGATTCATGGAGGTTCATGGAGGTTCATGGAGATTCATGGAGATTCATGGACATTCACAGAGATTCATGGAGGTTCATGGAGATTCATGGAGGTTCATGGACATTCATGGAGATTCATGGAGATTCATTCATGGAGATACATGGATATTCATGGAGTTCATGGAGATTCATGGAGCTTCATGGAGATTTATGGAGATTCATGGAGATTTATGGAGATTCATAGAGATTCATGGAGGTTCATGGAGATTCATGGAGATTCATGGACATTCACAGAGATTCATGGAGGTTCATGGAGATTCATGGCGGTTCATAGGGATTCATGGAGATTCATGGAGTTCATGGAGATTCATGGAGGTTCATGGAGATTCATGGAGATTCATGGAGATTCATGGAGATTCATAGAGATTCATGGAGGTTCATGGAGATTCATGGAGATTCATGGACATTCACAGAGATTCATGGAGGTTCATGGAGATTCATTCATGGAGATTCATGCAGAATCATAGAGATTCATGGAGGTTCATAGAGATTCATAGAGAAACATGGAGATTCATGGAGGTTCATGGAGATTCTTGGAGGTTCATGGACATTCATGGAGATTCATGGAGATACATTCATGGAGATACATGGAGATTCATGGAGATACATGGAGATTCATGGAGTTCATGGACATTCATGGAGATTCATGGAGATTCATTCATGGAGATACATGGAGATTCATGGAGTTCATGGAGATTCATGGAGCTTCATGGAGATTTATGGAGTTTCATGGAGGTTCATGGACAATCATGGAGATTCATGGATATTCACAGAGATTTATGGAGGTTCATGGATATTCATAGAGGTTCATGGAGAATCATGGAGATTCATGGAGATTCATAGAGATTCATGGAGGTTCATGGAGATTCATGGAGATTCATGGACGTTCACAGAGATTCATGGAGGTTCATGGAGATTCATGGAGGTTCATGGAGAATCATGGAGCTTCATGGAGATTCATTCATGGAGATTCATGGAGATTCATGGAGATTCATAGGGATTCATGGAGGTTCATGGAGATTCATGGAGATACATGGAGATTCATGGAGTTCATGGAGATTCATGGAGGTTCATGGAGATTCATGGAGGTTCATGGAGATTCATGGAGATTCATGGACATTCACAAAGATTCATGGAGGTTCATGGAGATTCATGGAGGTTCATGGAGAATCATGGAGCTTCATGGAGATTCATTCATGGAGATTCATGGAGATTCATGGAGATTCATAGGGATTTATGGAGGTTCATAGAGATTCATAGAGAAACATGGAGAATCATGAAGTTTCATGGAGATTCAGTCATGGAGATTCATGGAGAATCATAGAGATTCATGGAGGTTCATGGAGAATCATGGAGCTTCATGGAGATTCATTCATGGAGATTCATGGAGATTCATGGAGATTCATGGAGATACATGGAGATTCATGGAGTTCATGGAGATTCATGGAGCTTCATGGAGATTTATGGAGATTCATGGAGATTTATGGAGATTCATAGAGATTCATGGAGGTTCATGGAGATTCATGGAGATTCATGGACATTCACAGAGATTCATGGAGGTTCATGGAGATTCATGGAGGTTGATGGAGATTCACAGAGATTCATGGAGGTTCATGGAGATTCATGGAGGTTCATGGAGATTCATAGAGATTCATGGAGGTTCATGGAGATTCATGGAGATTCATGGACATGCACAGAGATTCATGGAGGTTCATGGAGATTCATTCATGGAGATTCATGGAGAATCATAGAGATTCATGGAGGTTCATAGAGATTCACAGAGAAACATGGAGATTCATGGAGGTTCATGGATATTCTTGGAGGTTCATGGACATTCATGGACATTCATGGAGATACATTCATGGAGATACATGGAGATTCATGGAGTTCATGGACATTCATGGAGATTCATGGAGATTCATTCATGGAGATACATGGAGATTCATGGAGTTCATGGAGATTCATGGAGCTTCATGGAGATTTATGGAGATTCATAGAGATTCATGGAGGTTCATGGAGGTTCATGGAGATTCATGGAGATTCATGGACATTCACAGAGATTCATGGAGGTTCATGGAGATTCATGGAGGTTCATGGACATTCATGGAGATTCATGGAGATTCATTCATGGAGATACATGGATATTCATGGAGTTCATGGAGATTCATGGAGCTTCATGGAGATTTATGGAGATTCATGGAGATTTATGGAGATTCATAGAGATTCATGGAGGTTCATGGAGATTCATGGAGATTCATGGACATTCACAGAGATTCATGGAGGTTCATGGAGATTCATGGCGGTTCATAGGGATTCATGGAGATTCATGGAGTTCATGGAGATTCATGGAGGTTCATGGAGATTCATGGAGATTCATGGAGATTCATGGAGATTCATAGAGATTCATGGAGGTTCATGGAGATTCATGGAGATTCATGGACATTCACAGAGATTCATGGAGGTTCATGGAGATTCATTCATGGAGATTTATGCAGAATCATAGAGATTCATGGAGGTTCATAGAGATTCATAGAGAAACATGGAGATTCATGGAGGTTCATGGAGATTCTTGGAGGTTCATGGACATTCATGGAGATTCATGGAGATACATTCATGGAGATACATGGAGATTCATGGAGATACATGGAGATTCATGGAGTTCATGGACATTCATGGAGATTCATGGAGATTCATTCATGGAGATACATGGAGATTCATGGAGTTCATGGAGATTCATGGAGCTTCATGGAGATTTATGGAGTTTCATGGAGGTTCATGGACAATCATGGAGATTCATGGATATTCACAGAGATTTATGGAGGTTCATGGATATTCATAGAGGTTCATGGAGAATCATGGAGATTCATGGAGATTCATAGAGATTCATGGAGGTTCATGGAGATTCATGGAGATTCATGGACGTTCACAGAGATTCATGGAGGTTCATGGAGATTCATGGAGGTTCATGGAGAATCATGGAGCTTCATGGAGATTCATTCATGGAGATTCATGGAGATTCATGGAGATTCATAGGGATTCATGGAGGTTCATGGAGATTCATGGAGATACATGGAGATTCATGGAGTTCATGGAGATTCATGGAGGTTCATGGAGATTCATGGAGATTCATGGAGATTCATGGAGATTCATAGAGATTCATGGAGGTTCATGGCGATTCATGGAGATTCATGGAGATTTATGGAGATTCATAGAGATTCATGGAGGTTCATGGAGATTCATGGACATTCACAGAGATTCATGGAGGTTCATGGAGATTCATGGAGGTTCATGGAGATTCATTCATGGAGATTCATGGAGATTCATGGAAATTCATAGGGATTCATGGAGTTCATGGAGATTCCTGGAGCTTCATGGAGATTTATGGGGATTCATGGAGATTTATGGAGATTCATAGAGATTCATGGAAGTTCATGGAGATTCATGGAGATTCATGGACATTCACAGAGATTCATGGAGGTTCATGGAGATTCATGGAGGTTCATGGAGATTCATGGAGCTTGATGGAGATTTATGGAGATTCATGGAGATTTATGGAGATTCATAGAGATTCATGGAGGTTCATGGAGATTCATGGAGATTCATGGACATTCGCAGAGATTCATGGAGGTTCATGGAGATTCATGGAGGTTCATGGAGATTCATGGAGGTTCATGGAGATTCATGGAGATTCATGGACATTCACAGAGATTCATGGAGGTTCATGGAGATTCATGTAGGTTCATGGAGAATCATGGAGCTTCATGGAGATTCATCCATGGAGATACATAGAGATTCATGGAGATTCATAGGGATTCATGGAGATTCATGGAGGTTCATGGAGATTCTTGGAGGTTCATGGACATTCATGGAGATTCATGGAGATACATTCATGGAGATACATGGAGATTCATGGAGTTCATGGACATTCATGGAGATTCATGGAGATTCATTCATGGAGATACATTCATGGAGATACATGGAGATTCATGGAGATACATGGAGATTCATGGAGATTCTTGGAGGTTCATGGACATTCATGGAGATTCATGGAGATACATGGAGATTCATGGAGTTCATGGACATTCATGGAGATTCATGGAGATTCATTCATGGAGATACATGGAGATTCATGGAGTTCATGGAGATTCATGGAGCTTCATGGAGATTTATGGAGTTTCATGGAGATTTATGGAGATTCATAGAGATTAATGGAGGTTCATGGAGATTCATGGAGATTCATAGGGATTCATGGAAGTTCATGGAGATTCATGGAGCTTCATGGAGATTTATGGAGATTCATGGAGATTTATGGAGATTCATGGAGATTCATGGAGGTTCATGGAGATTCATGGAGATTCATGGACATTCACAGAGATTCATGGAGGTTCATGGAGATTCATGGAGGTTGATGGAGATTCACAGAGATTCATGGAGGTTCATGGAGATTCATGGAGGTTCATGGAGATTCATTCATGGAGATTCATGGAGATTCATAGGGATTCATGGAGGTTCATGGAGGTTCATGGAGATTCATGGAGATTCATGGAGGTTCATGGAGATTCATGGAGATTCATGGAGATTCATGGAGATTCGTAGAGATTCATGGAGGTTCATGGAGATTCATGGAGATTCATGGACATTCACAGAGATTCATGGAGGTTCATGGAGATTCATTCATGGAGATTCATGGAGAATCATAGAGATTCATGGAGGTTCATAGAGATTCATAGAGAAACATGGAGATTCATGGAGGTTCATGGAGATTCTTGGAGGTTCATGGACATTCATGGCGATTCATGGAGGTTCATGGAGGTTCATGGAGGTTCATGGAGAATCATGGAGCTTCATGGAGATTCATTCATGGAGATTCATGGAGATTCATGGAGATTCATAGGGATTTATGGAGGTTCATGGAGATTCATGGACATTCATGGAGATTCAAGGAGATTCACAGAGATTCATGGAGGTTCATGGAGATTCATGGAGGTTCATGGAAATTCATGGAGATTCATGGAGATTCAGTCATGGAGATTCATGGAGAATCATAGAGATTCATGGAGGTTCATGGAGATTCATGGAGATACATGGAGATTCATGGAGTTCATGGAGATTCATGGAGGTTCATGGAGATTCATCGAGATTCATGGAGATTCATAGAGATTCATGGAGGTTCATGGAGATTCATGGAGATTCATGGACATCCACAGAGATTCATGGAGGTTCATGGAGATTCATGGAGGTTCATGGAGAATCATGGAGCTTCATGGAGATTCATTCATGGAGATTTATGGAGAATCATAGAGATTCATGGAGGTTCATGGAGATTCAAAGAGAAACATGGAGATTCATGGAGGTTCATGGAGATTCAGTCATGGAGATTCATGGAGAATCATAGAGATTTATGGAGATTCATGGAGATTTATGGAGATTCATAGAGATTCATGGAGGTTCATGGAGATTCATGGAGATTCATGGACATTCACAGAGATTCATGGAGGTTCATGGAGATTCATGGAGGTTCATGGAGATTCATTCATGGAGATTCATGGAGATTCATAGGGATTCATGGATGTTCATGGAGGTTCATGGAGATTCATAGAGATTCATGGAAGTTCATGGAGATTCATGGAGATTCATAGACATTCACAGAGATTCATGGAGGTTCATGGAGATTCATGGACATTCATGGAGATTCAAGGAGATTCACAGAGATTCATGGAGGTTCATGGAGATTCATGGAGGTTCATGGAAATTAATGGAGATTCATGGAGATTCAGTCATGGAGATTCATGGAGAATCATAGAGATTCATGGAGGTTCATGGAGATTCATGGAGATACATGGAGATTCATGCAGTTCATGGATATTCATGGAGGTTCATGGATATTCATGGAGATTCATGGAGATTCATAGAGATTCATGGAGGTTCATGGAGATTCATGGAGATTCATGGGCATCCACAGAGATTCATGGAGGTTCATGGAGATTCATGGAGGTTCATGGAGAATCATGGAGCTTCATGGACATTCACAGAGATTCATGGAGGTTCATGGAGATTCATTCATGGAGATTCATGGAGAATCATAGAGATTCATGGAGGTTCATAGAGATTCATAGAGAAACATGGAGATTCATGGAGGTTCATGGAGATTCTTGGAGGTTCATGGACATTCATGGCGATTCATGGAGGTTCATGGAGGTTCATGGAGGTTCATGGAGAATCATGGAGCTTCATGGAGATTCATTCATGGAGATTCATGGAGATTCATGGAGATTCATAGGGATTTATGGAGGTTCATGGAGATTCATGGACATTCATGGAGATTCAAGGAGATTCACAGAGATTCATGGAGGTTCATGGAGATTCTTGGAGGTTCATGGAAATTCATGGAGATTCATGGAGATTCAGTCATGGAGATTCATGGAGAATCATGGAGATTCATGGAGGTTCATGGAGATTCATGGAGATACATGGAGATTCATGGAGTTCATGGAGATTCATGGAGGTTCATGGAGATTCATCGAGATTCATGGAGATTCATAGAGATTCATGGAGGTTCATGGAGATTCATGGAGATTCATGGACATCCACAGAGATTCATGGAGGTTCATGGAGATTCATGGAGGTTCATGGAGAATCATGGAGCTTCATGGAGATTCATTCATGGAGATTTATGGAGAATCATAGAGATTCATGGAGGTTCATGGAGATTCAAAGAGAAACATGGAGATTCATGGAGGTTCATGGAGATTCAGTCATGGAGATTCATGGAGAATCATAGAGATTTATGGAGATTCATGGAGATTTATGGAGATTCATAGAGATTCATGGAGGTTCATGGAGATTCATGGAGATTCATGGACATTCACAGAGATTCATGGAGGTTCATGGAGATTCATGGAGGTTCATGGAGATTCATTCATGGAGATTCATGGAGATTCATGGAGATTCATAGGGATTCATGGATGTTCATGGAGGTTCATGGAGATTCATAGAGATTCATGGAAGTTCATGGAGATTCATGGAGATTCATAGACATTCACAGAGATTCATGGAGGTTCATGGAGATTCATGGACATTCATGGAGATTCAAGGAGATTCACAGAGATTCATGGAGGTTCATGGAGATTCATGGAGGTTCATGGAAATTAATGGAGATTCATGGAGATTCAGTCATGGAGATTCATGGAGAATCATAGAGATTCATGGAGGTTCATGGAGATTCATGGAGATACATGGAGATTCATGGAGTTCATGGATATTCATGGAGGTTCATGGATATTCATGGAGATTCATGGAGATTCATAGAGATTCATGGAGGTTCATGGAGATTCATGGAGATTCATGGGCATCCACAGAGATTCATGGAGGTTCATGGAGATTCATGGAGGTTCATGGAGAATCATGGAGCTTCATCTAGATTCATTCATGGAGATTTATGGAGAATCATAGAGATTCATGGAGGTTCATGGAGATTCAAAGAGAAACATGGAGATTCATGGAGGTTCATGGAGATTCAGTCATGGAGATTCATGGAGAATCATAGAGATTCATGGAGGTTCATGGAGATTCATGGAGGTTCATGGAGATTCATGGAGGTTCATGGAGATTCATTCATGGAGATTCATGGAGATTCATGGAGATTCATAGGGATTCATGGAGGTTCATGGAGGTTCATGGAGATTCATGGAGATACATGGAGATTCATGGAGTTCATGGAGATTCATGGAGGTTCATGGAGATTCATGGAGATTCATGGAGATTCATGGAGATTCATAGAGATTCATGGAGGTTCATGGAGATTCATGGAGATTCATGGAGTTCATGGAGATTCATGGAGCTTCATGGAGATTTATGGAGATTCATGGGGAATCATAGAGATTCATGGAGGTTCATAGAGATTCACAGAGAAACATGGAGATTCATGGAGATTCATGGAGCTTCATGGAGATTTATGGAGATTCATAGAGATTCATGGAGGTTCATGGAGGTTCATGGAGATTCATGGAGATTCATGGACATTCACAGAGATTCATGGAGGTGCATGGAGATTCATGGAGGTTCATGGACATTCATGGAGATTCATGGAGATTCATGGAGATTCATTCATGGAGATACATGGATATTCATGGAGTTCATGGAGATTCATGGAGCTTCATGGAGATTTATGGAGATTCATGGAGATTCATGGACATTCACAGAGATTCATGGAGGTTCATGGAGATTCATGGCGGTTCATAGGGATTCATGGAGGTTCATGGAGATTCATGGAGATACATGGAGATTCATGGAGTTCATGGAGATTCATGGAGGTTCATGGAGATTCATGGAGATTCACGGAGATTCATGGAGATTCATAGAGATTCATGGAGGTTCATGGAGATTCATGGAGATTCATGGACATTCACAGAGATTCATGGAGGTTCATGGAGATTCATTCATGGAGATTTATGGAGAATCATAGAGATTCATGGAGGTTCATGGAGATTCAAAGAGAAACATGGAGATTCATGGAGGTTCATGGAGATTCAGTCATGGAGATTCATGGAGAATCATAGAGATTTATGGAGATTCATGGAGATTTATGGAGATTCATAGAGATTCATGGAGGTTCATGGAGATTCATGGAGATTCATGGACATTCACAGAGATTCATGGAGGTTCATGGAGATTCATGGAGGTTCATGGAGATTCATTCATGGAGATTCATGGAGATTCATGGAGATTCATAGGGATTCATGGATGTTCATGGAGGTTCATGGAGATTCATAGAGATTCATGGAAGTTCATGGAGATTCATGGAGATTCATAGACATTCACAGAGATTCATGGAGGTTCATGGAGATTCATGGACATTCATGGAGATTCAAGGAGATTCACAGAGATTCATGGAGGTTCATGGAGATTCATGGAGGTTCATGGAAATTAATGGAGATTCATGGAGATTCAGTCATGGAGATTCATGGAGAATCATAGAGATTCATGGAGGTTCATGGAGATTCATGGAGATACATGGAGATTCATGGAGTTCATGGATATTCATGGAGGTTCATGGATATTCTTGGAGGTTCATGGACATTCATGGAGATTCATGGAGATACATTCATGGAGATACATGGAGATTCATGGAGTTCATGGACATTCATGGAGATTCATGGAGATTCATTCATGGAGATACATGGAGATTCATGGAGTTCATGGAGATTCATGGAGCTTCATGGAGATTTATGGAGATTCATAGAGATTCATGGAGGTTCATGGAGGTTCATGGAGATTCATGGAGATTCATGGACATTCACAGAGATTCATGGAGGTGCATGGAGATTCATGGAGGTTCATGGACATTCATGGAGATTCATGGAGATTCATGGAGATTCATTCATGGAGATACATGGATATTCATGGAGTTCATGGAGATTCATGGAGCTTCATGGAGATTTATGGAGATTCATGGAGATTCATGGACATTCACAGAGATTCATGGAGGTTCATGGAGATTCATGGCGGTTCATAGGGATTCATGGAGGTTCATGGAGGTTCATGGAGATTCATGGAGATACATGGAGATTCATGGAGTTCATGGAGATTCATGGAGGTTCATGGAGATTCATGGAGATTCACGGAGATTCATGGAGATTCATAGAGATTCATGGAGGTTCATGGAGATTCATGGAGATTCATGGACATTCACAGAGATTCATGGAGGTTCATGGAGATTCATTCATGGAGATTCATGCAGAATCATAGAGATTCATGGAGGTTCATAGAGATTCATAGAGAAACATGGAGATTCATGGAGGTTCATGGAGATTCTTGGAGGTTCATGGACATTCATGGAGATTCATGGAGATACATTCATGGAGATACATGGAGATTCATGGAGATACATGGAGATTCATGGAGTTCATGGACATTCATGGAGATTCATGGAGATTCATTCATGGAGATACATGGAGATTCATGGAGTTCATGGAGATTCATGGAGCTTCATGGAGATTTATGGAGTTTCATGGAGATTTATGGAGATTCATAGAGATTAATGGAGGTTCATGGAGATTCATGGAGATTCATAGGGATTCATGGAAGTTCATGGAGATTCATGGAGCTTCATGGAGATTTATGGAGATTCATGGAGATTTATGGAGATTCATGGAGATTCATGGAGGTTCATGGAGATTCATGGAGGTTCATGGAGATTCATGGAGATTCATGGACATTCACAAAGATTCATGGCGGTTCATGGAGATTCATGGAGGTTCATGGAGAATCATGGAGCTTCATGGAGATTCATTCATGGAGATTCATGGAGATTCATGGAGATTCATAGGGATTTATGGAGGTTCATGGAGATTAATGGAGGTTCATGGAGATTCATGGAGATTCATAGGGATTCATGGAAGTTCATGGAGATTCATGGAGCTTCATGGAGATTTATGGAGATTCATGGAGATTTATGGAGATTCATGGAGATTCATGGAGGTTCATGGAGATTCATGGAGGTTCATGGAGATTCATGGAGATTCATGGACATTCACAAAGATTCATGGAGGTTCATGGAGATTCATGGAGGTTCATGGAGAATCATGGAGCTTCATGGAGATTCATTCATGGAGATTCATGGAGATTCATGGAGATTCATAGGGATTTATGGAGGTTCATGGAGATTCATGGACATTCATGGAGATTCAAGGAGATTCACAGAGATTCATGGAGGTTCATGGAGATTCATGGAGGTTCATGGAAATTCATGGAGATTCATGGAGATTCAGTCATGGAGATTCATGGAGAATCATAGAGATTCATGGAGGTTCATGGAGATTCATGGAGATACATGGAGATTCATGGAGTTCATGGAGATTCATGGAGGTTCATGGAGATTCATGGAGATTCATGGAGATTCATAGAGATTCATGGAGGTTCATGGAGATTCATGGAGATTCATGGACATCCACAGAGATTCATGGAGGTTCATGGAGATTCATGGAGGTTCATGGAGAATCATGGAGCTTCATGGAGATTCATGGAGGTTCATGGAGATTCAGTCATGGAGATTCATGGAGAATCATAGAGATTTATGGAGATTCATGGAGATTTATGGAGATTCATAGAGATTCATGGAGGTTCATGGAGATTCATGGAGATTCATGGACATTCACAGAGATTCATGGAGGTTCATGGAGATTCATGGAGGTTCATGGAGATTCATGGCGATTCATTTAGATTCATAGGGATTCATGGATGTTCATGGAGGTTCATGGAGATTCATAGAGATTCATGGAAGTTCATGGAGATTCATGGAGATTCATAGACATTCACAGAGATTCATGGAGGTTCATGGAGATTCATGGACATTCATGGAGATTCAAGGAGATTCACAGAGATTCATGGAGGTTCATGGAGATTCATGGAGGTTCATGGAAATTAATGGAGATTCATGGAGATTCAGTCATGGAGATTCATGGAGAATCATAGAGATTCATGGAGGTTCATGGAGATTCATGGAGATACATGGAGATTCATGGAGTTCATGGATATTCATGGAGGTTCATGGATATTCATGGAGATTCATGGAGATTCATAGAGATTCATGGAGGTTCATGGAGATTCATGGAGATTCATGGAGATTCATAGGGATTTATGGAGGTTCATGGAGATTAATGGAGGTTCATGGAGATTCATGGAGATTCATAGGGATTCATGGAAGTTCATGGAGATTCATGGAGCTTCATGGAGATTTATGGAGATTCATGGAGATTTATGGAGATTCATGGAGATTCATGGAGGTTCATGGAGATTCATGGAGGTTCATGGAGATTCATGGAGATTCATGGACATTCACAAAGATTCATGGAGGTTCATGGAGATTCATGGAGGTTCATGGAGAATCATGGAGCTTCATGGAGATTCATTCATGGAGATTCATGGAGATTCATGGAGATTCATAGGGATTTATGGAGGTTCATGGAGATTCATGGACATTCATGGAGATTCAAGGAGATTCACAGAGATTCATGGAGGTTCATGGAGATTCATGGAGGTTCATGGAAATTCATGGAGATTCATGGAGATTCAGTCATGGAGATTCATGGAGAATCATAGAGATTCATGGAGGTTCATGGAGATTCATGGAGATACATGGAGATTCATGGAGTTCATGGAGATTCATGGAGGTTCATGGAGATTCATGGAGATTCATGGAGATTCATAGAGATTCATGGAGGTTCATGGAGATTCATGGAGATTCATGGACATCCACAGAGATTCATGGAGGTTCATGGAGATTCATGGAGGTTCATGGAGAATCATGGAGCTTCATGGAGATTCATTCATGGAGATTTATGGAGAATCATAGAGATTCATGGAGGTTCATGGAGATTCAAAGAGAAACATGGAGATTCATGGAGGTTCATGGAGATTCAGTCATGGAGATTCATGGAGAATCATAGAGATTTATGGAGATTCATGGAGATTTATGGAGATTCATAGAGATTCATGGAGGTTCATGGAGATTCATGGAAATTTATGGACATTCACAGAGATTCATGGAGGTTCATGGAGATTCATGGAGGTTCATGGAGATTCATGGCGATTCATTTAGATTCATAGGGATTCATGGATGTTCATGGAGGTTCATGGAGATTCATAGAGATTCATGGAAGTTCATGGAGATTCATGGAGATTCATAGACATTCACAGAGATTCATGGAGGTTCATGGAGATTCATGGACATTCATGGAGATTCAAGGAGATTCACAGAGATTCATGGAGGTTCATGGAGATTCATGGAGGTTCATGGAAATTAATGGAGATTCATGGAGATTCAGTCATGGAGATTCATGGAGAATCATAGAGATTCATGGAGGTTCATGGAGATTCATGGAGATACATGGAGATTCATGGAGTTCATGGATATTCATGGAGGTTCATGGATATTCATGGAGATTCATGGAGATTCATAGAGATTCATGGAGGTTCATGGAGATTCATGGAGATTCATGGACATCCACAGAGATTCATGGAGGTTCATGGAGATTCATGGAGGTTCATGGAGAATCATGGAGCTTCATCTAGATTCATTCATGGAGATTTATGGAGAATCATAGAGATTCATGGAGGTTCATGGAGATTCAAAGAGAAACATGGAGATTCATGGAGGTTCATGGAGATTCAGTCATGGAGATTCATGGAGAATCATAGAGATTCATGGAGGTTCATGGAGATTCATGGAGGTTCATGGAGATTCATGGAGGTTCATGGAGATTCATTCATGGAGATTCATGGAGATTCATGGAGATTCATAGGGATTCATGGAGGTTCATGGAGGTTCATGGAGATTCATGGAGATACATGGAGATTCATGGAGTTCATGGAGATTCATGGAGGTTCATGGAGATTCATGGAGATTCATGGAGATTCATGGAGATTCATAGAGATTCATGGAGGTTCATGGAGATTCATGGAGATTCATGGACATGCACAGAGATTCATGGAGATTCAGTCATGGAGATTCATGGAGAATCATAGAGATTTATGGAGATTCATGGAGATTTATGGAGATTCATAGAGATTCATGGAGGTTCATGGAGATTCATGGAGATTCATGGACATTCACAGAGATTCATGGAGGTTCATGGAGATTCATGGAGGTTCATGGAGATTCATTCATGGAGATTCATGGAGATTCATGGAGATTCATAGGGATTCATGGATGTTCATGGAGGTTCATGGAGATTCATAGAGATTCATGGAAGTTCATGGAGATTCATGGAGATTCATAGACATTCACAGAGATTCATGGAGGTTCATGGAGATTCATGGACATTCATGGAGATTCAAGGAGATTCACAGAGATTCATGGAGGTTCATGGAGATTCATGGAGGTTCATGGAAATTAATGGAGATTCATGGAGATTCAGTCATGGAGATTCATGGAGAATCATAGAGATTCATGGAGGTTCATGGAGATTCATGGAGATACATGGAGATTCATGGAGTTCATGGATATTCATGGAGGTTCATGGATATTCATGGAGATTCATGGAGATTCATAGAGATTCATGGAGGTTCATGGAGATTCATGGAGATTCATGGGCATCCACAGAGATTCATGGAGGTTCATGGAGATTCATGGAGGTTCATGGAGAATCATGGAGCTTCATCTAGATTCATTCATGGAGATTTATGGAGAATCATAGAGATTCATGGAGGTTCATGGAGATTCAAAGAGAAACATGGAGATTCATGGAGGTTCATGGAGATTCAGTCATGGAGATTCATGGAGAATCATAGAGATTCATGGAGGTTCATGGAGATTCATGGAGGTTCATGGAGATTCATGGAGGTTCATGGAGATTCATTCATGGAGATTCATGGAGATTCATGGAGATTCATAGGGATTCATGGAGGTTCATGGAGGTTCATGGAGATTCATGGAGATACATGGAGATTCATGGAGTTCATGGAGATTCATGGAGGTTCATGGAGATTCATGGAGATTCATGGAGATTCATGGAGATTCATAGAGATTCATGGAGGTTCATGGAGATTCATGGAGATTCATGGAGTTCATGGAGATTCATGGAGCTTCATGGAGATTTATGGAGATTCATGGAGAATCATAGAGATTCATGGAGGTTCATAGAGATTCACAGAGAAACATGGAGATTCATGGAGGTTCATGGATATTCTTGGAGGTTCATGGACATTCATGGAGATACATGGAGATTCATGGAGTTCATGGACATTCATGGAGATTCATGGAGATTCATTCATGGAGATACATGGAGATTCATGGAGTTCATGGAGATTCATGGAGCTTCATGGAGATTTATGGAGATTCATAGAGATTCATGGAGGTTAATGGAGGTTCATGGAGATTCATGGAGATTCATGGACATTCACAGAGATTCATGGAGGTGCATGGAGATTCATGGAGGTTCATGGACATTCATGGAGATTCATGGAGATTCATGGAGATTCATTCATGGAGATACATGGATATTCATGGAGTTCATGGAGATTCATGGAGCTTCATGGAGATTTATGGAGATTCATGGAGATTCATGGACATTCACAGAGATTCATGGAGGTTCATGGAGATTCATGGCGGTTCATAGGGATTCATGGAGGTTCATGGAGGTTCATGGAGATTCATGGAGATACATGGAGATTCATGGAGTTCATGGAGATTCATGGAGGTTCATGGAGATTCATGGAGATTCACGGAGATTCATGGAGATTCATAGAGATTCATGGAGGTTCATGGAGATTCATGGAGATTCATGGACATTCACAGAGATTCATGGAGGTTCATGGAGATTCATTCATGGAGATTTATGGAGAATCATAGAGATTCATGGAGGTTCATGGAGATTCAAAGAGAAACATGGAGATTCATGGAGGTTCATGGAGATTCAGTCATGGAGATTCATGGAGAATCATAGAGATTTATGGAGATTCATGGAGATTTATGGAGATTCATAGAGATTCATGGAGGTTCATGGAGATTCATGGAGATTCATGGACATTCACAGAGATTCATGGAGGTTCATGGAGATTCATGGAGGTTCATGGAGATTCATTCATGGAGATTCATGGAGATTCATGGAGATTCATAGGGATTCATGGATGTTCATGGAGGTTCATGGAGATTCATAGAGATTCATGGAAGTTCATGGAGATTCATGGAGATTCATAGACATTCACAGAGATTCATGGAGGTTCATGGAGATTCATGGACATTCATGGAGATTCAAGGAGATTCACAGAGATTCATGGAGGTTCATGGAGATTCATGGAGGTTCATGGAAATTAATGGAGATTCATGGAGATTCAGTCATGGAGATTCATGGAGAATCATAGAGATTCATGGAGGTTCATGGAGATTCATGGAGATACATGGAGATTCATGGAGTTCATGGATATTCATGGAGGTTCATGGATATTCATGGAGATTCATGGAGATTCATAGAGATTCATGGAGGTTCATGGAGATTCATGGAGATTCATGGGCATCCACAGAGATTCATGGAGGTTCATGGAGATTCATGGAGGTTCATGGAGAATCATGGAGCTTCATCTAGATTCATTCATGGAGATTTATGGAGAATCATAGAGATTCATGGAGGTTCATGGAGATTCAAAGAGAAACATGGAGATTCATGGAGGTTCATGGAGATTCAGTCATGGAGATTCATGGAGAATCATAGAGATTCATGGAGGTTCATGGAGATTCATGGAGGTTCATGGAGATTCATGGACGTTCATGGAGATTCATTCATGGAGATTCATGGAGATTCATGGAGATTCATAGGGATTCATGGAGGTTCATGGAGGTTCATGGAGATTCATGGAGATACATGGAGATTCATAGGGATTCATGGAGGTTCATGGAGGTTCATGGAGATTCATGGAGATACATGGAGATTCATGGAGTTCATGGAGATTCATGGAGGTTCATGGAGATTCATGGAGATTCATGGAGATTCATGGAGATTCATAGAGATTCATGGAGGTTCATGGAGATTCATGGAGATTCATGGAGTTCATGGAGATTCATGGAGTTCATGGAGATTCATGGAGCTTCATGGAGATTTATGGAGATTCATGGAGATTCATGGACATTCACAGAGATTCATGGAGGTTCATGGAGATTCATGGCGGTTCATAGGGATTCATGGAGGTTCATGGAGGTTCATGGAGATTCATGGAGATACATGGAGATTCATGGAGTTCATGGAGATTCATGGAGGTTCATGGAGATTCATGGAGATTCACGGAGATTCATGGAGATTCATAGAGATTCATGGAGGTTCATGGAGATTCATGGAGATTCATGGACATTCACAGAGATTCATGGAGGTTCATGGAGATTCATTCATGGAGATTCATGCAGAATCATAGAGATTCATGGAGGTTCATAGAGATTCATAGAGAAACATGGAGATTCATGGAGATTCATGGAGTTCATGGAGATTCATGGAACTTCATGGAGATTTATGGAGATTCATAGAGATTCATGGAGGTTCATGGAGGTTCATGGAGATTCATGGAGATTCATGGACATTCACAGAGATTCATGGAGGTGCATGGAGATTCATGGAGGTTCATGGACATTCATGGAGCTTCATGGAGATTTATGGAGATTCATAGAGATTCATGGAGGTTCATGGAGGTTCATGGAGATTCATGGAGATTCATGGACATTCACAGAGATTCATGGAGGTGCATGGAGATTCATGGAGGTTCATGGACATTCATGGAGATTCATGGAGATTCATGGAGATTCATTCATGGAGATACATGGATATTCATGGAGTTCATGGAGATTCATGGAGCTTCATGGAGATTTATGGAGATTCATGGAGATTCATGGACATTCACAGAGATTCATGGAGGTTCATGGAGATTCATGGCGGTTCATAGGGATTCATGGAGGTTCATGGACATTCATGGAGATTCATGGAGATACATTCATGGAGATACATGGAGATTCATGGAGTTCATGGACATTCATGGAGATTCATGGAGATTCATTCATGGAGATACATGGAGATTCATGGAGTTCATGGAGATTCATGGAGCTTCATGGAGATTTATGGAGATTCATAGAGATTCATGGAGGTTCATGGAGGTTCATGGAGATTCATGGAGATTCATGGACATTCACAGAGATTCATGGAGGTGCATGGAGATTCATGGAGGTTCATGGACATTCATGGAGATTCATGGAGATTCATGGAGATTCATTCATGGAGATACATGGATATTCATGGAGTTCATGGAGATTCATGGAGCTTCATGGAGATTTATGGAGATTCATGGAGATTCATGGACATTCACAGAGATTCATGGAGGTTCATGGAGATTCATGGCGGTTCATAGGGATTCATGGAGGTTCATGGAGGTTCATGGAGATTCATGGAGATACATGGAGATTCATGGAGTTCATGGAGATTCATGGAGGTTCATGGAGATTCATGGAGATTCACGGAGATTCATGGAGATTCATAGAGATTCATGGAGGTTCATGGAGATTCATGGAGATTCATGGACATTCACAGAGATTCATGGAGGTTCATGGAGATTCATTCATGGAGATTCATGCAGAATCATAGAGATTCATGGAGGTTCATAGAGATTCATAGAGAAACATGGAGATTCATGGAGGTTCATGGAGATTCTTGGAGGTTCATGGACATTCATGGAGATTCATGGAGATACATTCATGGAGATACATGGAGATTCATGGAGATACATGGAGATTCATGGAGTTCATGGACATTCATGGAGATTCATGGAGATTCATTCATGGAGATACATGGAGATTCATGGAGTTCATGGAGATTCATGGAGCTTCATGGAGATTTATGGAGTTTCATGGAGATTTATGGAGATTCATAGAGATTAATGGAGGTTCATGGAGATTCATGGAGATTCATAGGGATTCATGGAAGTTCATGGAGATTCATGGAGCTTCATGGAGATTTATGGAGATTCATGGAGATTTATGGAGATTCATGGAGATTCATGGAGGTTCATGGAGATTCATGGAGGTTCATGGAGATTCATGGAGATTCATGGACATTCACAAAGATTCATGGCGGTTCATGGAGATTCATGGAGGTTCATGGAGAATCATGGAGCTTCATGGAGATTCATTCATGGAGATTCATGGAGATTCATGGAGATTCATAGGGATTTATGGAGGTTCATGGAGATTAATGGAGGTTCATGGAGATTCATGGAGATTCATAGGGATTCATGGAAGTTCATGGAGATTCATGGAGCTTCATGGAGATTTATGGAGATTCATGGAGATTTATGGAGATTCATGGAGATTCATGGAGGTTCATGGAGATTCATGGAGGTTCATGGAGATTCATGGAGATTCATGGACATTCACAAAGATTCATGGAGGTTCATGGAGATTCATGGAGGTTCATGGAGAATCATGGAGCTTCATGGAGATTCATTCATGGAGATTCATGGAGATTCATGGAGATTCATAGGGATTTATGGAGGTTCATGGAGATTCATGGACATTCATGGAGATTCAAGGAGATTCACAGAGATTCATGGAGGTTCATGGAGATTCATGGAGGTTCATGGAAATTCATGGAGATTCATGGAGATTCAGTCATGGAGATTCATGGAGAATCATAGAGATTCATGGAGGTTCATGGAGATTCATGGAGATACATGGAGATTCATGGAGTTCATGGAGATTCATGGAGGTTCATGGAGATTCATGGAGATTCATGGAGATTCATAGAGATTCATGGAGGTTCATGGAGATTCATGGAGATTCATGGACATCCACAGAGATTCATGGAGGTTCATGGAGATTCATGGAGGTTCATGGAGAATCATGGAGCTTCATGGAGATTCATTCATGGAGATTTATGGAGAATCATAGAGATTCATGGAGGTTCATGGAGATTCAAAGAGAAACATGGAGATTCATGGAGGTTCATGGAGATTCAGTCATGGAGATTCATGGAGAATCATAGAGATTCATGGAGGTTCATGGAGATTCATGGAGGTTCATGGAGATTCATGGACGTTCATGGAGATTCATTCATGGAGATTCATGGAGATTCATGGAGATTCATAGGGATTCATGGAGGTTCATGGAGGTTCATGGAGATTCATGGAGATACATGGAGATTCATAGGGATTCATGGAGGTTCATGGAGGTTCATGGAGATTCATGGAGATACATGGAGATTCATGGAGTTCATGGAGATTCATGGAGGTTCATGGAGATTCATGGAGATTCATGGAGATTCATGGAGATTCATAGAGATTCATGGAGGTTCATGGAGATTCATGGAGATTCATGGAGTTCATGGAGATTCATGGAGTTCATGGAGATTCATGGAGCTTCATGGAGATTTATGGAGATTCATGGAGATTCATGGACATTCACAGAGATTCATGGAGGTTCATGGAGATTCATGGCGGTTCATAGGGATTCATGGAGGTTCATGGAGGTTCATGGAGATTCATGGAGATACATGGAGATTCATGGAGTTCATGGAGATTCATGGAGGTTCATGGAGATTCATGGAGATTCACGGAGATTCATGGAGATTCATAGAGATTCATGGAGGTTCATGGAGATTCATGGAGATTCATGGACATTCACAGAGATTCATGGAGGTTCATGGAGATTCATTCATGGAGATTCATGCAGAATCATAGAGATTCATGGAGGTTCATAGAGATTCATAGAGAAACATGGAGATTCATGGAGATTCATGGAGTTCATGGAGATTCATGGAGCTTCATGGAGATTTATGGAGATTCATAGAGATTCATGGAGGTTCATGGAGGTTCATGGAGATTCATGGAGATTCATGGACATTCACAGAGATTCATGGAGGTGCATGGAGATTCATGGAGGTTCATGGACATTCATGGAGCTTCATGGAGATTTATGGAGATTCATAGAGATTCATGGAGGTTCATGGAGGTTCATGGAGATTCATGGAGATTCATGGACATTCACAGAGATTCATGGAGGTGCATGGAGATTCATGGAGGTTCATGGACATTCATGGAGATTCATGGAGATTCATGGAGATTCATTCATGGAGATACATGGATATTCATGGAGTTCATGGAGATTCATGGAGCTTCATGGAGATTTATGGAGATTCATGGAGATTCATGGACATTCACAGAGATTCATGGAGGTTCATGGAGATTCATGGCGGTTCATAGGGATTCATGGAGGTTCATGGACATTCATGGAGATTCATGGAGATACATTCATGGAGATACATGGAGATTCATGGAGTTCATGGACATTCATGGAGATTCATGGAGATTCATTCATGGAGATACATGGAGATTCATGGAGTTCATGGAGATTCATGGAGCTTCATGGAGATTTATGGAGATTCATAGAGATTCATGGAGGTTCATGGAGGTTCATGGAGATTCATGGAGATTCATGGACATTCACAGAGATTCATGGAGGTGCATGGAGATTCATGGAGGTTCATGGACATTCATGGAGATTCATGGAGATTCATGGAGATTCATTCATGGAGATACATGGATATTCATGGAGTTCATGGAGATTCATGGAGCTTCATGGAGATTTATGGAGATTCATGGAGATTCATGGACATTCACAGAGATTCATGGAGGTTCATGGAGATTCATGGCGGTTCATAGGGATTCATGGAGGTTCATGGAGGTTCATGGAGATTCATGGAGATACATGGAGATTCATGGAGTTCATGGAGATTCATGGAGGTTCATGGAGATTCATGGAGATTCACGGAGATTCATGGAGATTCATAGAGATTCATGGAGGTTCATGGAGATTCATGGAGATTCATGGACATTCACAGAGATTCATGGAGGTTCATGGAGATTCATTCATGGAGATTCATGCAGAATCATAGAGATTCATGGAGGTTCATAGAGATTCATAGAGAAACATGGAGATTCATGGAGGTTCATGGAGATTCTTGGAGGTTCATGGACATTCATGGAGATTCATGGAGATACATTCATGGAGATACATGGAGATTCATGGAGATACATGGAGATTCATGGAGTTCATGGACATTCATGGAGATTCATGGAGATTCATTCATGGAGATACATGGAGATTCATGGAGTTCATGGAGATTCATGGAGCTTCATGGAGATTTATGGAGTTTCATGGAGATTTATGGAGATTCATAGAGATTAATGGAGGTTCATGGAGATTCATGGAGATTCATAGGGATTCATGGAAGTTCATGGAGATTCATGGAGCTTCATGGAGATTTATGGAGATTCATGGAGATTTATGGAGATTCATGGAGATTCATGGAGGTTCATGGAGATTCATGGAGGTTCATGGAGATTCATGGAGATTCATGGACATTCACAAAGATTCATGGCGGTTCATGGAGATTCATGGAGGTTCATGGAGAATCATGGAGCTTCATGGAGATTCATTCATGGAGATTCATGGAGATTCATGGAGATTCATAGGGATTTATGGAGGTTCATGGAGATTAATGGAGGTTCATGGAGATTCATGGAGATTCATAGGGATTCATGGAAGTTCATGGAGATTCATGGAGCTTCATGGAGATTTATGGAGATTCATGGAGATTTATGGAGATTCATGGAGATTCATGGAGGTTCATGGAGATTCATGGAGGTTCATGGAGATTCATGGAGATTCATGGACATTCACAAAGATTCATGGAGGTTCATGGAGATTCATGGAGGTTCATGGAGAATCATGGAGCTTCATGGAGATTCATTCATGGAGATTCATGGAGATTCATGGAGATTCATAGGGATTTATGGAGGTTCATGGAGATTCATGGACATTCATGGAGATTCAAGGAGATTCACAGAGATTCATGGAGGTTCATGGAGATTCATGGAGGTTCATGGAAATTCATGGAGATTCATGGAGATTCAGTCATGGAGATTCATGGAGAATCATAGAGATTCATGGAGGTTCATGGAGATTCATGGAGATACATGGAGATTCATGGAGTTCATGGAGATTCATGGAGGTTCATGGAGATTCATGGAGATTCATGGAGATTCATAGAGATTCATGGAGGTTCATGGAGATTCATGGAGATTCATGGACATCCACAGAGATTCATGGAGGTTCATGGAGATTCATGGAGGTTCATGGAGAATCATGGAGCTTCATGGAGATTCATTCATGGAGATTTATGGAGAATCATAGAGATTCATGGAGGTTCATGGAGATTCAAAGAGAAACATGGAGATTCATGGAGGTTCATGGAGATTCAGTCATGGAGATTCATGGAGAATCATAGAGATTTATGGAGATTCATGGAGATTTATGGAGATTCATAGAGATTCATGGAGGTTCATGGAGATTCATGGAGATTCATGGACATTCACAGAGATTCATGGAGGTTCATGGAGATTCATGGAGGTTCATGGAGATTCATGGCGATTCATTTAGATTCATAGGGATTCATGGATGTTCATGGAGGTTCATGGAGATTCATAGAGATTCATGGAAGTTCATGGAGATTCATGGAGATTCATAGACATTCACAGAGATTCATGGAGGTTCATGGAGATTCATGGACATTCATGGAGATTCAAGGAGATTCACAGAGATTCATGGAGGTTCATGGAGATTCATGGAGGTTCATGGAAATTAATGGAGATTCATGGAGATTCAGTCATGGAGATTCATGGAGAATCATAGAGATTCATGGAGGTTCATGGAGATTCATGGAGATACATGGAGATTCATGGAGTTCATGGATATTCATGGAGGTTCATGGATATTCATGGAGATTCATGGAGATTCATAGAGATTCATGGAGGTTCATGGAGATTCATGGAGATTCATGGAGATTCATAGGGATTTATGGAGGTTCATGGAGATTAATGGAGGTTCATGGAGATTCATGGAGATTCATAGGGATTCATGGAAGTTCATGGAGATTCATGGAGCTTCATGGAGATTTATGGAGATTCATGGAGATTTATGGAGATTCATGGAGATTCATGGAGGTTCATGGAGATTCATGGAGGTTCATGGAGATTCATGGAGATTCATGGACATTCACAAAGATTCATGGAGGTTCATGGAGATTCATGGAGGTTCATGGAGAATCATGGAGCTTCATGGAGATTCATTCATGGAGATTCATGGAGATTCATGGAGATTCATAGGGATTTATGGAGGTTCATGGAGATTCATGGACATTCATGGAGATTCAAGGAGATTCACAGAGATTCATGGAGGTTCATGGAGATTCATGGAGGTTCATGGAAATTCATGGAGATTCATGGAGATTCAGTCATGGAGATTCATGGAGAATCATAGAGATTCATGGAGGTTCATGGAGATTCATGGAGATACATGGAGATTCATGGAGTTCATGGAGATTCATGGAGGTTCATGGAGATTCATGGAGATTCATGGAGATTCATAGAGATTCATGGAGGTTCATGGAGATTCATGGAGATTCATGGACATCCACAGAGATTCATGGAGGTTCATGGAGATTCATGGAGGTTCATGGAGAATCATGGAGCTTCATGGAGATTCATTCATGGAGATTTATGGAGAATCATAGAGATTCATGGAGGTTCATGGAGATTCAAAGAGAAACATGGAGATTCATGGAGGTTCATGGAGATTCAGTCATGGAGATTCATGGAGAATCATAGAGATTTATGGAGATTCATGGAGATTTATGGAGATTCATAGAGATTCATGGAGGTTCATGGAGATTCATGGAAATTTATGGACATTCACAGAGATTCATGGAGGTTCATGGAGATTCATGGAGGTTCATGGAGATTCATGGCGATTCATTTAGATTCATAGGGATTCATGGATGTTCATGGAGGTTCATGGAGATTCATAGAGATTCATGGAAGTTCATGGAGATTCATGGAGATTCATAGACATTCACAGAGATTCATGGAGGTTCATGGAGATTCATGGACATTCATGGAGATTCAAGGAGATTCACAGAGATTCATGGAGGTTCATGGAGATTCATGGAGGTTCATGGAAATTAATGGAGATTCATGGAGATTCAGTCATGGAGATTCATGGAGAATCATAGAGATTCATGGAGGTTCATGGAGATTCATGGAGATACATGGAGATTCATGGAGTTCATGGATATTCATGGAGGTTCATGGATATTCATGGAGATTCATGGAGATTCATAGAGATTCATGGAGGTTCATGGAGATTCATGGAGATTCATGGACATCCACAGAGATTCATGGAGGTTCATGGAGATTCATGGAGGTTCATGGAGAATCATGGAGCTTCATCTAGATTCATTCATGGAGATTTATGGAGAATCATAGAGATTCATGGAGGTTCATGGAGATTCAAAGAGAAACATGGAGATTCATGGAGGTTCATGGAGATTCAGTCATGGAGATTCATGGAGAATCATAGAGATTCATGGAGGTTCATGGAGATTCATGGAGGTTCATGGAGATTCATGGAGGTTCATGGAGATTCATTCATGGAGATTCATGGAGATTCATGGAGATTCATAGGGATTCATGGAGGTTCATGGAGGTTCATGGAGATTCATGGAGATACATGGAGATTCATGGAGTTCATGGAGATTCATGGAGGTTCATGGAGATTCATGGAGATTCATGGAGATTCATGGAGATTCATAGAGATTCATGGAGGTTCATGGAGATTCATGGAGATTCATGGACATGCACAGAGATTCATGGAGATTCAGTCATGGAGATTCATGGAGAATCATAGAGATTTATGGAGATTCATGGAGATTTATGGAGATTCATAGAGATTCATGGAGGTTCATGGAGATTCATGGAGATTCATGGACATTCACAGAGATTCATGGAGGTTCATGGAGATTCATGGAGGTTCATGGAGATTCATTCATGGAGATTTATGGAGAATCATAGAGATTCATGGAGGTTCATGGAGATTCAAAGAGAAACATGGAGATTCATGGAGGTTCATGGAGATTCAGTCATGGAGATTCATGGAGAATCATAGAGATTCATGGAGGTTCATGGAGATTCATGGAGGTTCATGGAGATTCATGGAGGTTCATGGAGATTCATTCATGGAGATTCATGGAGATTCATGGAGATTCATAGGGATTCATGGAGGTTCATGGAGGTTCATGGAGATTCATGGAGATACATGGAGATTCATGGAGTTCATGGAGATTCATGGAGGTTCATGGAGATTCATGGAGATTCATGGAGATTCATGGAGATTCATAGAGATTCATGGAGGTTCATGGAGATTCATGGAGATTCATGGACATTCACAGAGATTCATGGAGGTTCATGGAGATTCATGGCGGTTCATAGGGATTCATGGAGGTTCATGGAGGTTCATGGAGATTCATGGAGATTCATTCATGGAGATACATGGAGATTCATGGAGTTCATGGAGATTCATGGAGCTTCATGGAGATTTATGGAGATTCATAGAGATTCATGGAGGTTCATGGAGGTTCATGGAGATTCATGGAGATTCATGGACATTCACAGAGAATCATGGAGGTGCATGGAGATTCATGGAGGTTCATGGACATTCATGGAGATTCATGGAGATTCATGGAGATTCATTCATGGAGATACATGGATATTCATGGAGTTCATGGAGATTCATGGAGCTTCATGGAGATTTATGGAGATTCATGGAGATTCATGGACATTCACAGAGATTCATGGAGGTTCATGGAGATTCATGGCGGTTCATAGGGATTCATGGAGGTTCATGGAGGTTCATGGAGATTCATGGAGATACATGGAGATTCATGGAGTTCATGGAGATTCATGGAGGTTCATGGAGATTCATGGAGATTCACGGAGATTCATGGAGATTCATAGAGATTCATGGAGGTTCATGGAGATTCATGGAGATTCATGGACATTCACAGAGATTCATGGAGGTTCATGGAGATTCATTCATGGAGATTTATGGAGAATCATAGAGATTCATGGAGGTTCATGGAGATTCAAAGAGAAACATGGAGATTCATGGAGGTTCATGGAGATTCAGTCATGGAGATTCATGGAGAATCATAGAGATTTATGGAGATTCATGGAGATTTATGGAGATTCATAGAGATTCATGGAGGTTCATGGAGATTCATGGAGATTCATGGACATTCACAGAGATTCATGGAGGTTCATGGAGATTCATGGAGGTTCATGGAGATTCATTCATGGAGATTCATGGAGATTCATGGAGATTCATAGGGATTCATGGATGTTCATGGAGGTTCATGGAGATTCATAGAGATTCATGGAAGTTCATGGAGATTCATGGAGATTCATAGACATTCACAGAGATTCATGGAGGTTCATGGAGATTCATGGACATTCATGGAGATTCAAGGAGATTCACAGAGATTCATGGAGGTTCATGGAGATTCATGGAGGTTCATGGAAATTAATGGAGATTCATGGAGATTCAGTCATGGAGATTCATGGAGAATCATAGAGATTCATGGAGGTTCATGGAGATTCATGGAGATACATGGAGATTCATGGAGTTCATGGATATTCATGGAGGTTCATGGATATTCATGGAGATTCATGGAGATTCATAGAGATTCATGGAGGTTCATGGAGATTCATGGAGATTCATGGGCATCCACAGAGATTCATGGAGGTTCATGGAGATTCATGGAGGTTCATGGAGAATCATGGAGCTTCATCTAGATTCATTCATGGAGATTTATGGAGAATCATAGAGATTCATGGAGGTTCATGGAGATTCAAAGAGAAACATGGAGATTCATGGAGGTTCATGGAGATTCAGTCATGGAGATTCATGGAGAATCATAGAGATTCATGGAGGTTCATGGAGATTCATGGAGGTTCATGGAGATTCATGGACGTTCATGGAGATTCATTCATGGAGATTCATGGAGATTCATGGAGATTCATAGGGATTCATGGAGGTTCATGGAGGTTCATGGAGATTCATGGAGATACATGGAGATTCATAGGGATTCATGGAGGTTCATGGAGGTTCATGGAGATTCATGGAGATACATGGAGATTCATGGAGTTCATGGAGATTCATGGAGGTTCATGGAGATTCATGGAGATTCATGGAGATTCATGGAGATTCATAGAGATTCATGGAGGTTCATGGAGATTCATGGAGATTCATGGAGTTCATGGAGATTCATGGAGCTTCATGGAGATTTATGGAGATTCATGGAGAATCATAGAGATTCATGGAGGTTCATAGAGATTCACAGAGAAACATGGAGATTCATGGAGGTTCATGGATATTCTTGGAGGTTCATGGACATTCATGGAGATTCATGGAGATACATTCATGGAGATACATGGAGATTCATGGAGTTCATGGACATTCATGGAGATTCATGGAGATTCATTCATGGAGATACATGGAGATTCATGGAGTTCATGGAGATTCATGGAGCTTCATGGAGATTTATGGAGATTCATAGAGATTCATGGAGGTTCATGGAGGTTCATGGAGATTCATGGAGATTCATGGACATTCACAGAGATTCATGGAGGTGCATGGAGATTCATGGAGGTTCATGGACATTCATGGAGATTCATGGAGATTCATGGAGATTCATTCATGGAGATACATGGATATTCATGGAGTTCATGGAGATTCATGGAGCTTCATGGAGATTTATGGAGATTCATGGAGATTCATGGACATTCACAGAGATTCATGGAGGTTCATGGAGATTCATGGCGGTTCATAGGGATTCATGGAGGTTCATGGAGGTTCATGGAGATTCATGGAGATACATGGAGATTCATGGAGTTCATGGAGATTCATGGAGGTTCATGGAGATTGATGGAGATTCACGGAGATTCATGGAGATTCATAGAGATTCATGGAGGTTCATGGAGATTCATGGAGATTCATGGACATTCACAGAGATTCATGGAGGTTCATGGAGATTCATTCATGGAGATTCATGCAGAATCATAGAGATTCATGGAGGTTCATAGAGATTCATAGAGAAACATGGAGATTCATGGAGGTTCATGGAGATTCTTGGAGGTTCATGGACATTCATGGAGATTCATGGAGATACATTCATGGAGATACATGGAGATTCATGGAGATACATGGAGATTCATGGAGTTCATGGACATTCATGGAGATTCATGGAGATTCATTCATGGAGATACATGGAGATTCATGGAGTTCATGGAGATTCATGGAGCTTCATGGAGATTTATGGAGTTTCATGGAGATTTATGGAGATTCATAGAGATTAATGGAGGTTCATGGAGATTCATGGAGATTCATAGGGATTCATGGAAGTTCATGGAGATTCATGGAGCTTCATGGAGATTTATGGAGATTCATGGAGATTTATGGAGATTCATGGAGATTCATGGAGGTTCATGGAGATTCATGGAGGTTCATGGAGATTCATGGAGATTCATGGACATTCACAAAGATTCATGGCGGTTCATGGAGATTCATGGAGGTTCATGGAGAATCATGGAGCTTCATGGAGATTCATTCATGGAGATTCATGGAGATTCATGGAGATTCATAGGGATTTATGGAGGTTCATGGAGATTAATGGAGGTTCATGGAGATTCATGGAGATTCATAGGGATTCATGGAAGTTCATGGAGATTCATGGAGCTTCATGGAGATTTATGGAGATTCATGGAGATTTATGGAGATTCATGGAGATTCATGGAGGTTCATGGAGATTCATGGAGGTTCATGGAGATTCATGGAGATTCATGGACATTCACAAAGATTCATGGAGGTTCATGGAGATTCATGGAGGTTCATGGAGAATCATGGAGCTTCATGGAGATTCATTCATGGAGATTCATGGAGATTCATGGAGATTCATAGGGATTTATGGAGGTTCATGGAGATTCATGGACATTCATGGAGATTCAAGGAGATTCACAGAGATTCATGGAGGTTCATGGAGATTCATGGAGGTTCATGGAAATTCATGGAGATTCATGGAGATTCAGTCATGGAGATTCATGGAGAATCATAGAGATTCATGGAGATTCATGGACATCCACAGAGATTCATGGAGGTTCATGGAGATTCATGGAGGTTCATGGAGAATCATGGAGCTTCATGGAGATTCATTCATGGAGATTTATGGAGAATCATAGAGATTCATGGAGGTTCATGGAGATTCAAAGAGAAACATGGAGATTCATGGAGGTTCATGGAGATTCAGTCATGGAGATTCATGGAGAATCATAGAGATTTATGGAGATTCATGGAGATTTATGGAGATTCATAGAGATTCATGGAGATTCAGTCATGGAGATTCATGGAGAATCATAGAGATTTATGGAGATTCATGGAGATTTATGGAGATTCATAGAGATTCATGGAGGTTCATGGAGATTCATGGAGATTCATGGACATTCACAGAGATTCATGGAGGTTCATGGAGATTCATGGAGGTTCATGGAGATTCATTCATGGAGATTCATGGAGATTCATGGAGATTCATAGGGATTCATGGATGTTCATGGAGGTTCATGGAGATTCATAGAGATTCATGGAAGTTCATGGAGATTCATGGAGATTCATAGACATTCACAGAGATTCATGGAGGTTCATGGAGATTCATGGACATTCATGGAGATTCAAGGAGATTCACAGAGATTCATGGAGGTTCATGGAGATTCATGGAGGTTCATGGAAATTAATGGAGATTCATGGAGATTCAGTCATGGAGATTCATGGAGAATCATAGAGATTCATGGAGGTTCATGGAGATTCATGGAGATACATGGAGATTCATGGAGTTCATGGATATTCATGGAGGTTCATGGATATTCATGGAGATTCATGGAGATTCATAGAGATTCATGGAGGTTCATGGAGATTCATGGAGATTCATGGGCATCCACAGAGATTCATGGAGGTTCATGGAGATTCATGGAGGTTCATGGAGAATCATGGAGCTTCATCTAGATTCATTCATGGAGATTTATGGAGAATCATAGAGATTCATGGAGGTTCATGGAGATTCAAAGAGAAACATGGAGATTCATGGAGGTTCATGGAGATTCAGTCATGGAGATTCATGGAGAATCATAGAGATTCATGGAGGTTCATGGAGATTCATGGAGGTTCATGGAGATTCATGGAGGTTCATGGAGATTCATTCATGGAGATTCATGGAGATTCATGGAGATTCATAGGGATTCATGGAGGTTCATGGAGGTTCATGGAGATTCATGGAGATACATGGAGATTCATGGAGTTCATGGAGATTCATGGAGGTTCATGGAGATTCATGGAGATTCATGGAGATTCATGGAGATTCATAGAGATTCATGGAGGTTCATGGAGATTCATGGAGATTCATGGACATTCACAGAGATTCATGGAGGTTCATGGAGATTCATGGCGGTTCATAGGGATTCATGGAGGTTCATGGAGGTTCATGGAGATTCATGGAGATTCATTCATGGAGATACATGGAGATTCATGGAGTTCATGGAGATTCATGGAGCTTCATGGAGATTTATGGAGATTCATAGAGATTCATGGAGGTTCATGGAGGTTCATGGAGATTCATGGAGATTCATGGACATTCACAGAGAATCATGGAGGTGCATGGAGATTCATGGAGGTTCATGGACATTCATGGAGATTCATGGAGATTCATGGAGATTCATTCATGGAGATACATGGATATTCATGGAGTTCATGGAGATTCATGGAGCTTCATGGAGATTTATGGAGATTCATGGAGATTCATGGACATTCACAGAGATTCATGGAGGTTCATGGAGATTCATGGCGGTTCATAGGGATTCATGGAGGTTCATGGAGATTCATGGAGATACATGGAGATTCATGGAGTTCATGGAGATTCATGGAGGTTCATGGAGATTCATGGAGATTCACGGAGATTCATGGAGATTCATAGAGATTCATGGAGGTTCATGGAGATTCATGGAGATTCATGGACATTCACAGAGATTCATGGAGGTTCATGGAGATTCATTCATGGAGATTTATGGAGAATCATAGAGATTCATGGAGGTTCATGGAGATTCAAAGAGAAACATGGAGATTCATGGAGGTTCATGGAGATTCAGTCATGGAGATTCATGGAGAATCATAGAGATTTATGGAGATTCATGGAGATTTATGGAGATTCATAGAGATTCATGGAGGTTCATGGAGATTCATGGAGATTCATGGACATTCACAGAGATTCATGGAGGTTCATGGAGATTCATGGAGGTTCATGGAGATTCATTCATGGAGATTCATGGAGATTCATGGAGATTCATAGGGATTCATGGATGTTCATGGAGGTTCATGGAGATTCATAGAGATTCATGGAAGTTCATGGAGATTCATGGAGATTCATAGACATTCACAGAGATTCATGGAGGTTCATGGAGATTCATGGACATTCATGGAGATTCAAGGAGATTCACAGAGATTCATGGAGGTTCATGGAGATTCATGGAGGTTCATGGAAATTAATGGAGATTCATGGAGATTCAGTCATGGAGATTCATGGAGAATCATAGAGATTCATGGAGGTTCATGGAGATTCATGGAGATACATGGAGATTCATGGAGTTCATGGATATTCATGGAGGTTCATGGATATTCATGGAGATTCATGGAGATTCATAGAGATTCATGGAGGTTCATGGAGATTCATGGAGATTCATGGGCATCCACAGAGATTCATGGAGGTTCATGGAGATTCATGGAGGTTCATGGAGAATCATGGAGCTTCATCTAGATTCATTCATGGAGATTTATGGAGAATCATAGAGATTCATGGAGGTTCATGGAGATTCAAAGAGAAACATGGAGATTCATGGAGGTTCATGGAGATTCAGTCATGGAGATTCATGGAGAATCATAGAGATTCATGGAGGTTCATGGAGATTCATGGAGGTTCATGGAGATTCATGGACGTTCATGGAGATTCATTCATGGAGATTCATGGAGATTCATGGAGATTCATAGGGATTCATGGAGGTTCATGGAGGTTCATGGAGATTCATGGAGATACATGGAGATTCATAGGGATTCATGGAGGTTCATGGAGGTTCATGGAGATTCATGGAGATACATGGAGATTCATGGAGTTCATGGAGATTCATGGAGGTTCATGGAGATTCATGGAGATTCATGGAGATTCATGGAGATTCATAGAGATTCATGGAGGTTCATGGAGATTCATGGAGATTCATGGAGTTCATGGAGATTCATGGAGCTTCATGGAGATTTATGGAGATTCATGGAGAATCATAGAGATTCATGGAGGTTCATAGAGATTCACAGAGAAACATGGAGATTCATGGAGGTTCATGGATATTCTTGGAGGTTCATGGACATTCATGGAGATTCATGGAGATACATTCATGGAGATACATGGAGATTCATGGAGTTCATGGACATTCATGGAGATTCATGGAGATTCATTCATGGAGATACATGGAGATTCATGGAGTTCATGGAGATTCATGGAGCTTCATGGAGATTTATGGAGATTCATAGAGATTCATGGAGGTTCATGGAGGTTCATGGAGATTCATGGAGATTCATGGACATTCACAGAGATTCATGGAGGTGCATGGAGATTCATGGAGGTTCATGGACATTCATGGAGATTCATGGAGATTCATGGAGATTCATTCATGGAGATACATGGATATTCATGGAGTTCATGGAGATTCATGGAGCTTCATGGAGATTTATGGAGATTCATGGAGATTCATGGACATTCACAGAGATTCATGGAGGTTCATGGAGATTCATGGCGGTTCATAGGGATTCATGGAGGTTCATGGAGGTTCATGGAGATTCATGGAGATACATGGAGATTCATGGAGTTCATGGAGATTCATGGAGGTTCATGGAGATTGATGGAGATTCACGGAGATTCATGGAGATTCATAGAGATTCATGGAGGTTCATGGAGATTCATGGAGATTCATGGACATTCACAGAGATTCATGGAGGTTCATGGAGATTCATTCATGGAGATTCATGCAGAATCATAGAGATTCATGGAGGTTCATAGAGATTCATAGAGAAACATGGAGATTCATGGAGGTTCATGGAGATTCTTGGAGGTTCATGGACATTCATGGAGATTCATGGAGATACATTCATGGAGATACATGGAGATTCATGGAGATACATGGAGATTCATGGAGTTCATGGACATTCATGGAGATTCATGGAGATTCATTCATGGAGATACATGGAGATTCATGGAGTTCATGGAGATTCATGGAGCTTCATGGAGATTTATGGAGTTTCATGGAGATTTATGGAGATTCATAGAGATTAATGGAGGTTCATGGAGATTCATGGAGATTCATAGGGATTCATGGAAGTTCATGGAGATTCATGGAGCTTCATGGAGATTTATGGAGATTCATGGAGATTTATGGAGATTCATGGAGATTCATGGAGGTTCATGGAGATTCATGGAGGTTCATGGAGATTCATGGAGATTCATGGACATTCACAAAGATTCATGGCGGTTCATGGAGATTCATGGAGGTTCATGGAGAATCATGGAGCTTCATGGAGATTCATTCATGGAGATTCATGGAGATTCATGGAGATTCATAGGGATTTATGGAGGTTCATGGAGATTAATGGAGGTTCATGGAGATTCATGGAGATTCATAGGGATTCATGGAAGTTCATGGAGATTCATGGAGCTTCATGGAGATTTATGGAGATTCATGGAGATTTATGGAGATTCATGGAGATTCATGGAGGTTCATGGAGATTCATGGAGGTTCATGGAGATTCATGGAGATTCATGGACATTCACAAAGATTCATGGAGGTTCATGGAGATTCATGGAGGTTCATGGAGAATCATGGAGCTTCATGGAGATTCATTCATGGAGATTCATGGAGATTCATGGAGATTCATAGGGATTTATGGAGGTTCATGGAGATTCATGGACATTCATGGAGATTCAAGGAGATTCACAGAGATTCATGGAGGTTCATGGAGATTCATGGAGGTTCATGGAAATTCATGGAGATTCATGGAGATTCAGTCATGGAGATTCATGGAGAATCATAGAGATTCATGGAGATTCATGGACATCCACAGAGATTCATGGAGGTTCATGGAGATTCATGGAGGTTCATGGAGAATCATGGAGCTTCATGGAGATTCATTCATGGAGATTTATGGAGAATCATAGAGATTCATGGAGGTTCATGGAGATTCAAAGAGAAACATGGAGATTCATGGAGGTTCATGGAGATTCAGTCATGGAGATTCATGGAGAATCATAGAGATTTATGGAGATTCATGGAGATTTATGGAGATTCATAGAGATTCATGGAGGTTCATGGAGATTCATGGAGATTCATGGACATTCACAGAGATTCATGGAGGTTCATGGAGATTCATGGAGGTTCATGGAGATTCATGGCGATTCATTTAGATTCATAGGGATTCATGGATGTTCATGGAGGTTCATGGAGATTCATAGAGATTCATGGAAGTTCATGGAGATTCATGGAGATTCATAGACATTCACAGAGATTCATGGAGGTTCATGGAGATTCATGGACATTCATGGAGATTCAAGGAGATTCACAGAGATTCATGGAGGTTCATGGAGATTCATGGAGGTTCATGGAAATTAATGGAGATTCATGGAGATTCAGTCATGGAGATTCATGGAGAATCATAGAGATTCATGGAGGTTCATGGAGATTCATGGAGATACATGGAGATTCATGGAGTTCATGGATATTCATGGAGGTTCATGGATATTCATGGAGATTCATGGAGATTCATAGAGATTCATGGAGGTTCATGGAGATTCATGGAGATTCATGGAGATTCATAGGGATTTATGGAGGTTCATGGAGATTAATGGAGGTTCATGGAGATTCATGGAGATTCATAGGGATTCATGGAAGTTCATGGAGATTCATGGAGCTTCATGGAGATTTATGGAGATTCATGGAGATTTATGGAGATTCATGGAGATTCATGGAGGTTCATGGAGATTCATGGAGGTTCATGGAGATTCATGGAGATTCATGGACATTCACAAAGATTCATGGAGGTTCATGGAGATTCATGGAGGTTCATGGAGAATCATGGAGCTTCATGGAGATTCATTCATGGAGATTCATGGAGATTCATGGAGATTCATAGGGATTTATGGAGGTTCATGGAGATTCATGGACATTCATGGAGATTCAAGGAGATTCACAGAGATTCATGGAGGTTCATGGAGATTCATGGAGGTTCATGGAAATTCATGGAGATTCATGGAGATTCAGTCATGGAGATTCATGGAGAATCATAGAGATTCATGGAGGTTCATGGAGATTCATGGAGATACATGGAGATTCATGGAGTTCATGGAGATTCATGGAGGTTCATGGAGATTCATGGAGATTCATGGAGATTCATAGAGATTCATGGAGGTTCATGGAGATTCATGGAGATTCATGGACATCCACAGAGATTCATGGAGGTTCATGGAGATTCATGGAGGTTCATGGAGAATCATGGAGCTTCATGGAGATTCATTCATGGAGATTTATGGAGAATCATAGAGATTCATGGAGGTTCATGGAGATTCAAAGAGAAACATGGAGATTCATGGAGGTTCATGGAGATTCAGTCATGGAGATTCATGGAGAATCATAGAGATTTATGGAGATTCATGGAGATTTATGGAGATTCATAGAGATTCATGGAGGTTCATGGAGATTCATGGAGATTCATGGACATTCACAGAGATTCATGGAGGTTCATGGAGATTCATGGAGGTTCATGGAGATTCATGGCGATTCATAGAGATTCATGGAAGTTCATGGAGATTCATGGAGATTCATAGACATTCACAGAGATTCATGGAGGTTCATGGAAATTCATGGACATTCATGGAGATTCAAGGAGATTCACAGAGATTCATGGAGGTTCATGGAGATTCATGGAGGTTCATGGAAATTAATGGAGATTCATGGAGATTCAGTCATGGAGATTCATGGAGAATCATAGAGATTCATGGAGGTTCATGGAGATTCATGGAGATACATGGAGATTCATGGAGTTCATGGATATTCATGGAGGTTCATGGATATTCATGGAGATTCATGGAGATTCATAGAGATTCATGGAGGTTCATGGAGATTCATGGAGATTCATGGACATCCACAGAGATTCATGGAGGTTCATGGAGATTCATGGAGGTTCATGGAGAATCATGGAGCTTCATCTAGATTCATTCATGGAGATTTATGGAGAATCATAGAGATTCATGGAGGTTCATGGAGATTCAAAGAGAAACATGGAGATTCATGGAGGTTCATGGAGATTCAGTCATGGAGATTCATGGAGAATCATAGAGATTCATGGAGGTTCATGGAGATTCATGGAGGTTCATGGAGATTCATGGAGGTTCATGGAGATTCATTCATGGAGATTCATGGAGATTCATGGAGATTCATAGGGATTCATGGAGGTTCATGGAGGTTCATGGAGATTCATGGAGATACATGGAGATTCATGGAGTTCATGGAGATTCATGGAGGTTCATGGAGATTCATGGAGATTCATGGAGATTCATGGAGATTCATAGAGATTCATGGAGGTTCATGGAGATTCATGGAGATTCATGGACATGCACAGAGATTCATGGAGGTTCATGGAGATTCATTCATGGAGATTCATGGAGAATCATAGAGATTCATGGAGGTTCATAGAGATTCACAGAGAAACATGGAGATTCATGGAGGTTCATGGATATTCTTGGAGGTTCATGGACATTCATGGAGATTCATGGAGATACATTCATGGAGATACATGGAGATTCATGGAGTTCATGGACATTCATGGAGATTCATGGAGATTCATTCATGGAGATACATGGAGATTCATGGAGTTCATGGAGATTCATGGAGCTTCATGGAGATTTATGGAGATTCATAGAGATTCATGGAGGTTCATGGAGGTTCATGGAGATTCATGGAGATTCATGGACATTCACAGAGATTCATGGAGGTTCATGGAGATTCATGGAGGTTCATGGACATTCATGGAGATTCATGGAGATTCATTCATGGAGATACATGGATATTCATGGAGTTCATGGAGATTCATGGAGCTTCATGGAGATTTATGGAGATTCATGGAGATTTATGGAGATTCATAGAGATTCATGGAGGTTCATGGAGATTCATGGAGATTCATGGACATTCACAGAGATTCATGGAGGTTCATGGAGATTCATGGCGGTTCATAGGGATTCATGGAGATTCATGGAGTTCATGGAGATTCATGGAGGTTCATGGAGATTCATGGAGATTCATGGAGATTCATGGAGATTCATAGAGATTCATGGAGGTTCATGGAGATTCATGGAGATTCATGGACATTCACAGAGATTCATGGAGGTTCATGGAGATTCATTCATGGAGATTCATGCAGAATCATAGAGATTCATGGAGGTTCATAGAGATTCATAGAGAAACATGGAGATTCATGGAGGTTCATGGAGATTCTTGGAGGTTCATGGACATTCATGGAGATTCATGGAGATACATTCATGGAGATACATGGAGATTCATGGAGATACATGGAGATTCATGGAGTTCATAGACATTCATGGAGATTCATGGAGATTCATTCATGGAGATACATGGAGATTCATGGAGTTCATGGAGATTCATGGAGCTTCATGGAGATTTATGGAGTTTCATGGAGGTTCATGGACATTCATGGAGATTCATGGATATTCACAGAGATTTATGGAGGTTCATGGATATTCATAGAGGTTCATGGAGAATCATGGAGATTCATGGAGATTCATAGAGATTCATGGAGGTTCATGGAGATTCATGGAGATTCATGGAGATTCATGGAGATTTATGGAGATTCATAGAGATTCATGGAGGTTCATGGAGATTCATGGAGATTCATGGAGGTTCATGGAGATTCATTCATGGAGATTCATGGAGATTCATGGAAATTCATAGGGATTCATGGAGTTCATGGAGATTCCTGGAGCTTCATGGAGATTTATGGGGATTCATGGAGATTTATGGAGATTCATAGAGATTCATGGAAGTTCATGGAGATTCATGGAGATTCATGGACATTCACAGAGATTCATGGAGGTTCATGGAGATTCATGGAGGTTCATGGAGATTCATGGAGCTTGATGGAGATTTATGGAGATTCATGGAGATTTATGGAGATTCATAGAGATTCATGGAGGTTCATGGAGATTCATGGAGATTCATGGACATTCGCAGAGATTCATGGAGGTTCATGGAGATTCATAGGGATTCATGGAGATTCATGGAGGTTCATGGAGATTCTTGGAGGTTCATGGACATTCATGGAGATTCATGGAGATACATTCATGGAGATACATGGAGATTCATGGAGTTCATGGACATTCATGGAGATTCATGGAGATTCATTCATGGAGATACATGGAGATTCATGGAGTTCATGGAGATTCATGGAGCTTCATGGAGATTTATGGAGATTCATGGAGATTTATGGAGATTCATAGAGATTCATGGAGATTCATGGACATTCACAGAGATTCATGGAGGTTCATGGAGATTCATGGAGATTTATGTAGATTCATAGAGATTCATGGAGGTTCATGGAGATTCATGGAGATTCATGGACATTCACAGAGATTCATGGAGGTTCATGGAGATTCATGGAGGTTCATGGAGATTCATTCATGGATATTCACAGAGATTTATGGAGGTTCATGGATATTCATAGAGGTTCATGTAGAATCATGGAGATTCATGGAGATTCATAGAGATTCATGGAGGTTCATGGAGATTCATGGAGATTCATGGACGTTCACAGAGATTCATGGAGGTTCGTGGAGATTCATGGAGGTTCATGGAGAATCATGGAGCTTCATGGAGATTCATTCATGGAGATTCATGGAGATTCATGGAGATTCATAGGGATTCATGGAGGTTCATGGAGATTCATGGAGATACATGGAGATTCATGGAGTTCATGGAGATTCATGGAGGTTCATGGAGATTCATGGAGATTCATGGAGATTCATGGAGATTCATAGAGATTCATGGAGGTTCATGGAGATTCATGGAGATTCATGGAGATTTATGGAGATTCATAGAGATTCATGGAGGTTCATGGAGATTCATGGACATTCACAGAGATTCATGGAGGTTCATGGAGATTCATGGAGGTTCATGGAGATTCATGGAGGTTCATGGACATTCATGGAGATTCATGGAGATTCATTCATGGAGATACATGGATATTCATGGAGTTCATGGAGATTCATGGAGCTTCATGGAGATTTATGGAGATTCATGGAGATTCATGGACATTCACAGAGATTCATGGAGGTTCATGGAGATTCATGGCGGTTCATAGGGATTCATGGAGGTTCATGGAGGTTCATGGAGATTCATGGAGATACATGGAGATTCATGGAGTTCATGGAGATTCATGGAGGTTCATGGAGATTCATGGAGATTCACGGAGATTCATGGAGATTCATAGAGATTCATGGAGGTTCATGGAGATTCATGGAGATTCATGGACATTCACAGAGATTCATGGAGGTTCATGGAGATTCATTCATGGAGATTCATGCAGAATCATAGAGATTCATGGAGGTTCATAGAGATTCATAGAGAAATATGGAGATTCATGGAGGTTCATGGAGATTCTTGGAGGTTCATGGACATTCATGGAGATTCATGGAGATACATTCATGGAGATACATGGAGATTCATGGAGATACATGGAGATTCATGGAGTTCATGGACATTCATGGAGATTCATGGAGATTCATTCATGGAGATACATGGAGATTCATGGAGTTCATGGAGTTCATGGAGATTCATGGAGCTTCATGGAGATTTATGGAGTTTCATGGAGATTTATGGAGATTCATAGAGATTAATGGAGGTTCATGGAGATTCATGGAGATTCATAGGGATTCATGGAAGTTCATGGAGATTCATGGAGCTTCATGGAGATTTATGGAGATTCATGGAGATTTATGGAGATTCATGGAGATTCATGGAGGTTCATGGAGATTCATGGAGGTTCATGGAGATTCATGGAGATTCATGGACATTCACAAAGATTCATGGAGGTTCATGGAGATTCATGGAGGTTCATGGAGAATCATGGAGCTTCATGGAGATTCATTCATGGAGATTCATGGAGATTCATGGAGATTCATAGGGATTTATGGAGGTTCATGGAGATTAATGGAGGTTCATGGAGAATCATGGAGCTTCATGGAGATTCATTCATGGAGATTTATGGAGAATCATAGAGATTCATGGAGGTTCATGGAGATTCAAAGAGAAACATGGAGATTCATGGAGGTTCATGGAGATTCAGTCATGGAGATTCATGGAGAATCATAGAGATTTATGGAGATTCATGGAGATTTATGGAGATTCATAGAGATTCATGGAGGTTCATGGAGATTCATGGAGATTCATGGACATTCACAGAGATTCATGGAGGTTCATGGAGATTCATGGAGGTTCATGGAGATTCATGGCGATTCATTTAGATTCATAGGGATTCATGGATGTTCATGGAGGTTCATGGAGATTCATAGAGATTCATGGAAGTTCATGGAGATTCATGGAGATTCATAGACATTCACAGAGATTCATGGAGGTTCATGGAGATTCATGGACATTCATGGAGATTCAAGGAGATTCACAGAGATTCATGGAGGTTCATGGAGATTCATGGAGGTTCATGGAAATTAATGGAGATTCATGGAGATTCAGTCATGGAGATTCATGGAGAATCATAGAGATTCATGGAGGTTCATGGAGATTCATGGAGATACATGGAGATTCATGGAGTTCATGGATATTCATGGAGGTTCATGGATATTCATGGAGATTCATGGAGATTCATAGAGATTCATGGAGGTTCATGGAGATTCATGGAGATTCATGGAGATTCATAGGGATTTATGGAGGTTCATGGAGATTAATGGAGGTTCATGGAGATTCATGGAGATTCATAGGGATTCATGGAAGTTCATGGAGATTCATGGAGCTTCATGGAGATTTATGGAGATTCATGGAGATTTATGGAGATTCATGGAGATTCATGGAGGTTCATGGAGATTCATGGAGGTTCATGGAGATTCATGGAGATTCATGGACATTCACAAAGATTCATGGAGGTTCATGGAGATTCATGGAGATTCATGGAGATTCATAGGGATTCATGGAGGTTCATGGAGGTTCATGGAGATTCATGGAGATACATGGAGATTCATAGGGATTCATGGAGGTTCATGGAGGTTCATGGAGATTCATGGAGATACATGGAGATTCATGGAGTTCATGGAGATTCATGGAGGTTCATGGAGATTCATGGAGATTCATGGAGATTCATGGAGATTCATAGAGATTCATGGAGGTTCATGGAGATTCATGGAGATTCATGGAGTTCATGGAGATTCATGGAGCTTCATGGAGATTTATGGAGATTCATGGAGAATCATAGAGATTCATGGAGGTTCATAGAGATTCACAGAGAAACATGGAGATTCATGGAGGTTCATGGATATTCTTGGAGGTTCATGGACATTCATGGAGATTCATGGAGATACATTCATGGAGATACATGGAGATTCATGGAGTTCATGGACATTCATGGAGATTCATGGAGATTCATTCATGGAGATACATGGAGATTCATGGAGTTCATGGAGATTCATGGAGCTTCATGGAGATTTATGGAGATTCATAGAGATTCATGGAGGTTCATGGAGGTTCATGGAGATTCATGGAGATTCATGGACATTCACAGAGATTCATGGAGGTGCATGGAGATTCATGGAGGTTCATGGACATTCATGGAGATTCATGGAGATTCATGGAGATTCATTCATGGAGATACATGGATATTCATGGAGTTCATGGAGATTCATGGAGCTTCATGGAGATTTATGGAGATTCATGGAGATTCATGGACATTCACAGAGATTCATGGAGGTTCATGGAGATTCATGGCGGTTCATAGGGATTCATGGAGGTTCATGGAGGTTCATGGAGATTCATGGAGATACATGGAGATTCATGGAGTTCATGGAGATTCATGGAGGTTCATGGAGATTGATGGAGATTCACGGAGATTCATGGAGATTCATAGAGATTCATGGAGGTTCATGGAGATTCATGGAGATTCATGGACATTCACAGAGATTCATGGAGGTTCATGGAGATTCATTCATGGAGATTCATGCAGAATCATAGAGATTCATGGAGGTTCATAGAGATTCATAGAGAAACATGGAGATTCATGGAGGTTCATGGAGATTCTTGGAGGTTCATGGACATTCATGGAGATTCATGGAGATACATTCATGGAGATACATGGAGATTCATGGAGATACATGGAGATTCATGGAGTTCATGGACATTCATGGAGATTCATGGAGATTCATTCATGGAGATACATGGAGATTCATGGAGTTCATGGAGATTCATGGAGCTTCATGGAGATTTATGGAGTTTCATGGAGATTTATGGAGATTCATAGAGATTAATGGAGGTTCATGGAGATTCATGGAGATTCATAGGGATTCATGGAAGTTCATGGAGATTCATGGAGCTTCATGGAGATTTATGGAGATTCATGGAGATTTATGGAGATTCATGGAGATTCATGGAGGTTCATGGAGATTCATGGAGGTTCATGGAGATTCATGGAGATTCATGGACATTCACAAAGATTCATGGCGGTTCATGGAGATTCATGGAGGTTCATGGAGAATCATGGAGCTTCATGGAGATTCATTCATGGAGATTCATGGAGATTCATGGAGATTCATAGGGATTTATGGAGGTTCATGGAGATTAATGGAGGTTCATGGAGATTCATGGAGATTCATAGGGATTCATGGAAGTTCATGGAGATTCATGGAGCTTCATGGAGATTTATGGAGATTCATGGAGATTTATGGAGATTCATGGAGATTCATGGAGGTTCATGGAGATTCATGGAGGTTCATGGAGATTCATGGAGATTCATGGACATTCACAAAGATTCATGGAGGTTCATGGAGATTCATGGAGGTTCATGGAGAATCATGGAGCTTCATGGAGATTCATTCATGGAGATTCATGGAGATTCATGGAGATTCATAGGGATTTATGGAGGTTCATGGAGATTCATGGACATTCATGGAGATTCAAGGAGATTCACAGAGATTCATGGAGGTTCATGGAGATTCATGGAGGTTCATGGAAATTCATGGAGATTCATGGAGATTCAGTCATGGAGATTCATGGAGAATCATAGAGATTCATGGAGATTCATGGACATCCACAGAGATTCATGGAGGTTCATGGAGATTCATGGAGGTTCATGGAGAATCATGGAGCTTCATGGAGATTCATTCATGGAGATTTATGGAGAATCATAGAGATTCATGGAGGTTCATGGAGATTCAAAGAGAAACATGGAGATTCATGGAGGTTCATGGAGATTCAGTCATGGAGATTCATGGAGAATCATAGAGATTTATGGAGATTCATGGAGATTTATGGAGATTCATAGAGATTCATGGAGGTTCATGGAGATTCATGGAGATTCATGGACATTCACAGAGATTCATGGAGGTTCATGGAGATTCATGGAGGTTCATGGAGATTCATGGCGATTCATTTAGATTCATAGGGATTCATGGATGTTCATGGAGGTTCATGGAGATTCATAGAGATTCATGGAAGTTCATGGAGATTCATGGAGATTCATAGACATTCACAGAGATTCATGGAGGTTCATGGAGATTCATGGACATTCATGGAGATTCAAGGAGATTCACAGAGATTCATGGAGGTTCATGGAGATTCATGGAGGTTCATGGAAATTAATGGAGATTCATGGAGATTCAGTCATGGAGATTCATGGAGAATCATAGAGATTCATGGAGGTTCATGGAGATTCATGGAGATACATGGAGATTCATGGAGTTCATGGATATTCATGGAGGTTCATGGATATTCATGGAGATTCATGGAGATTCATAGAGATTCATGGAGGTTCATGGAGATTCATGGAGATTCATGGAGATTCATAGGGATTTATGGAGGTTCATGGAGATTAATGGAGGTTCATGGAGATTCATGGAGATTCATAGGGATTCATGGAAGTTCATGGAGATTCATGGAGCTTCATGGAGATTTATGGAGATTCATGGAGATTTATGGAGATTCATGGAGATTCATGGAGGTTCATGGAGATTCATGGAGGTTCATGGAGATTCATGGAGATTCATGGACATTCACAAAGATTCATGGAGGTTCATGGAGATTCATGGAGGTTCATGGAGAATCATGGAGCTTCATGGAGATTCATTCATGGAGATTCATGGAGATTCATGGAGATTCATAGGGATTTATGGAGGTTCATGGAGATTCATGGACATTCATGGAGATTCAAGGAGATTCACAGAGATTCATGGAGGTTCATGGAGATTCATGGAGGTTCATGGAAATTCATGGAGATTCATGGAGATTCAGTCATGGAGATTCATGGAGAATCATAGAGATTCATGGAGGTTCATGGAGATTCATGGAGATACATGGAGATTCATGGAGTTCATGGAGATTCATGGAGGTTCATGGAGATTCATGGAGATTCATGGAGATTCATAGAGATTCATGGAGGTTCATGGAGATTCATGGAGATTCATGGACATCCACAGAGATTCATGGAGGTTCATGGAGATTCATGGAGGTTCATGGAGAATCATGGAGCTTCATGGAGATTCATTCATGGAGATTTATGGAGAATCATAGAGATTCATGGAGGTTCATGGAGATTCAAAGAGAAACATGGAGATTCATGGAGGTTCATGGAGATTCAGTCATGGAGATTCATGGAGAATCATAGAGATTTATGGAGATTCATGGAGATTTATGGAGATTCATAGAGATTCATGGAGGTTCATGGAGATTCATGGAGATTCATGGACATTCACAGAGATTCATGGAGGTTCATGGAGATTCATGGAGGTTCATGGAGATTCATGGCGATTCATAGAGATTCATGGAAGTTCATGGAGATTCATGGAGATTCATAGACATTCACAGAGATTCATGGAGGTTCATGGAAATTCATGGACATTCATGGAGATTCAAGGAGATTCACAGAGATTCATGGAGGTTCATGGAGATTCATGGAGGTTCATGGAAATTAATGGAGATTCATGGAGATTCAGTCATGGAGATTCATGGAGAATCATAGAGATTCATGGAGGTTCATGGAGATTCATGGAGATACATGGAGATTCATGGAGTTCATGGATATTCATGGAGGTTCATGGATATTCATGGAGATTCATGGAGATTCATAGAGATTCATGGAGGTTCATGGAGATTCATGGAGATTCATGGACATCCACAGAGATTCATGGAGGTTCATGGAGATTCATGGAGGTTCATGGAGAATCATGGAGCTTCATCTAGATTCATTCATGGAGATTTATGGAGAATCATAGAGATTCATGGAGGTTCATGGAGATTCAAAGAGAAACATGGAGATTCATGGAGGTTCATGGAGATTCAGTCATGGAGATTCATGGAGAATCATAGAGATTCATGGAGGTTCATGGAGATTCATGGAGGTTCATGGAGATTCATGGAGGTTCATGGAGATTCATTCATGGAGATTCATGGAGATTCATGGAGATTCATAGGGATTCATGGAGGTTCATGGAGGTTCATGGAGATTCATGGAGATACATGGAGATTCATGGAGTTCATGGAGATTCATGGAGGTTCATGGAGATTCATGGAGATTCATGGAGATTCATGGAGATTCATAGAGATTCATGGAGGTTCATGGAGATTCATGGAGATTCATGGACATGCACAGAGATTCATGGAGGTTCATGGAGATTCATTCATGGAGATTCATGGAGAATCATAGAGATTCATGGAGGTTCATAGAGATTCACAGAGAAACATGGAGATTCATGGAGGTTCATGGATATTCTTGGAGGTTCATGGACATTCATGGAGATTCATGGAGATACATTCATGGAGATACATGGAGATTCATGGAGTTCATGGACATTCATGGAGATTCATGGAGATTCATTCATGGAGATACATGGAGATTCATGGAGTTCATGGAGATTCATGGAGCTTCATGGAGATTTATGGAGATTCATAGAGATTCATGGAGGTTCATGGAGGTTCATGGAGATTCATGGAGATTCATGGACATTCACAGAGATTCATGGAGGTTCATGGAGATTCATGGAGGTTCATGGACATTCATGGAGATTCATGGAGATTCATTCATGGAGATACATGGATATTCATGGAGTTCATGGAGATTCATGGAGCTTCATGGAGATTTATGGAGATTCATGGAGATTTATGGAGATTCATAGAGATTCATGGAGGTTCATGGAGATTCATGGAGATTCATGGACATTCACAGAGATTCATGGAGGTTCATGGAGATTCATGGCGGTTCATAGGGATTCATGGAGATTCATGGAGTTCATGGAGATTCATGGAGGTTCATGGAGATTCATGGAGATTCATGGAGATTCATGGAGATTCATAGAGATTCATGGAGGTTCATGGAGATTCATGGAGATTCATGGACATTCACAGAGATTCATGGAGGTTCATGGAGATTCATTCATGGAGATTCATGCAGAATCATAGAGATTCATGGAGGTTCATAGAGATTCATAGAGAAACATGGAGATTCATGGAGGTTCATGGAGATTCTTGGAGGTTCATGGACATTCATGGAGATTCATGGAGATACATTCATGGAGATACATGGAGATTCATGGAGATACATGGAGATTCATGGAGTTCATAGACATTCATGGAGATTCATGGAGATTCATTCATGGAGATACATGGAGATTCATGGAGTTCATGGAGATTCATGGAGCTTCATGGAGATTTATGGAGTTTCATGGAGGTTCATGGACATTCATGGAGATTCATGGATATTCACAGAGATTTATGGAGGTTCATGGATATTCATAGAGGTTCATGGAGAATCATGGAGATTCATGGAGATTCATAGAGATTCATGGAGGTTCATGGAGATTCATGGAGATTCATGGAGATTCATGGAGATTTATGGAGATTCATAGAGATTCATGGAGGTTCATGGAGATTCATGGAGATTCATGGAGGTTCATGGAGATTCATTCATGGAGATTCATGGAGATTCATGGAAATTCATAGGGATTCATGGAGTTCATGGAGATTCCTGGAGCTTCATGGAGATTTATGGGGATTCATGGAGATTTATGGAGATTCATAGAGATTCATGGAAGTTCATGGAGATTCATGGAGATTCATGGACATTCACAGAGATTCATGGAGGTTCATGGAGATTCATGGAGGTTCATGGAGATTCATGGAGCTTGATGGAGATTTATGGAGATTCATGGAGATTTATGGAGATTCATAGAGATTCATGGAGGTTCATGGAGATTCATGGAGATTCATGGACATTCGCAGAGATTCATGGAGGTTCATGGAGATTCATAGGGATTCATGGAGATTCATGGAGGTTCATGGAGATTCTTGGAGGTTCATGGACATTCATGGAGATTCATGGAGATACATTCATGGAGATACATGGAGATTCATGGAGTTCATGGACATTCATGGAGATTCATGGAGATTCATTCATGGAGATACATGGAGATTCATGGAGTTCATGGAGATTCATGGAGCTTCATGGAGATTTATGGAGATTCATGGAGATTTATGGAGATTCATAGAGATTCATGGAGATTCATGGACATTCACAGAGATTCATGGAGGTTCATGGAGATTCATGGAGATTTATGTAGATTCATAGAGATTCATGGAGGTTCATGGAGATTCATGGAGATTCATGGACATTCACAGAGATTCATGGAGGTTCATGGAGATTCATGGAGGTTCATGGAGATTCATTCATGGATATTCACAGAGATTTATGGAGGTTCATGGATATTCATAGAGGTTCATGTAGAATCATGGAGATTCATGGAGATTCATAGAGATTCATGGAGGTTCATGGAGATTCATGGAGATTCATGGACGTTCACAGAGATTCATGGAGGTTCGTGGAGATTCATGGAGGTTCATGGAGAATCATGGAGCTTCATGGAGATTCATTCATGGAGATTCATGGAGATTCATGGAGATTCATAGGGATTCATGGAGGTTCATGGAGATTCATGGAGATACATGGAGATTCATGGAGTTCATGGAGATTCATGGAGGTTCATGGAGATTCATGGAGATTCATGGAGATTCATGGAGATTCATAGAGATTCATGGAGGTTCATGGAGATTCATGGAGATTCATGGAGATTTATGGAGATTCATAGAGATTCATGGAGGTTCATGGAGATTCATGGACATTCACAGAGATTCATGGAGGTTCATGGAGATTCATGGAGGTTCATGGAGATTCATGGAGGTTCATGGACATTCATGGAGATTCATGGAGATTCATTCATGGAGATACATGGATATTCATGGAGTTCATGGAGATTCATGGAGCTTCATGGAGATTTATGGAGATTCATGGAGATTCATGGACATTCACAGAGATTCATGGAGGTTCATGGAGATTCATGGCGGTTCATAGGGATTCATGGAGGTTCATGGAGGTTCATGGAGATTCATGGAGATACATGGAGATTCATGGAGTTCATGGAGATTCATGGAGGTTCATGGAGATTCATGGAGATTCACGGAGATTCATGGAGATTCATAGAGATTCATGGAGGTTCATGGAGATTCATGGAGATTCATGGACATTCACAGAGATTCATGGAGGTTCATGGAGATTCATTCATGGAGATTCATGCAGAATCATAGAGATTCATGGAGGTTCATAGAGATTCATAGAGAAATATGGAGATTCATGGAGGTTCATGGAGATTCTTGGAGGTTCATGGACATTCATGGAGATTCATGGAGATACATTCATGGAGATACATGGAGATTCATGGAGATACATGGAGATTCATGGAGTTCATGGACATTCATGGAGATTCATGGAGATTCATTCATGGAGATACATGGAGATTCATGGAGTTCATGGAGTTCATGGAGATTCATGGAGCTTCATGGAGATTTATGGAGTTTCATGGAGATTTATGGAGATTCATAGAGATTAATGGAGGTTCATGGAGATTCATGGAGATTCATAGGGATTCATGGAAGTTCATGGAGATTCATGGAGCTTCATGGAGATTTATGGAGATTCATGGAGATTTATGGAGATTCATGGAGATTCATGGAGGTTCATGGAGATTCATGGAGGTTCATGGAGATTCATGGAGATTCATGGACATTCACAAAGATTCATGGAGGTTCATGGAGATTCATGGAGGTTCATGGAGAATCATGGAGCTTCATGGAGATTCATTCATGGAGATTCATGGAGATTCATGGAGATTCATAGGGATTTATGGAGGTTCATGGAGATTAATGGAGGTTCATGGAGATTCATGGAGATTCATAGGGATTCATGGAAGTTCATGGAGATTCATGGAGCTTCATGGAGATTTATGGAGATTCATGGAGATTTATGGAGATTCATGGAGATTCATGGAGGTTCATGGAGATTCATGGAGGTTCATGGAGATTCATGGAGATTCATGGACATTCACAAAGATTCATGGAGGTTCATGGAGATTCATGGAGGTTCATGGAGAATCATGGAGCTTCATGGAGATTCATTCATGGAGATTCATGGAGATTCATGGAGATTCATAGGGATTTATGGAGGTTCATGGAGATTCATGGACATTCATGGAGATTCAAGGAGATTCACAGAGATTCATGGAGGTTCATGGAGATTCATGGAGGTTCATGGAAATTCATGGAGATTCATGGAGATTCAGTCATGGAGATTCATGGAGAATCATAGAGATTCATGGAGGTTCATGGAGATTCATGGAGATACATGGAGATTCATGGAGTTCATGGAGATTCATGGAGGTTCATGGAGATTCATGGAGATTCATGGAGATTCATAGAGATTCATGGAGGTTCATGGAGATTCATGGAGATTCATGGACATCCACAGAGATTCATGGAGGTTCATGGAGATTCATGGAGGTTCATGGAGAATCATGGAGCTTCATGGAGATTCATTCATGGAGATTTATGGAGAATCATAGAGATTCATGGAGGTTCATGGAGATTCAAAGAGAAACATGGAGATTCATGGAGGTTCATGGAGATTCATGGAGATACATGGAGATTCATGGAGTTCATGGATATTCATGGAGGTTCATGGATATTCATGGAGATTCATGGAGATTCATAGAGATTCATGGAGGTTCATGGAGATTCATGGAGATTCATGGACATCCACAGAGATTCATGGAGGTTCATGGAGATTCATGGAGGTTCATGGAGATTCATTCATGGAGATTCATGGCGATTCATTTAGATTCATAGGGATTCATGGATGTTCATGGAGGTTCATGGAGATTCATAGAGATTCATGGAAGTTCATGGAGATTCATGGAGATTCATAGACATTCACAGAGATTCATGGAGGTTCATGGAGATTCATGGACATTCATGGAGATTCAAGGAGATTCACAGAGATTCATGGAGGTTCATGGAGATTCATGGAGGTTCATGGAAATTAATGGAGATTCATGGAGATTCAGTCATGGAGATTCATGGAGAATCATAGAGATTCATGGAGGTTCATGGAGATTCATGGAGATACATGGAGATTCATGGAGTTCATGGATATTCATGGAGGTTCATGGATATTCATGGAGATTCATGGAGATTCATAGAGATTCATGGAGGTTCATGGAGATTCATGGAGATTCATGGACATCCTCAGAGATTCATGGAGGTTCATGGAGATTCATAGGGATTCATGGAGGTTCATGGAGGTTCATGGAGATTCATGGAGATACATGGAGATTCATGGAGTTCATGGAGATTCATGGAGGTTCATGGAGATTCATGGAGATTCATGGAGATTCATGGAGATTCATAGAGATTCATGGAGGTTCATGGAGATTCATGGAGATTCATGGACATGCACAGAGATTCATGGAGGTTCATGGAGATTCATTCATGGAGATTCATGGAGAATCATAGAGATTCATGGAGGTTCATAGAGATTCACAGAGAAACATGGAGATTCATGGAGGTTCATGGATATTCTTGGAGGTTCATGGACATTCATGGACATTCATGGAGATACATTCATGGAGATACATGGAGATTCATGGAGTTCATGGACATTCATGGAGATTCATGGAGATTCATTCATGGAGATACATGGAGATTCATGGAGTTCATGGAGATTCATGGAGCTTCATGGAGATTTATGGAGATTCATAGAGATTCATGGAGGTTCATGGAGGTTCATGGAGATTCATGGAGATTCATGGACATTCACAGAGATTCATGGAGGTTCATGGAGATTCATGGAGGTTCATGGACATTCATGGAGATTCATGGAGATTCATTCATGGAGATACATGGATATTCATGGAGTTCATGGAGATTCATGGAGCTTCATGGAGATTCATGGAGATACATGGAGATTCATGGAGTTCATGGAGATTCATGGAGGTTCATGGAGATTCATGGAGATTCATGGAGATTCATGGAGATTCATAGAGATTCATGGAGGTTCATGGAGATTCATGGAGATTCATGGAGATTTATGGAGATTCATAGAGATTCATGGAGGTTCATGGAGATTCATGGACATTCACAGAGATTCATGGAGGTTCATGGAGATTCATGGAGGTTCATGGAGATTCATTCATGGAGATTCATGGCGATTCATTTAGATTCATAGGGATTCATGGATGTTCATGGAGGTTCATGGAGATTCACAGAGATTCATGGAGGTTCATGGAGATTCATGGAGGTTCATGGAGATTCATTCATGGAGATTCATGGAGATTCATGGAAATTCATAGGGATTCATGGAGTTCATGGAGATTCCTGGAGCTTCATGGAGATTTATGGGGATTCATGGAGATTTATGGAGATTCATAGAGATTCATGGAAGTTCATGGAGATTCATGGAGATTCATGGACATTCACAGAGATTCATGGAGGTTCATGGAGATTCATGGAGGTTCATGGAGATTCATGGAGCTTGATGGAGATTTATGGAGATTCATGGAGATTTATGGAGATTCATAGAGATTCATGGAGGTTCATGGAGATTCATGGAGATTCATGGACATTCGCAGAGATTCATGGAGGTTCATGGAGATTCATGGAGGTTCATGGAGATTCATGGAGGTTCATGGAGATTCATGGAGTTTCATGGACATTCACAGAGATTCATGGAGGTTCATGGAGATTCATGTAGGTTCATGGAGAATCATGGAGCTTCATGGAGATTCATCCATGGAGATACAAAGAGATTCATGGACATTCACAGAGATTCATGGAGATTCATGGAGGTTCATGGACATTCATGGAGATTCATGGAGATTCATTCATGGAGATACATGGATATTCATGGAGTTCATGGAGATTCATGGAGCTTCATGGAGATTTATGGAGATTCATGGAGATTTATGGAGATTCATAGAGATTCATGGAGGTTCATGGAGATTCTTGGAGGTTCATGGACATTCATGGACATTCATGGAGATACATTCATGGAGATACATGGAGATTGATGGAGTTCATGGACATTCATGGAGATTCATGGAGATTCATTCATGGAGATACATGGAGATTCATGGAGTTCATGGAGATTCATGGAGCTTCATGGAGATTTATGGAGATTCATAGAGATTCATGGAGGTTCATGGAGGTTCATGGAGATTCATGGAGATTCATGGACATTCACAGAGATTCATGGAGGTTCATGGAGATTCATGGAGGTTCATGGACATTCATGGAGATTCATGGAGATTCATTCATGGAGATACATGGATATTCATGGAGTTCATGGAGATTCATGGAGCTTCATGGAGATTTATGGAGATTCATGGAGATTTATGGAGATTCATAGAGATTCATGGAGGTTCATGGAGATTCATGGAGATTCATGGACATTCACAGAGATTCATGGAGGTTCATGGAGATTCATGGCGGTTCATAGGGATTCATGGAGATTCATGGAGTTCATGGAGATTCATGGAGGTTCATGGAGATTCATGGAGATTCATGGAGATTCATGGAGATTCATAGAGATTCATGGAGGTTCATGGAGATTCATGGAGATTCATGGACATTCACAGAGATTCATGGAGGTTCATGGAGATTCATTCATGGAGATTCATGCAGAATCATAGAGATTCATGGAGGTTCATAGAGATTCATAGAGAAACATGGAGATTCATGGAGGTTCATGGAGATTCTTGGAGGTTCATGGACATTCATGGAGATTCATGGAGATACATTCATGGAGATACATGGAGATTCATGGAGATACATGGAGATTCATGGAGTTCATGGACATTCATGGAGATTCATGGAGATTCATTCATGGAGATACATGGAGATTCATGGAGTTCATGGAGATTCATGGAGCTTCATGGAGATTTATGGAGTTTCATGGAGGTTCATGGACATTCATGGAGATTCATGGATATTCACAGAGATTTATGGAGGTTCATGGATATTCATAGGGTTCATGGAGAATCATGGAGATTCATGGAGATTCATAGAGATTCATGGAGGTTCATGGAGATTCATGGAGATTCATGGACGTTCACAGAGATTCATGGAGGTTCATGGAGATTCATGGAGGTTCATGGAGAATCATGGAGCTTCATGGAGATTCATTCATGGAGATTCATGGAGATTCATGGAGATTCATAGGGATTCATGGAGGTTCATGGAGATTCATGGAGATACATGGAGATTCATGGAGTTCATGGAGATTCATGGAGGTTCATGGAGATTCATGGAGATTCATGGAGATTCATGGAGATTCATAGAGATTCATGGAGGTTCATGGAGATTCATGGAGATTCATGGAGATTTATGGAGATTCATAGAGATTCATGGAGGTTCATGGAGATTCATGGACATTCACAGAGATTCATGGAGGTTCATGGAGATTCATGGAGGTTCATGGAGATTCATTCATGGAGATTCATGGCGATTCATTTAGATTCATAGGGATTCATGGATGTTCATGGAGGTTCATGGAGATTCACAGAGATTCATGGAGGTTCATGGAGATTCATGGAGGTTCATGGAGATTCATTCATGGAGATTCATGGAGATTCATGGAAATTCATAGGGATTCATGGAGTTCATGGAGATTCCTGGAGCTTCATGGAGATTTATGGGGATTCATGGAGATTTATGGAGATTCATAGAGATTCATGGAAGTTCATGGAGATTCATGGAGATTCATGGACATTCACAGAGATTCATGGAGGTTCATGGAGATTCATGGAGGTTCATGGAGATTCATGGAGCTTGATGGAGATTTATGGAGATTCATGGAGATTTATGGAGATTCATAGAGATTCATGGAGGTTCATGGAGATTCATGGAGATTCATGGACATTCGCAGAGATTCATGGAGGTTCATGGAGATTCATGGAGGTTCATGGAGATTCATGGAGGTTCATGGAGATTCATGGAGTTTCATGGACATTCACAGAGATTCATGGAGGTTCATGGAGATTCATGTAGGTTCATGGAGAATCATGGAGCTTCATGGAGATTCATCCATGGAGATACAAAGAGATTCATGGACATTCACAGAGATTCATGGAGATTCATGGAGGTTCATGGACATTCATGGAGATTCATGGAGATTCATTCATGGAGATACATGGATATTCATGGAGTTCATGGAGATTCATGGAGCTTCATGGAGATTTATGGAGATTCATGGAGATTTATGGAGATTCATAGAGATTCATGGAGGTTCATGGAGATTCATGGAGATTCATGGACATTCACAGAGATTCATGGAGGTTCATGGAGATTCATGGCGGTTCATAGGGATTCATGGAGATTCATGGAGTTCATGGAGATTCATGGAGGTTCATGGAGATTCATGGAGATTCATGGAGATTCATGGAGATTCATAGAGATTCATGGAGGTTCATGGAGATTCATGGAGATTCATGGACATTCACAGAGATTCATGGAGGTTCATGGAGATTCATTCATGGAGATTCATGCAGAATCATAGAGATTCATGGAGGTTCATAGAGATTCATAGAGAAACATGGAGATTCATGGAGGTTCATGGAGATTCTTGGAGGTTCATGGACATTCATGGAGATTCATGGAGATACATTCATGGAGATACATGGAGATTCATGGAGATACATGGAGATTCATGGAGTTCATGGACATTCATGGAGATTCATGGAGATTCATTCATGGAGATACATGGAGATTCATGGAGTTCATGGAGATTCATGGAGCTTCATGGAGATTTATGGAGTTTCATGGAGGTTCATGGACATTCATGGAGATTCATGGATATTCACAGAGATTTATGGAGGTTCATGGATATTCATAGGGTTCATGGAGAATCATGGAGATTCATGGAGATTCATAGAGATTCATGGAGGTTCATGGAGATTCATGGAGATTCATGGACGTTCACAGAGATTCATGGAGGTTCATGGAGATTCATGGAGGTTCATGGAGAATCATGGAGCTTCATGGAGATTCATTCATGGAGATTCATGGAGATTCATGGAGATTCATAGGGATTCATGGAGGTTCATGGAGATTCATGGAGATACATGGAGATTCATGGAGTTCATGGAGATTCATGGAGGTTCATGGAGATTCATGGAGATTCATGGAGATTCATGGAGATTCATAGAGATTCATGGAGGTTCATGGAGATTCATGGAGATTCATGGAGATTTATGGAGATTCATAGAGATTCATGGAGGTTCATGGAGATTCATGGACATTCACAGAGATTCATGGAGGTTCATGGAGATTCATGGAGGTTCATGGAGATTCATTCATGGAGATTCATGGCGATTCATTTAGATTCATAGGGATTCATGGATGTTCATGGAGGTTCATGGAGATTCACAGAGATTCATGGAGGTTCATGGAGATTCATGGAGGTTCATGGAGATTCATTCATGGAGATTCATGGAGATTCATGGAAATTCATAGGGATTCATGGAGTTCATGGAGATTCCTGGAGCTTCATGGAGATTTATGGGGATTCATGGAGATTTATGGAGATTCATAGAGATTCATGGAAGTTCATGGAGATTCATGGAGATTCATGGACATTCACAGAGATTCATGGAGGTTCATGGAGATTCATGGAGGTTCATGGAGATTCATGGAGCTTGATGGAGATTTATGGAGATTCATGGAGATTTATGGAGATTCATAGAGATTCATGGAGGTTCATGGAGATTCATGGAGATTCATGGACATTCGCAGAGATTCATGGAGGTTCATGGAGATTCATGGAGGTTCATGGAGATTCATGGAGGTTCATGGAGATTCATGGAGTTTCATGGACATTCACAGAGATTCATGGAGGTTCATGGAGATTCATGTAGGTTCATGGAGAATCATGGAGCTTCATGGAGATTCATCCATGGAGATACAAAGAGATTCATGGAGATTCATAGGGATTCATGGAGATTCATGGAGGTTCATGGAGATTCTTGGAGGTTCATGGACATTCATGGAGATTCATGGAGATACATTCATGGAGATACATGGAGATTCATGGAGTTCATGGACATTCATGGAGATTCATGGAGATTCATTCATGGAGATACATGGAGATTCATGGAGTTCATGGAGATTCATGGAGCTTCATGGAGATTTATGGAGATTCATGGAGATTTATGGAGATTCATAGAGATTCATGGAGATTCATGGACATTCACAGAGATTCATGGAGGTTCATGGAGATTCATGGAGATTTATGGAGATTCATAGAGATTCATGGAGGTTCATGGAGATTCATGGAGATTCATGGACATTCACAGAGATTCATGGAGGTTCATGGAGATTCATGGAGGTTCATGGAGATTCATTCATGGATATTCACAGAGATTTATGGAGGTTCATGGATATTCATAGAGGTTCATGGAGAATCATGGAGATTCATGGAGATTCATAGAGATTCATGGAGGTTCATGGAGATTCATGGAGATTCATGGACGTTCACAGAGATTCATGGAGGTTCATGGAGATTCATGGAGGTTCATGGAGAATCATGGAGCTTCATGGAGATTCATGGAGATTCATAGAGATTCATGGAGGTTCATGGAGATTCATGGAGATTCATGGAGATTTATGGAGATTCATAGAGATTCATGGAGGTTCATGGAGATTCATGGACATTCACAGAGATTCATGGAGGTTCATGGAGATTCATGGAGGTTCATGGAGATTCATGGAGGTTCATGGACATTCATGGAGATTCATGGAGATTCATTCATGGAGATACATGGATATTCATGGAGTTCATGGAGATTCATGGAGCTTCATGGAGATTTATGGAGATTCATGGAGATTCATGGACATTCACAGAGATTCATGGAGGTTCATGGAGATTCATGGCGGTTCATAGGGATTCATGGAGGTTCATGGAGGTTCATGGAGATTCATGGAGATACATGGAGATTCATGGAGTTCATGGAGATTCATGGAGGTTCATGGAGATTCATGGAGATTCACGGAGATTCATGGAGATTCATAGAGATTCATGGAGGTTCATGGAGATTCATGGAGATTCATGGACATTCACAGAGATTCATGGAGGTTCATGGAGATTCATTCATGGAGATTCATGCAGAATCATAGAGATTCATGGAGGTTCATAGAGATTCATAGAGAAACATGGAGATTCATGGAGGTTCATGGAGATTCTTGGAGGTTCATGGACATTCATGGAGATTCATGGAGATACATTCATGGAGATACATGGAGATTCATGGAGATACATGGAGATTCATGGAGTTCATGGACATTCATGGAGATTCATGGAGATTCATTCATGGAGATACATGGAGATTCATGGAGTTCATGGAGATTCATGGAGCTTCATGGAGATTTATGGAGTTTCATGGAGATTTATGGAGATTCATAGAGATTAATGGAGGTTCATGGAGATTCATGGAGATTCATAGGGATTCATGGAAGTTCATGGAGATTCATGGAGCTTCATGGAGATTTATGGAGATTCATGGAGATTTATGGAGATTCATGGAGATTCATGGAGGTTCATGGAGATTCATGGAGGTTCATGGAGATTCATGGAGATTCATGGACATTCACAAAGATTCATGGAGGTTCATGGAGATTCATGGATGTTCATGGAGAATCATGGAGCTTCATGGAGATTCATTCATGGAGATTCATGGAGATTCATGGAGATTCATAGGGATTTATGGAGGTTCATGGAGATTAATGGAGGTTCATGGAGATTCATGGAGATTCATAGGGATTCATGGAAGTTCATGGAGATTCATGGAGCTTCATGGAGATTTATGGAGATTCATGGAGATTTATGGAGATTCATGGAGATTCATGGAGGTTCATGGAGATTCATGGACATTCACAGAGATTCATGGAGGTTCATGGAGATTCATGGAGGTTCATGGAGATTCATGGAGCTTGATGGAGATTTATGGAGATTCATGGAGATTTATGGAGATTCATAGAGATTCATGGAGGTTCATGGAGATTCATGGAGATTCATGGACATTCGCAGAGATTCATGGAGGTTCATGGAGATTCATGGAGGTTCATGGAGATTCATGGAGGTTCATGGAGATTCATGGAGTTTCATGGACATTCACAGAGATTCATGGAGGTTCATGGAGATTCATGTAGGTTCATGGAGAATCATGGAGCTTCATGGAGATTCATCCATGGAGATACAAAGAGATTCATGGAGATTCATAGGGATTCATGGAGATTCATGGAGGTTCATGGAGATTCTTGGAGGTTCATGGACATTCATGGAGATTCATGGAGATACATTCATGGAGATACATGGAGATTCATGGAGTTCATGGACATTCATGGAGATTCATGGAGATTCATTCATGGAGATACATGGAGATTCATGGAGTTCATGGAGATTCATGGAGCTTCATGGAGATTTATGGAGATTCATGGAGATTTATGGAGATTCATAGAGATTCATGGAGATTCATGGACATTCACAGAGATTCATGGAGGTTCATGGAGATTCATGGAGATTTATGGAGATTCATAGAGATTCATGGAGGTTCATGGAGATTCATGGAGATTCATGGACATTCACAGAGATTCATGGAGGTTCATGGAGATTCATGGAGGTTCATGGAGATTCATTCATGGATATTCACAGAGATTTATGGAGGTTCATGGATATTCATAGAGGTTCATGGAGAATCATGGAGATTCATGGAGATTCATAGAGATTCATGGAGGTTCATGGAGATTCATGGAGATTCATGGACGTTCACAGAGATTCATGGAGGTTCATGGAGATTCATGGAGGTTCATGGAGAATCATGGAGCTTCATGGAGATTCATTCATGGAGATTCATGGAGATTCATGGAGATTCATGGAGATTCATAGGGATTCATGGAGGTTCATGGAGATTCATGGAGATACATGGAGATTCATGGAGTTCATGGAGATTCATGGAGGTTCATGGAGATTCATGGAGATTCATGGAGATTCATGGAGATTCATAGAGATTCATGGAGGTTCATGGAGATTCATGGAGATTCATGGAGATTTATGGAGATTCATAGAGATTCATGGAGGTTCATGGAGATTCATGGACATTCACAGAGATTCATGGAGGTTCATGGAGATTCATGGAGGTTCATGGAGATTCATGGAGGTTCATGGACATTCATGGAGATTCATGGAGATTCATTCATGGAGATACATGGATATTCATGGAGTTCATGGAGATTCATGGAGCTTCATGGAGATTTATGGAGATTCATGGAGATTCATGGACATTCACAGAGATTCATGGAGGTTCATGGAGATTCATGGGGGTTCATAGGGATTCATGGAGGTTCATGGAGGTTCATGGAGATTCATGGAGATACATGGAGATTCATGGAGTTCATGGAGATTCATGGAGGTTCATGGAGATTCATGGAGATTCACGGAGATTCATGGAGATTCATAGAGATTCATGGAGGTTCATGGAGATTCATGGAGATTCATGGACATTCACAGAGATTCATGGAGGTTCATGGAGATTCATTCATGGAGATTCATGCAGAATCATAGAGATTCATGGAGGTTCATAGAGATTCATAGAGAAACATGGAGATTCATGGAGGTTCATGGAGATTCTTGGAGGTTCATGGACATTCATGGAGATTCATGGAGATACATTCATGGAGATACATGGAGATTCATGGAGATACATGGAGATTCATGGAGTTCATGGACATTCACGGAGATTCATGGAGATTCATTCATGGAGATACATGGAGATTCATGGAGTTCATGGAGATTCATGGAGCTTCATGGAGATTTATGGAGTTTCATGGAGATTTATGGAGATTCATAGAGATTAATGGAGGTTCATGGAGATTCATGGAGATTCATAGGGATTCATGGAAGTTCATGGAGATTCATGGAGCTTCATGGAGATTTATGGAGATTCATGGAGATTTATGGAGATTCATGGAGATTCATGGAGGTTCATGGAGATTCATGGAGGTTCATGGAGATTCATGGAGATTCATGGACATTCACAAAGATTCATGGAGGTTCATGGAGATTCATGGAGGTTCATGGAGAATCATGGAGCTTCATGGAGATTCATTCATGGAGATTCATGGAGATTCATGGAGATTCATAGGGATTTATGGAGGTTCATGGAGATTAATGGAGGTTCATGGAGATTCATGGAGATTCATAGGGATTCATGGAAGTTCATGGAGATTCATGGAGCTTCATGGAGATTTATGGAGATTCATGGAGATTTATGGAGATTCATGGAGATTCATGGAGGTTCATGGAGATTCATGGAGGTTCATGGAGATTCATGGAGATTCATGGACATTCACAAAGATTCATGGAGGTTCATGGAGATTCATGGAGGTTCATGGAGAATCATGGAGCTTCATGGAGATTCATTCATGGAGATTCATGGAGATTCATGGAGATTCATAGGGATTTATGGAGGTTCATGGAGATTCATGGACATTCATGGAGATTCAAGGAGATTCACAGAGATTCATGGAGGTTCATGGAGATTCATGGAGGTTCATGGAAATTCATGGAGATTCATGGAGATTCAGTCATGGAGATTCATGGAGAATCATAGAGATTCATGGAGGTTCATGGAGATTCATGGAGATACATGGAGATTCATGGAGTTCATGGAGATTCATGGAGGTTCATGGAGATTCATGGAGATTCATGGAGATTCATAGAGATTCATGGAGGTTCATGGAGATTCATGGAGATTCATGGACATCCACAGAGATTCATGGAGGTTCATGGAGATTCATGGAGGTTCATGGAGAATCATGGAGCTTCATGAAGATTCATTCATGGAGATTTATGGAGAATCATAGAGATTCATGGAGGTTCATGGAGATTCAAAGAGAAACATGGAGATTCATGGAGGTTCATGGAGATTCAGTCATGGAGATTCATGGAGAATCATAGAGATTTATGGAGATTCATGGAGATTTATGGAGATTCATAGAGATTCATGGAGGTTCATGGAGATTCATGGAGATTCATGGACATTCATGGAGATTTATGGAGATTCATAGAGATTCATGGAGGTTCATGGAGATTCATGGACATTCACAGAGATTCATGGAGGTTCATGGAGATTCATGGAGGTTCATGGAGATTCATGGAGGTTCATGGACATTCATGGAGATTCATGGAGATTCATTCATGGAGATACATGGATATTCATGGAGTTCATGGAGATTCATGGAGCTTCATGGAGATTTATGGAGATTCATGGAGATTCATGGACATTCACAGAGATTCATGGAGGTTCATGGAGATTCATGGGGGTTCATAGGGATTCATGGAGGTTCATGGAGGTTCATGGAGATTCATGGAGATACATGGAGATTCATGGAGTTCATGGAGATTCATGGAGGTTCATGGAGATTCATGGAGATTCACGGAGATTCATGGAGATTCATAGAGATTCATGGAGGTTCATGGAGATTCATGGAGATTCATGGACATTCACAGAGATTCATGGAGGTTCATGGAGATTCATTCATGGAGATTCATGCAGAATCATAGAGATTCATGGAGGTTCATAGAGATTCATAGAGAAACATGGAGATTCATGGAGGTTCATGGAGATTCTTGGAGGTTCATGGACATTCATGGAGATTCATGGAGATACATTCATGGAGATACATGGAGATTCATGGAGATACATGGAGATTCATGGAGTTCATGGACATTCATGGAGATTCATGGAGATTCATTCATGGAGATACATGGAGATTCATGGAGTTCATGGAGATTCATGGAGCTTCATGGAGATTTATGGAGTTTCATGGAGATTTATGGAGATTCATAGAGATTAATGGAGGTTCATGGAGATTCATGGAGATTCATAGGGATTCATGGAAGTTCATGGAGATTCATGGAGCTTCATGGAGATTTATGGAGATTCATGGAGATTTATGGAGATTCATGGAGATTCATGGAGGTTCATGGAGATTCATGGAGGTTCATGGAGATTCATGGAGATTCATGGACATTCACAAAGATTCATGGAGGTTCATGGAGATTCATGGAGGTTCATGGAGAATCATGGAGCTTCATGGAGATTCATTCATGGAGATTCATGGAGATTCATGGAGATTCATAGGGATTTATGGAGGTTCATGGAGATTAATGGAGGTTCATGGAGATTCATGGAGATTCATAGGGATTCATGGAAGTTCATGGAGATTCATGGAGCTTCATGGAGATTTATGGAGATTCATGGAGATTTATGGAGATTCATGGAGATTCATGGAGGTTCATGGAGATTCATGGAGGTTCATGGAGATTCATGGAGATTCATGGACATTCACAAAGATTCATGGAGGTTCATGGAGATTCATGGAGGTTCATGGAGAATCATGGAGCTTCATGGAGATTCATTCATGGAGATTCATGGAGATTCATGGAGATTCATAGGGATTTATGGAGGTTCATGGAGATTCATGGACATTCATGGAGATTCAAGGAGATTCACAGAGATTCATGGAGGTTCATGGAGATTCATGGAGGTTCATGGAAATTCATGGAGATTCATGGAGATTCAGTCATGGAGATTCATGGAGAATCATAGAGATTCATGGAGGTTCATGGAGATTCATGGAGATACATGGAGATTCATGGAGTTCATGGAGATTCATGGAGGTTCATGGAGATTCATGGAGATTCATGGAGATTCATAGAGATTCATGGAGGTTCATGGAGATTCATGGAGATTCATGGACATCCACAGAGATTCATGGAGGTTCATGGAGATTCATGGAGGTTCATGGAGAATCATGGAGCTTCATGAAGATTCATTCATGGAGATTTATGGAGAATCATAGAGATTCATGGAGGTTCATGGAGATTCAAAGAGAAACATGGAGATTCATGGAGGTTCATGGAGATTCAGTCATGGAGATTCATGGAGAATCATAGAGATTTATGGAGATTCATGGAGATTTATGGAGATTCATAGAGATTCATGGAGGTTCATGGAGATTCATGGAGATTCATGGACATTCACAGAGATTCATGGAGGTTCATGGAGATTCATGGAGGTTCATGGAGATTCATTCATGGAGATTCATGGCGATTCATTTAGATTCATAGGGATTCATGGATGTTCATGGAGGTTCATGGAGATTCATAGAGATTCATGGAAGTTCATGGAGATTCATGGAGATTCATAGACATTCACAGAGATTCATGGAGGTTCATGGAGATTCATGGACATTCATGGAGATTCAAGGAGATTCACAGAGATTCATGGAGGTTCATGGAGATTCATGGAGGTTCATGGAAATTAATGGAGATTCATGGAGATTCAGTCATGGAGATTCATGGAGAATCATAGAGATTCATGGAGGTTCATGGAGATTCATGGAGATACATGGAGATTCATGGAGTTCATGGATATTCATGGAGGTTCATGGATATTCATGGAGATTCATGGAGATTCATAGAGATTCATGGAGGTTCATGGAGATTCATGGAGATTCATGGACATCCACAGAGATTCATGGAGGTTCATGGAGATTCATGGAGGTTCATGGAGAATCATGGAGCTTCATCTAGATTCATTCATGGAGATTTATGGAGAATCATAGAGATTCATGGAGGTTCATGGAGATTCAAAGAGAAACATGGAGATTCATGGAGGTTCATGGAGATTCAGTCATGGAGATTCATGGAGAATCATAGAGATTCATGGAGGTTCATGGAGATTCATGGAGGTTCATGGAGATTCATGGAGGTTCATGGAGATTCATTCATGGAGATTCATGGAGATTCATGGAGATTCATAGGGATTCATGGAGGTTCATGGAGGTTCATGGAGATTCATGGAGATACATGGAGATTCATGGAGTTCATGGAGATTCATGGAGGTTCATGGAGATTCATGGAGATTCATGGAGATTCATGGAGATTCATAGAGATTCATGGAGGTTCATGGAGATTCATGGAGATTCATGGACATGCACAGAGATTCATGGAGGTTCATGGAGATTCATTCATGGAGATTCATGGAGAATCATAGAGATTCATGGAGGTTCATAGAGATTCACAGAGAAACATGGAGATTCATGGAGGTTCATGGATATTCTTGGAGGTTCATGGACATTCATGGACATTCATGGAGATACATTCATGGAGATACATGGAGATTCATGGAGTTCATGGACATTCATGGAGATTCATGGAGATTCATTCATGGAGATACATGGAGATTCATGGAGTTCATGGAGATTCATGGAGCTTCATGGAGATTTATGGAGATTCATAGAGATTCATGGAGGTTCATGGAGGTTCATGGAGATTCATGGAGATTCATGGACATTCACAGAGATTCATGGAGGTTCATGGAGATTCATGGAGGTTCATGGACATTCATGGAGATTCATGGAGATTCATTCATGGAGATACATGGATATTCATGGAGTTCATGGAGATTCATGGAGCTTCATGGAGATTTATGGAGATTCATGGAGATTTATGGAGATTCATAGAGATTCATGGAGGTTCATGGAGATTCATGGAGATTCATGGACATTCACAGAGATTCATGGAGGTTCATGGAGATTCATGGCGGTTCATAGGGATTCATGGAGATTCATGGAGTTCATGGAGATTCATGGAGGTTCATGGAGATTCATGGAGATTCATGGAGATTCATGGAGATTCATAGAGATTCATGGAGGTTCATGGAGATTCATGGAGATTCATGGACATTCACAGAGATTCATGGAGGTTCATGGAGATTCATTCATGGAGATTCATGCAGAATCATAGAGATTCATGGAGGTTCATAGAGATTCATAGAGAAACATGGAGATTCATGGAGGTTCATGGAGATTCTTGGAGGTTCATGGACATTCATGGAGATTCATGGAGATACATTCATGGAGATACATGGAGATTCATGGAGATACATGGAGATTCATGGAGTTCATGGACATTCATGGAGATTCATGGAGATTCATTCATGGAGATACATGGAGATTCATGGAGTTCATGGAGATTCATGGAGCTTCATGGAGATTTATGGAGTTTCATGGAGGTTCATGGACATTCATGGAGATTCATGGATATTCACAGAGATTTATGGAGGTTCATGGATATTCATAGAGGTTCATGGAGAATCATGGAGATTCATGGAGATTCATAGAGATTCATGGAGGTTCATGGAGATTCATGGAGATTCATGGACGTTCACAGAGATTCATGGAGGTTCATGGAGATTCATGGAGGTTCATGGAGAATCATGGAGCTTCATGGAGATTCATTCATGGAGATTCATGGAGATTCATGGAGATTCATAGGGATTCATGGAGGTTCATGGAGATTCATGGAGATACATGGAGATTCATGGAGTTCATGGAGATTCATGGAGGTTCATGGAGATTCATGGAGATTCATGGAGATTCATGGAGATTCATAGAGATTCATGGAGGTTCATGGAGATTCATGGAGATTCATGGAGATTTATGGAGATTCATAGAGATTCATGGAGGTTCATGGAGATTCATGGACATTCACAGAGATTCATGGAGGTTCATGGAGATTCATGGAGGTTCATGGAGATTCATTCATGGAGATTCATGGAGATTCATGGAAATTCATAGGGATTCATGGAGTTCATGGAGATTCCTGGAGCTTCATGGAGATTTATGGGGATTCATGGAGATTTATGGAGATTCATAGAGATTCATGGAAGTTCATGGAGATTCATGGAGATTCATGGACATTCACAGAGATTCATGGAGGTTCATGGAGATTCATGGAGGTTCATGGAGATTCATGGAGCTTGATGGAGATTTATGGAGATTCATGGAGATTTATGGAGATTCATAGAGATTCATGGAGGTTCATGGAGATTCATGGAGATTCATGGACATTCGCAGAGATTCATGGAGGTTCATGGAGATTCATGGAGGTTCATGGAGATTCATGGAGGTTCATGGAGATTCATGGAGATTCATGGACATTCACAGAGATTCATGGAGGTTCATGGAGATTCATGTAGGTTCATGGAGAATCATGGAGCTTCATGGAGATTCATCCATGGAGATACATAGAGATTCATGGAGATTCATAGGGATTCATGGAGATTCATGGAGGTTCATGGAGATTCTTGGAGGTTCATGGACATTCATGGAGATTCATGGAGATACATTCATGGAGATACATGGAGATTCATGGAGTTCATGGACATTCATGGAGATTCATGGAGATTCATTCATGGAGATACATGGAGATTCATGGAGTTCATGGAGATTCATGGAGCTTCATGGAGATTTATGGAGATTCATGGAGATTTATGGAGATTCATAGAGATTCATGGAGATTCATGGACATTCACAGAGATTCATGGAGGTTCATGGAGATTCATGGAGATTTATGGAGATTCATAGAGATTCATGGAGGTTCATGGAGATTCATGGAGATTCATGGACATTCACAGAGATTCATGGAGGTTCATGGAGATTCATGGAGGTTCATGGAGATTCATTCATGGATATTCACAGAGATTTATGGAGGTTCATGGATATTCATAGAGGTTCATGGAGAATCATGAAGATTCATGGAGATTCATAGAGATTCATGGAGGTTCATGGAGATTCATGGAGATTCATGGACGTTCACAGAGATTCATGGAGGTTCATGGAGATTCATGGAGGTTCATGGAGAATCATGGAGCTTCATGGAGATTCATTCATGGAGATTCATGGAGATTGATGGAGATTCATAGGGATTCATGGAGGTTCATGGAGATTCATGGAGATACATGGAGATTCATGGAGTTCATGGAGATTCATGGAGGTTCATGGAGATTCATGGAGATTCATGGAGATTCATGGAGATTCATAGAGATTCATGGAGGTACATGGAGATTCATGGAGATTCATGGAGATTTATGGAGATTCATAGAGATTCATGGAGGTTCATGGAGATTCATGGACATTCACAGAGATTCATGGAGGTTCATGGAGATTCATGGAGGTTCATGGAGAATCATGGAGCTTCATGGAGATTCAGTCATGGAGATTCATGGAGAATCATAGAGATTCATGGAGGTTCATGGCGATTCATGGTGATACATGGAGATTTATGGAGATTCATGGAGATTTATGGAGATTCATAGAGATTCATGGATGTTCATGGAGATTCATGGAGATTCATGGACATTCACAGAGATTCATGGAGGTTCATGGAGATTCATGGAGGTTCATGGAGATTCACAGAGATTCATGGAGGTTCATGGAGATTCATGGAGGTTCATGTAGATTCATTCATGGAGATTCATGGAGATTCATGGAGATTCATAGGGATTCATGGAGATTCATGGAGATTCATGGACATTCACAGAGATTCATGGAGGTTCATGGAGATTCATTCATGGAGATTCATGGAGAATCATAGAGATTCATGGAGGTTCATAGAGATTCATAGAGAAACATGGAGATTCATGGAGGTTCATGGAGATTCTTGGAGGTTCATGGACATTCATGGCGATTCATGGAGGTTCATGGAGATTCATGGAGGTTCATGGAGAATCATGGAGCTTCATGGAGATTCATTCATGGAGATTCATGGAGATTCATGGAGATTCATAGGGATTTATGGAGGTTCATGGAGATTCATGGACATTCATGGAGATTCAAGGAGATTCACAGAGATTCATGGAGGTTCATGGAGATTCATGGAGGTTCATGGAGGTTCATGGAGATTCATGGAGATTCATGGAGGTTCATGGAGATTCATGGAGGTTCATGGAGAATCATGGAGCTTCATGGAGATTCATTCATGGAGATTTATGGAGAATCATAGAGATTCATGGAGGTTCATGGAGATTCATGGAGATTCATGGACATTCACAGAGATTCATGGAGGTTCATGGAGATTCATTCATGGAGATTCATGGAGAATCATAGAGATTCATGGAGGTTCATAGAGATTCATAGAGAAACATGGAGCTTCATGGAGATTTATGGAGATTCATGGAGATTTATGGAGATTCATAGAGATTCATGGAAGTTCATGGAGATTCATGGAGATTCATGGACATTCACAGAGATTCATGGAGGTTCATGGAGATTCATGGAGGTTCATGGAGATTCATGGAGGTTCATGGAGATTCATGGAGCTTCATGGAGATTTATGGAGATTCATTTAGATTTATGGAGATTCATAGAGATTCATGGAGGTTCATGGAGATTCATGGAGATTCATGGAGGTTCATGGAGATTCTTGGAGGTTCATGGACATTCATGGAGATTCATGGCGATACATTCATGGAGATACATGGAGATTCATGGAGTTCATGGACATTCATGGAGATTCATGGAGATTCATTCATGGAGATACATGGAGATTCATGGAGTTCATGGAGATTCATGGAGCTTCATGGAGATTTATGGAGATTCATAGAGATTCATGGAGGTTCATGGAGATTCATGGAGATTTATGGAGATTCATAGAGATTCATGGAGGTTCATGGATATTCATGGAGATTCATGGACATTCACAGAGATTCATGGAGGTTCATGGAGATTCACGGAGATTCATGGAGATTCATGGAGGTTCATGGAGATTCATGGAGATTTATGGACATTCACAGAGATTCATGGAGGTTCATGGAGATTCATTCATGGAGATTCATTCATGGAGATTCATGGAGAATCATAGAGATTCATGGAGGTTCATAGAGATTCATAGAGAAACATGGAGATTCATGGAGGTTCATGGAGAATCATGGAGTTTCATGGAGATTCATTCATGGAGATTCATGGAGAATCATAGAGATTCATGGAGGTTCATGGAGATTCATGGAGATTCATGGAGATTCATGGACATTCACAGAGATTCATGGAGGTTCATGGAGATTCATTCATGGAGATTCATGGAGAAGCATAGAGATTCATGGAGGTTCATAGAGATTCATAGAGAAACATGGAGATTCATGGAGGTTCATGGAGATTCTTGGAGGTTCATGGACATTCATGGCGATTCATGGAGGTTCATGGAGATTCATGGAGGTTCATGGAGGATCATGGAGCTTCATGGAGATTCATTCATGGAGATTCATGGAGATTCATGGACATTCACAGAGATTCATGGAGGTTCATGGAGATTCATTCATGGAGATTCATGGAGAAGCATAGAGATTCATGGAGGTTCATAGACATTCATAGAGAAACATGGAGATTCATGGAGGTTCATGGAGATTCTTGGAGGTTCATGGAGATTCATGGAGGTTCATGGAGATTCATGGAGGTTCATGGAGATTCATGGAGCTTCATGGAGATTTATGGAGATTCATGGACATTCACAGAGATTCATGGAGGTTCATGGAGATTCATGGAGGTTCATGGAGATTCACAGAGATTCATGGAGGTTCATGGAGATTCATGGAGGTTCATGTAGATTCATTCATGGAGATTCATGGAGATTCATGGAGATTCATAGGGATTCATGGAGGTTCATGGAGGTTCATGGAGATTCATGGAGATTCATGGAGGTTCATGGAGATTCATGGAGATTCATGGAGATTCATGGACATTCACAGAGATTCATGGAGGTTCATGGAGATTCATTCATGGAGATTCATGGAGAATCATAGAGATTCATGGAGGTTCATAGAGATTCATAGAGAAACATGGAGATTCATGGAGATACATTCATGGAGATACATGGAGATTCATGGAGATACATGGAGATTCATGGAGTTCATGGACATTCATGGAGATTCATGGAGATTCATTCATGGAGATACATGGAGATTCATGGAGTTCATGGAGATTCATGGAGCTTCATGGAGATTTATGGAGTTTCATGGAGGTTCATGGACATTCATGGAGATTCATGGATATTCACAGAGATTTATGGAGGTTCATGGATATTCATAGAGGTTCATGGAGAATCATGGAGATTCATGGAGATTCATAGAGATTCATGGAGGTTCATGGAGATTCATGGAGATTCATGGACGTTCACAGAGATTCATGGAGGTTCATGGAGATTCATGGAGGTTCATGGAGAATCATGGAGCTTCATGGAGATTCATTCATGGAGATTCATGGAGATTCATGGAGATTCATAGGGATTCATGGAGGTTCATGGAGATTCATGGAGATACATGGAGATTCATGGAGTTCATGGAGATTCATGGAGGTTCATCGAGATTCATGGAGATTCATGGAGATTCATGGAGATTCATAGAGATTCATGGAGGTTCATGGAGATTCATGGAGATTCATGGAGATTTATGGAGATTCATAGAGATTCATGGAGGTTCATGGAGATTCATGGACATTCACAGAGATTCGTGGAGGTTCATGGAGATTCATGGAGGTTCATGGAGATTCATTCATGGAGATTCATGGAGATTCATGGAAATTCATAGGGATTCATGGAGTTCATGGAGATTCCTGGAGCTTCATGGAGATTTATGGGGATTCATGGAGATTTATGGAGATTCATAGAGATTCATGGAAGTTCATGGAGATTCATGGAGATTCATGGACATTCACAGAGATTCATGGAGGTTCATGGAGATTCATGGAGGTTCATGGAGATTCATGGAGGTTCATGGAGATTCATGGAGCTTGATGGAGATTTATGGAGATTCATGGAGATTTATGGAGATTCATAGAGATTCATGGAGGTTCATGGAGATTCATGGAGATTCATGGACATTCGCAGAGATTCATGGAGGTTCATGGAGATTCATGGAGGTTCATGGAGATTCATGGAGGTTCATGGAGATTCATGGAGATTCATGGACATTCACAGAGATTCATGGAGGTTCATGGAGATTCATGTAGGTTCATGGAGAATCATGGAGCTTCATGGAGATTCATCCATGGAGATACATAGAGATTCATGGAGATTCATAGGGATTCATGGAGATTCATGGAGGTTCATGGAGATTCTTGGAGGTTCATGGACATTCATGGAGATTCATGGAGATACATTCATGGAGATACATGGAGATTCATGGAGTTCATGGACATTCATGGAGATTCATGGAGATTCATTCATGGAGATACATGGAGATTCATGGAGTTCATGGAGATTCATGGAGCTTCATGGAGATTTATGGAGATTCATGGAGATTTATGGAGATTCATAGAGATTCATGGAGATTCATGGACATTCACAGAGATTCATGGAGGTTCATGGAGATTCATGGAGATTTATGGAGATTCATAGAGATTCATGGAGGTTCATGGAGATTCATGGAGATTCATGGACATTCACAGAGATTCATGGAGGTTCATGGAGATTCATGGAGGTTCATGGAGATTCATTCATGGAGATTCATGGAGATTCATGGAGATTCATAGGGATTCATGGAGGTTCATGGAGGTTCATGGAGATTCATGGAGATACATGGAGATTCATGGAGTTCATGGAGATTCATGGAGGTTCATGGAGATTCATGGAGATTCATGGAGATTCATGGAGATTCATGGAGATTCATGGAGATTCATAGAGATTCATGGAGGTTCATGGAGATTCATGGAGATTCAAGGACATGCACAGAGATTCATGGAGGTTCATGGAGATTCAATCATGGAGATTCATGGAGAATCATAGAGATTCATGGAGGTTCATAGAGATTCACAGAGAAACATGGAGATTCATGGAGGTTCATGGAGATTCTTGGAGGTTCATGGACATTCATGGAGATTCATGCAGATACATTCATGGAGATACATGGAGATTCATGGAGTTCATGGACATTCATGGAGATTCATGGAGATTCATTCATGGAGATACATGGAGATTCATGGAGTTCATGGAGATTCATGGAGCTTCATGGAGATTTATGGAGATTCATAGAGATTCATGGAGGTTCATGGAGATTCATGGAGATTCATGGACATTCACAGAGATTCATGGAGGTTCATGGAGATTCATGGAGGTTCATGGACATTCATGGAGATTCATGGAGATTCATTCATGGAGATACATGGATATTCATGGAGCTTCATGGAGATTTATGGAGATTCATGGAGATTTATGGAGATTCATAGAGATTCATGGAGGTTCATGGAGATTCATGGAGGTTCATGGAGAATCATGGAGCTTCATGGAGATTCATTCATGGAGATTTATGGAGATTCACAGAGATTCATGGAGGTTCATGGAGATTCATGGAGGTTCATGGAGGTTCATGGAGGTTCATAGAGATTCATAGAGAAACATGGAGATTCATGGAGATACATTCATGGAGATACATGGAGATTCATGGAGATACATGGAGATTCATGGAGTTCATGGACATTCATGGAGATTCATGGAGATTCATTCATGGAGATACATGGAGATTCATGGAGTTCATGGAGATTCATGGAGCTTCATGGAGATTTATGGAGTTTCATGGAGGTTCATGGACATTCATGGAGATTCATGGATATTCACAGAGATTTATGGAGGTTCATGGATAGTCATAGAGGTTCATGGAGAATCATGGAGATTCATGGAGATTCATAGAGATTCATGGAGGTTCATGGAGATTCATGGAGATTCATGGACGTTCACAGAGATTCATGGAGGTTCATGGAGATTCATGGAGGTTCATGGAGAATCATGGAGCTTCATGGAGATTCATTCATGGAGATTCATGGAGATTCATGGAGATTCATAGGGATTCATGGAGGTTCATGGAGATTCATGGAGATACATGGAGATTCATGGAGTTCATGGAGATTCATGGAGGTTCATGGAGATTCATGGAGATTCATGGAGATTCATGGAGGTTCATGGAGATTCATGGAGGTTCATGGAGAATCATGGAGCTTCATGGAGATTCAGTCATGGAGATTCATGGAGAATCATAGAGATTCATGGAGGTTCATGGAGATTCATGGAGATACATGGAGATTCATGGAGTTCATGGAGATTCATGGAGCTTCATGGAGATTTATGGAGATTCATGGAGATTTATGGAGATTCATAGAGATTCATGGATGTTCATGGAGATTCATGGAGATTCATGGACATTCACAGAGATTCATGGAGGTTCATGGAGATTCATGGAGGTTCATGGAGATTCACAGAGATTCATGGAGGTTCATGGAGATTCATGGAGGTTCATGTAGATTCATTCATGGAGATTCATTGAGATTCATGGAGATTCATAGGGATTCATGGAGATTCATGGAGATTCATGGACATTCACAGAGATTCATGGAGGTTCATGGAGATTCATTCATGGAGATTCATGGAGAATCATAGAGATTCATGGAGGTTCATAGAGATTCATAGAGAAACATGGAGATTCATGGAGGTTCATGGAGATTCTTGGAGGTTCATGGACATTCATGGCGATTCATGGAGGTTCATGGAGATTCATGGAGGTTCATGGAGAATCATGGAGCTTCAAGGAGATTCATTCATGGAGATTCATGGAGATTCATGGAGATTCATAGGGATTTATGAGGTTCATGGAGATTCATGGACATTCATGGAGATTCAAGGAGATTCACAGAGATTCATGGAGGTTCATGGAGATTCATGGAGGTTCATGGAGGTTCATGGAGATTCATGGAGATTCATGGAGGTTCATGGAGATTCATGGAGGTTCATGGAGAATCATGGAGCTTCATGGAGATTCATTCATGGAGATTTATGGAGAATCATAGAGATTCATGGAGGTTCATGGAGCTTCATGGAGATTTATGGAGATTCATGGAGATTTATGGAGATTCATGGAGATACATGGAGATTCATGGAGTTCATGGAGATTCATGGAGCTTCATGGAGATTTATGGAGATTCATGGAGATTTATGGAGATTCATAGAGATTCATGGAGATTCATGGAGATTCATAGGGATTTATGGAGGTTCATGGAGATTCATGGACATTCATGGAGATTCAAGGAGATTCACAGAGATTCATGGAGGTTCATGGAGATTCATGGAGGTTCATGGAGGTTCATGGAGATTCATGGAGGTTCATGGAGATTCATGGAGCTTGATGGAGATTTATGGAGATTCATGGAGATTTATGGAGATTCATAGAGATTCATGGAGGTTCATGGAGATTCATGGAGATTCATGGACATTCGCAGAGATTCATGGAGGTTCATGGAGATTCATGGAGGTTCATGGAGATTCATGGAGGTTCATGGAGATTCATGGAGATTCATGGACATTCACAGAGATTCATGGAGGTTCATGGAGATTCATGTAGGTTCATGGAGAATCATGGAGCTTCATGGAGATTCATCCATGGAGATACATAGAGATTCATGGAGATTCATAGGGATTCATGGAGATTCATGGAGGTTCATGGAGATTCATGGAGGTTCATGGAGGTTCATGGAGAATCATGGAGCTTCATGGAGATTCAGTCATGGAGATTCATGGAGAATCATAGAGATTCATGGAGGTTCATGGAGATTCATGGAGATAAATGGAGATTCATGGAGTTCATGGAGATTCATGGAGCTTCATGGAGATTCATGGAGGTTCATGGAGATTCATGGAGATTCATGGACATTCACAGAGATTCATGGAGGTTCATGGAGATTCATGTAGGTTCATGGAGAATCATGGAGCTTCATGGAGATTCATCCATGGAGATACATAGAGATTCATGGAGATTCATAGGGATTCATGGAGATTCATGGAGGTTCATGGAGATTCTTGGAGGTTCATGGACATTCATGGAGATTCATGGAGATACATTCATGGAGATACATGGAGATTCATGGAGTTCATGGACATTCATGGAGATTCATGGAGATTCATTCATGGAGATACATGGAGATTCATGGAGTTCATGGAGATTCATGGAGTTCATGGACATTCATGGAGATTCATGGAGATTCATTCATGGAGATACATGGAGATTCATGGAGTTCATGGAGATTCATGGAGATTCATGGACATTCGCAGAGATTCATGGAGGTTCATGGAGATTCATGGAGGTTCATGGAGATTCATGGAGGTTCATGGAGATTCATGGAGATTCATGGACATTCACAGAGATTCATGGAGGTTCATGGAGATTCATGTAGGTTCATGGAGAATCATGGAGCTTCATGGAGATTCATCCATGGAGATACATAGAGATTCATGGAGATTCATAGGGATTCATGGAGATTCATGGAGGTTCATGGAGATTCTTGGAGGTTCATGGACATTCATGGAGATTCATGGAGATACATTCATGGAGATACATGGAGATTCATGGAGTTCATGGACATTCATGGAGATTCATGGAGATTCATTCATGGAGATACATGGAGATTCATGGAGTTCATGGAGATTCATGGAGTTCATGGACATTCATGGAGATTCATGGAGATTCATTCATGGAGATACATGGAGATTCATGGAGTTCATGGAGATTCATGGAGCTTCATGGAGATTTATGGAGATTCATAGAGATTCATGGAGGTTCATGGAGATTCATGGAGATTCATGGACATTCACAGAGATTCATGGAGGTTCATGGAGATTCATGGAGGTTCATGGACATTCATGGAGATTCATGGAGATTCATTCATGGAGATACATGGATATTCATGGAGCTTCATGGAGATTTATGGAGATTCATGGAGATTTATGGAGATTCATAGAGATTCATGGAGGTTCATGGAGATTCATGGAGGTTCATGGAGAATCATGGAGCTTTATGGAGATTCATTCATGGAGATTTATGGAGAATCATAGAGATTCATGGAGGTTCATGGAGATTCAAAGAGAAACATGGAGATTCATGGAGGTTCATGGAGATTCAGTCATGGAGATTCATGGAGAATCATAGAGATTCATGGAGGTTCATGGAGATTTATGGAGATTCATGGAGATTTATGGAGATTCATGGAGGTTCATGGAGGTTCATGGACATTCATGGAGATTCAAGGAGATTCACAGAGATTCATGGAGGTTCATGGAGATTCATGGAGGTTCATGGAGGTTCATGGAGGTTCATAGAGATTCATAGAGAAACATGGAGATTCATGGAGATACATTCATGGAGATACATGGAGATTCATGGAGATACATGGAGATTCATGGAGTTCATGGACATTCATGGAGATTCATGGAGATTCATTCATGGAGATACATGGAGATTCATGGAGTTCATGGAGATTCATGGAGCTTCATGGAGATTTATGGAGTTTCATGGAGGTTCATGGACATTCATGGAGATTCATGGATATTCACAGAGATTTATGGAGGTTCATGGATATTCATAGAGGTTCATGGAGAATCATGGAGATTCATGGAGATTCATAGAGATTCATGGAGGTTCATGGAGATTCATGGAGATTCATGGACGTTCACAGAGATTCATGGAGGTTCATGGAGATTCATGGAGGTTCATGGAGAATCATGGAGCTTCATGGAGATTCATTCATGGAGATTCATGGAGATTCATGGAGATTCATAGGGATTCATGGAGGTTCATGGAGATTCATGGAGATACATGGAGATTCATGGAGTTCATGGAGATTCATGGAGGTTCATGGAGATTCATGGAGATTCATGGAGATTCATGGAGGTTCATGGAGATTCATGGAGGTTCATGGAGAATCATGGAGCTTCATGGAGATTCAGTCATGGAGATTCATGGAGAATCATAGAGATTCATGGAGGTTCATGGAGATTCATGGAGATACATGGAGATTCATGGAGTTCATGGAGATTCATGGAGCTTCATGGAGATTTATGGAGATTCATGGAGATTTATGGAGATTCATAGAGATTCATGGATGTTCATGGAGATTCATGGAGATTCATGGACATTCACAGAGATTCATGGAGGTTCATGGAGATTCATGGAGGTTCATGGAGATTCACAGAGATTCATGGAGGTTCATGGAGATTCATGGAGGTTCATGTAGATTCATTCATGGAGATTCATGGAGATTCATGGAGATTCATAGGGATTCATGGAGATTCATGGAGATTCATGGACATTCACAGAGATTCATGGAGGTTCATGGAGATTCATTCATGGAGATTCATGGAGAATCATAGAGATTCATGGAGGTTCATAGAGATTCATAGAGAAACATGGAGATTCATGGAGGTTCATGGAGATTCTTGGAGGTTCATGGACATTCATGGCGATTCATGGAGGTTCATGGAGATTCATGGAGGTTCATGGAGAATCATGGAGCTTCAAGGAGATTCATTCATGGAGATTCATGGAGATTCATGGAGATTCATAGGGATTTATGGAGGTTCATGGAGATTCATGGACATTCATGGAGATTCAAGGAGATTCACAGAGATTCATGGAGGTTCATGGAGATTCATGGAGGTTCATGGAGGTTCATGGAGATTCATGGAGATTCATGGAGGTTCATGGAGAATCATGGAGCTTCATGGAGATTCATTCATGGAGATTTATGGAGAATCATAGAGATTCATGGAGGTTCATGGAGATTCAAAGAGAAACATGGAGATTCATGGAGGTTCATGGAGAATCATAGAGATTCATGGAGGTTCATGGAGATTTATGGAGATTCATGGAGATTTATGGAGATTCATAGAGATTCATGGAGGTTCATGGAGATTCATGGAGATTCATGGACATTCACAGAGATTCATGGAGGTTCATGGAGATTCATTCATGGAGATTCATGGAGAATCATAGAGATTCATGGAGGTTCATAGAGATTCATAGAGAAACATGGAGCTTCATGGAGATTTATGGAGATTCATGGAAATTTATGGAGATTCATAGAGATTCATGGAAGTTCATGGAGATTCATGGAGATTCATGGACATTCACAGAGATTCATGGAGGTTCATGGAGATTCATGGAGGTTCATGGAGATTCATGGAGGTTCATGGAGATTCATGGAGCTTCATGGAGATTTATGGAGATTCATGGAGATTTATGGAGATTCATAGAGATTCATGGAGGTTCATGGAGATTCATGGAGATTCATGGAGGTTCATGGAGATTCTTGGAGGTTCATGGACATTCATGGAGATTCATGGAGATTCATGGAGATTCATTCATGGAGATACATGGAGATTCATGGAGTTCATGGAGATTCATGGAGCTTCATGGAGATTTATGGAGATTCATAGAGATTCATGGAGGTTCATGGAGATTCATGGAGATTTATGGAGATTCATAGAGATTCATGGAGGTTCATGGAGATTCATGGAGATTCATGGACATTCACAGAGATTCATGGAGGTTCATGGAGATTCACGGAGATTCATGGAGATTCATGGAGGTTCATGGAGATTCATGGAGATTCATGGACATTCACAGAGATTCATGGAGGTTCATGGAGATTCATTCATGGAGATTCATTCATGGAGATTCATGGAGAATCATAGAGATTCATGGAGGTTCATAGAGATTCATAGAGAAACATGGAGATTCATGGAGGTTCATGGAGAATCATGGAGTTTCATGGAGATTCATTCATGGAGATTCATGGAGAATCATAGAGATTCATGGAGGTTCATGGAGATTCATGGAGATTCATGGAGATTCATGGACATTCACAGAGATTCATGGAGGTTCATGGAGATTCATTCATGGAGATTCATGGAGAAGCATAGAGATTCATGGAGGTTCATAGAGATTCATAGAGAAACATGGAGATTCATGGAGGTTCATGGAGATTCTTGGAGGTTCATGGACATTCATGGCGATTCATGGAGGTTCATGGAGATTCATGGAGGTTCATGGAGGATCATGGAGCTTCATGGAGATTCATTCATGGAGATTCATGGAGATTCATGGACATTCACAGAGATTCATGGAGGTTCATGGAGATTCATTCATGGAGATTCATGGAGAAGCATAGAGATTCATGGAGGTTCATAGAGATTCATAGAGAAACATGGAGATTCATGGAGGTTCATGGAGATTCTTGGAGGTTCATGGAGATTCATGGAGGTTCATGGAGATTCATGGAGGTTCATGGAGATTCATGGAGCTTCATGGAGATTTATGGAGATTCATGGACATTCACAGAGATTCATGGAGGTTCATGGAGATTCATGGAGGTTCATGGAGATTCACAGAGATTCATGGAGGTTCATGGAGATTCATGGAGGTTCATGTAGATTCATTCATGGAGATTCATGGAGATTCATGGAGATTCATAGGGATTCATGGAGGTTCATGGAGGTTCATGGAGGTTCATGGAGATTCATGGAGATTCATGGACATTCACAGAGATTCATGGAGGTTCATGGAGATTCATTCATGGAGATTCATGGAGAATCATAGAGATTCATGGAGGTTCATAGAGATTCATAGAGAAACATGGAGATTCATGGAGGTTCATGGAGATTCTTGGAGGTTCATGGACATTCATGGCGATTCATGGAGGTTCATGGAGATTCATGGAGGTTCATGGAGAATCATGGAGCTTCATGGAGATTCATTCATGGAGATTCATGGAGATTCATGGAGATTCATAGGGATTTATGGAGGTTCATGGAGGTTCATGGAGATTCATGGAGGTTCATGGAGAATCATGGAGCTTCATGGAGATTCATTCATGGAGGTTCATGGAGATTCATGGAGGTTCATGGAGAATCATGGAGCTTCATGGAGATTCATTCATGGAGATTTATGGAGAATCATAGAGATTCATGGAGGTTCATGGAGATTCAAAGAGAAACATGGAGATTCATGGAGGTTCATGGAGATTCAGTCATGGAGATTCCTGGAGAATCATAGAGATTCATGGAGGTTCATGGAGATTTATGGAGATTCATGGAGATTTATGGAGATTCATAGAGATTCATGGAGGTTCATGGAGATTCATGGAGATTCATGGACATTCACAGAGATTCATGGAGGTTCATGGAGATTCATTCATGGAGATTCATGGAGAATCATAGAGATTCATGGAGGTCCATAGAGATTCATAGAGAAACATGGAGCTTCATGGAGATTTATGGAGATTCATGGAGATTTATGGAGATTCATAGAGATTCATGGAAGTTCATGGAGATTCATGGAGTTTCATGGACATTCACAGAGATTCATGGAGGTTCATGGAGATTCATGGAGGTTCATGGAGATTCATGGAGGTTCATGGAGATTCATGGAGCTTCATGGAGATTTATGGAGATTCATGGAGATTTATGGAGATTCATAGAGATTCATGGAGGTTCATGGAGATTCATGGAGATTCATGGAGGTTCATGGAGATTCTTGGAGGTTCATGGACATTCATGGAGATTCATGGAGATACATTCATGGAGATACATGGAGATTCATGGAGTTCATGGACATTCATGGAGATTCATGGAGATTCATTCATGGAGATACATGGAGATTCATGGAGTTCATGGAGATTCATGGAGCTACATGGAGATTTATGGAGATTCATAGAGATTCATGGAGGTTCATGGAGATTCATGGAGATTTATGGAGATTCATAGAGATTCATGGAGGTTCATGGAGATTCATGGAGATTCATGGACATTCACAGAGATTCATGGAGGTTCATGGAGATTCACGGAGATTCATGGAGATTCATGGAGGTTCATGGAGATTCATGGAGATTCATGGACATTCCCAGAGATTCATGGAGGTTCATGGAGATTCATTCATGGAGATTCATTCATGGAGATTCATGGAGAATCATAGAGATTCATGGAGGTTCATAGAGATTCATAGAGAAACATGGAGATTCATGGAGGTTCATGGAGAATCATGGAGTTTCATGGAGATTCATTCATGGAGAATCATGGAGAATCATAGAGATTCATGGAGGTTCATGGAGATTCATGGAGATTCATGGAGATTCATGGACATTCACAGAGATTCATGGAGGTTCATGGAGAATCATGGAGCTTCATGGAGATTCATTCATGGAGATTCATGGAGATTCATGGACATTCACAGAGATTCATGGAGGTTCATGGAGATTCATGGAGGTTCATGGAGATTCATGGAGGTTCATGGAGATTCATGGAGCTTCATGGAGATTTATGGAGATTCATGGAGATTTATGGAGATTCATAGAGATTCATGGAGGTTCATGGAGATTCATGGAGATTCATGGAGGTTCATGGAGATTGTTGGAGGTTCATGGACATTCATGGAGATTCATGGAGATACATTCATGGAGATACATGGAGATTCATGGAGTTCATGGACATTCATGGAGATTCATGGAGATTCATTCATGGAGATACATGGAGATTCATGGAGTTCATGGAGATTCATGGAGCTTCATGGAGATTTATGGAGATTCATAGATATTCATGGAGGTTCATGGAGATTCATGGAGATTTATGGAGATTCATAGAGATTCATGGAGGTTCATGGAGATTCATGGAGATTCATGGACATTCATAGAGATTCATGGAGGTTCATGGAGATTCACGGAGATTCCTGGAGATTCATGGAGGTTCATGGAGATTCATGGAGATTCATGGACATTCACAGAGATTCATGGAGGTTCATGGAGATTCATTCATGGAGATTCATGGAGAATCATAGAGATTCATGGAGGTTCATAGAGATTCATAGAGAAACATGGAGATTCATGGAGGTTCATGGAGAATCATGGAGTTTCATAGAGATTCATGGAGAATCATAGAGATTCATGGAGGTTCATGGAGATTCATGGAGATTCATGGAGATTCATGGACATTCACAGAGATTCATGGGTGTTCATGGAGATTCATTCATGGAGATTCATGGAGAATCATAGAGATTCATGGAGGTTCATAGAGATTCATAGAGAAACATGGAGATTCATGGAAGTTCATGGAGATTCTTGGAGGTTCATGGACATTCATGGCGATTCATGGAGGTTCATGGAGATTCATGGAGGTTCATGGAGAATCATGGAGCTTCATGGAGATTCATTCATGGAGATTCATGGAGATTCATGGAGATTCATAGGGATTTATGGAGGTTCATGGAGATTCATGGACATTCATGGAGATTCAAGGAGATTCACAGAGATTCATGGAGGTTCATGGAGATTCATTCATGGAGATTCATGGAGAATCATAGAGATTCATGGAGGTTCATAGAGATTCATAGAGAAACATGGAGCTTCATGGAGATTTATGGAGATTTATGGAGATTTATGGAGATTCATAGAGATTCATGGAAGTTCATGGAGATTCATGGAGATTCATGGACATTCACAGAGATTCATGGAGGTTCATGGAGATTCATGGAGGTTCATGGAGATTCATGGAGGTTCATGGAGATTCATGGAGCTTCATGGAGATTTATGGAGATTCATGGAGATTTATGGAGATTCATAGAGATTCATGGAGGTTCATGGAGATTCATGGAGATTCATGGAGGTTCATGGAGATTCTTGGAGGTTCATGGACATTCATGGAGATTCATGGAGATACATTCATGGAGATACATGGAGATTCATGGAGTTCATGGACATTCATGGAGATTCATGGAGATTCATTCATGGAGATACATGGAGATTCATGGAGTTCATGGAGATTCATGGAGCTTCATGGAGATTTATGGAGATTCATAGAGATTCATGGAGGTTCATGGAGATTCATGGAGATTTATGGAGATTCATAGAGATTCATGGAGGTTCATGGAGATTCATGGAGATTCATGGACATTCACAGAGATTCATGGAGGTTCATGGAGATTCATAGAGATTCATAGAGAAACATGGAGATTCATGGAAGTTCATGGAGATTCTTGGAGGTTCATGGACATTCATGGCGATTCATGGAGGTTCATGGAGATTCATGGAGGTTCATGGAGAATCATGGAGCTTCATGGAGATTCATTCATGGAGATTCATGGAGATTCATGGAGATTCATAGGGATTTATGGAGGTTCATGGAGATTCATGGACATTCATGGAGATTCAAGGAGATTCACAGAGATTCATGGAGGTTCATGGAGATTCATGGATGTTCATGGAAATTCATGGAGATTCATGGAGATTCAGTCATGGAGATTCATGGAGAATCATAGAGATTCATGGAGGTTCATGGAGATTCATGGAGATACATGGAGATTCATGGAGTTCATGGAGATTCATGGAGGTTCATGGAGATTCATGGAGATTCATGGAGATTCATAGAGATTCATGGAGGTTCATGGAGATTCATGGAGATTCATGGACATCCACAGAGATTCATGGAGGTTCATGGAGATTCATGGAGGTTCATGGAGAATCATGGAGCTTCATGGAGATTCATTCATGGAGATTTATGGAGAATCATAGAGATTCATGGAGGTTCATGGAGATTCAAAGAGAAACATGGAGATTCATGGAGGTTCATGGAGATTCAGTCATGGAGATTCATGGAGAATCATAGAGATTCATGGAGGTTCATGGAGATTTATGGAGATTCATGGAGATTTATGGAGATTCATAGAGATTCATGGAGGTTCATGGAGATTCATGGAGATTCATGGACCGTCACAGAGATTCATGGAGGTTCATGGAGATTCATTCATGGAGATTCATGGAGAATCATAGAGATTCATGGAGGTTCATAGAGATTCATAGAGAAACATGGAGCTTCATGGAGATTTATGGAGATTCATGGAGATTTATGGAGATTCATAGAGATTCATGGAAGTTCATGGAGATTCATGGAGATTCATGGACATTCGCAGAGATTCATGGAGGTTCATGGAGATTCATGGAGATTCATGGACATTCACAGAGATTCATGGAGGTTCATGGAGATTCACGGAGATTCATGGAGATTCATGGAGGTTCATGGAGATTCATGGAGATTCATGGACATTCACAGAGATTCATGGAGGTTCATGGAGATTCATTCATGGAGATTCATGGAGAATCATAGAGATTCATGGAGGTTCATAGAGATTCATAGAGAAACATGGAGATTCATGGAGGTTCATGGAGAATCATGGAGTTTCATGGAGATTCATGGAGAATCATAGAGATTCATGGAGGTTCATGGAGATTCATGGAGATTCATGGAGATTCATGGACATTCACAGAGATTCATGGGTGTTCATGGAGATTCATTCATGGAGATTCATGGAGAATCATAGAGATTCATGGAGGTTCATAGAGATTCATAGAGAAACATGGAGATTCATGGAAGTTCATGGAGATTCTTGGAGGTTCATGGACATTCATGGCGATTCATGGAGGTTCATGGAGATTCATGGAGGTTCATGGAGAATCATGGAGCTTCATGGAGATTCATTCATGGAGATTCATGGAGATTCATGGAGATTCATAGGGATTTATGGAGGTTCATGGAGATTCATGGACATTCATGGAGATTCAAGGAGATTCACAGAGATTCATGGAGGTTCATGGAGATTCATTCATGGAGATTCATGGAGAATCATAGAGATTCATGGAGGTTCATAGAGATTCATAGAGAAACATGGAGCTTCATGGAGATTTATGGAGATTCATGGAGATTTATGGAGATTCATAGAGATTCATGGAAGTTCATGGAGATTCATGGAGATTCATGGACATTCACAGAGATTCATGGAGGTTCATGGAGATTCATGGAGGTTCATGGAGATTCATGGAGGTTCATGGAGATTCATGGAGCTTCATGGAGATTTATGGAGATTCATGGAGATTTATGGAGATTCATAGAGATTCATGGAGGTTCATGGACATTCATGGAGATTCATGGAGGTTCATGGAGATTCTTGGAGGTTCATGGACATTCATGGAGATTCATGGAAATACATTCATGGAGATACATGGAGATTCATGGAGTTCATGGACATTCATGGAGATTCATGGAGATTCATTCATGGAGATACATGGAGATTCATGGAGTTCATGGAGATTCATGGAGCTTCATGGAGATTTATGGAGATTCATAGAGATTCATGGAGGTTCATGGAGATTCATGGAGATTTATGGAGATTCATAGAGATTCATGGAGGTTCATGGAGATTCATGGAGATTCATGGACATTCACAGAGATTCATGGAGGTTCATGGAGATTCATAGAGATTCATAGAGAAACATGGAGATTCATGGAAGTTCATGGAGATTCTTGGAGGTTCATGGACATTCATGGCGATTCATGGAGGTTCATGGAGATTCATGGAGGTTCATGGAGAATCATGGAGCTTCATGGAGATTCATTCATGGAGATTCATGGAGATTCATGGAGATTCATAGGGATTTATGGAGGTTCATGGAGATTCATGGACATTCATGGAGATTCAAGGAGATTCACAGAGATTCATGGAGGTTCATGGAGATTCATGGATGTTCATGGAAATTCATGGAGATTCATGGAGATTCAGTCATGGAGATTCATGGAGAATCATAGAGATTCATGGAGGTTCATGGAGATTCATGGAGATACATGGAGATTCATGGAGTTCATGGAGATTCATGGAGGTTCATGGAGATTCATGGAGATTCATGGAGATTCATAGAGATTCATGGAGGTTCATGGAGATTCATGGAGATTCATGGACATCCACAGAGATTCATGGAGGTTCATGGAGATTCATGGAGGTTCATGGAGAATCATGGAGCTTCATGGAGATTCATTCATGGAGATTTATGGAGAATCATAGAGATTCATGGAGGTTCATGGAGATTCAAAGAGAAACATGGAGATTCATGGAGGTTCATGGAGATTCAGTCATGGAGATTCATGGAGAATCATAGAGATTCATGGAGGTTCATGGAGATTTATGGAGATTCATGGAGATTTATGGAGATTCATAGAGATTCATGGAGGTTCATGGAGATTCATGGAGATTCATGGACCGTCACATAGATTCATGGAGGTTCATGGAGATTCATTCATGGAGATTCATGGAGAATCATAGAGATTCATGGAGGTTCATAGAGATTCATAGAGAAACATGGAGCTTCATGGAGATTTATGGAGATTCATGGAGATTTATGGAGATTCATAGAGATTCATGGAAGTTCATGGAGATTCATGGAGATTCATGGACATTCACAGAGATTCATGGAGGTTCATGGAGATTCATGGAGATTTATGGAGATTCATAGAGATTCATGGAGGTTCATGGAGATTCATGGAGATTCATGGAGGTTCATGGAGATTCTTGGAGGTTCATGGACATTCATGGAGATTCATGGAGATACATTCATGGAGATACATGGAGATTCATGGAGTTCATGGACATTCATGGAGATTCATGGAGATTCATTCATGGAGATACATGGAGATTCATGGAGTTCATGGAGATTCATGGAGCTTCATGGAGATTTATGGAGATTCATAGAGATTCATGGAGGTTCATGGAGATTCATGGAGATTTATGGAGATTCATAGAGATTCATGGAGGTTCATGGAGATTCATGGAGATTCATGGACATTCACAGAGATTCATGGAGGTTCATGGAGATTCATGGAGGTTCATGGAGATTCATTCATGGAGATTCATTCATGGAGATTCATGGAGAATCATAGAGATTCATGGAGGTTCATAGAGATTCATAGAGAAACATGGAGATTCATGGAGGTTCATGGAGAATCATGGAGTTTCATGGAGATTCATTCATGGAGATTCATGGAGAATCATAGAGATTCATGGAGGTTCATGGAGATTTATAGAGAAACATGGAGATTCATGGAGGTTCATGGACATTCATGGAGATTCATGGAGATTCATTCATGGAGATACATGGATATTCATGGAGTTCATGGAGATTCATGGAGCTTCATGGAGATTTATGGAAATTCATGGAGATTTATGGAGATTCATAGAGATTCATGGAGGTTCATGGAGATTCAGGGAGATTCATGGACATTCACAGAGATTCATGGAGGTTCATGGAGATTCATGGAGGTTCATGGAGATTCATTCATGGAGATTCATGGAGATTCATGGAGATTCATAGAGATTCATGGAGGTTCATGGAGGTTCATGGAGATTCATGGAGATACATGGAGATTCATGGAGATTCATTCATGGAGATACATGGAGATTCATGGAGTTCATGGAGATTCATGGAGCTTCATGGAGATTTATGGAGATTCATGGAGATTTATGGAGATTCATAGAGATTCATGGAGGTCATGGAGATTCATGGAGATTCATGGACATTCACAGAGATTCATGGAGGATCATGGAGATTCATGGAGGTTCATGGAGATTCATGGAGATTCATGGACATTCACAGAGATTCATGGAGGTTCATGGAGATTCATGGAGGTTCATGGAGAATCATGGAGCTTCATGGAGATTCATTCATGGAGATTCATGGAGATTCATGGAGTTTCATGGGGATTCATGGAAGTTCATGGAGATTCATGGAGGTTCATGCACATTCATGGAGATTCATGGATATTCACAGAGATTCATGGAGGTTCATGGAGATTCATGGAGATTCATGGACATTCACAGAGATTCATGGAGGTTCATGGAGATTCATGGAGATTTATGGAGATTCATAGAGATTCATGGAGGTTCATGGAGATTCATGGAGATTCATGGAGGTTCATGGAGATTCTTGGAGGTTCATGGACATTCATGGAGATTCATGGAGATACATTCATGGAGATACATGGAGATTCATGGAGTTCATGGACATTCATGGAGATTCATGGAGATTCATTCATGGAGATACATGGAGATTCATGGAGTTCATGGAGATTCATGGAGCTTCATGGAGATTTATGGAGATTCATAGAGATTCATGGAGGTTCATGGAGATTCATGGAGATTTATGGAGATTCATAGAGATTCATGGAGGTTCATGGAGATTCATGGAGATTCATGGACATTCACAGAGATTCATGGAGGTTCATGGAGATTCATGGAGGTTCATGGAGATTCATTCATGGAGATTCATTCATGGAGATTCATGGAGAATCATAGAGATTCATGGAGGTTCATAGAGATTCATAGAGAAACATGGAGATTCATGGAGGTTCATGGAGAATCATGGAGTTTCATGGAGATTCATTCATGGAGATTCATGGAGAATCATAGAGATTCATGGAGGTTCATGGAGATTTATAGAGAAACATGGAGATTCATGGAGGTTCATGGACATTCATGGAGATTCATGGAGATTCATTCATGGAGATACATGGATATTCATGGAGTTCATGGAGATTCATGGAGCTTCATGGAGATTTATGGAAATTCATGGAGATTTATGGAGATTCATAGAGATTCATGGAGGTTCATGGAGATTCAGGGAGATTCATGGACATTCACAGAGATTCATGGAGGTTCATGGAGATTCATGGAGGTTCATGGAGATTCATTCATGGAGATTCATGGAGATTCATGGAGATTCATAGAGATTCATGGAGGTTCATGGAGGTTCATGGAGATTCATGGAGATACATGGAGATTCATGGAGATTCATTCATGGAGATACATGGAGATTCATGGAAGTTCATGGAGATTCTTGGAGGTTCATGGAGATTTATGGAGATTCATGGAGGTTCATGGAGATTCATGGAGGTTCATGGAGAATCATGGAGCTTCATGGAGATTCATTCATGGAGATTCATGGAGATTCATGGAGATTCATAGGGATTTATGGAGGTTCATGGAGATTCATGGACATTCATGGAGATTCAAGGAGATTCACAGAGATTCATGGAGGTTCATGGAGATTCATGGATGTTCATGGAAATTCATGGAGATTCATGGAGATTCAGTCATGGAGATTCATGGAGAATCATAGAGATTCATGGAGGTTCATGGAGATTCATGGAGATACATGGAGATTCATGGAGTTCATGGAGATTCATGGAGGTTCATGGAGATTCATGGAGATTCATGGAGATTCATAGAGATTCATGGAGGTTCATGGAGATTCATGGAGATTCATGGACATCCACAGAGATTCATGGAGGTTCATGGAGATTCATGGAGGTTCATGGAGAATCATGGAGCTTCATGGAGATTCATTCATGGAGATTTATGGAGAATCATAGAGATTCATGGAGGTTCATGGAGATTCAAAGAGAAACATGGAGATTCATGGAGGTTCATGGAGATTCAGTCATGGAGATTCATGGAGAATCATAGAGATTCATGGAGGTTCATGGAGATTTATGGAGATTCATGGAGATTTATGGAGATTCATAGAGATTCATGGAGGTTCATGGAGATTCATGGAGATTCATGGACCGTCACATAGATTCATGGAGGTTCATGGAGATTCATTCATGGAGATTCATGGAGAATCATAGAGATTCATGGAGGTTCATAGAGATTCATAGAGAAACATGGAGCTTCATGGAGATTTATGGAGATTCATGGAGATTTATGGAGATTCATAGAGATTCATGGAAGTTCATGGAGATTCATGGAGATTCATGGACATTCACAGAGATTCATGGAGGTTCATGGAGATTCATGGAGATTTATGGAGATTCATAGAGATTCATGGAGGTTCATGGAGATTCATGGAGATTCATGGAGGTTCATGGAGATTCTTGGAGGTTCATGGACATTCATGGAGATTCATGGAGATACATTCATGGAGATACATGGAGATTCATGGAGTTCATGGACATTCATGGAGATTCATGGAGATTCATTCATGGAGATACATGGAGATTCATGGAGTTCATGGAGATTCATGGAGCTTCATGGAGATTTATGGAGATTCATAGAGATTCATGGAGGTTCATGGAGATTCATGGAGATTTATGGAGATTCATAGAGATTCATGGAGGTTCATGGAGATTCATGGAGATTCATGGACATTCACAGAGATTCATGGAGGTTCATGGAGATTCATGGAGGTTCATGGAGATTCATTCATGGAGATTCATTCATGGAGATTCATGGAGAATCATAGAGATTCATGGAGGTTCATAGAGATTCATAGAGAAACATGGAGATTCATGGAGGTTCATGGAGAATCATGGAGTTTCATGGAGATTCATTCATGGAGATTCATGGAGAATCATAGAGATTCATGGAGGTTCATGGAGATTTATAGAGAAACATGGAGATTCATGGAGGTTCATGGACATTCATGGAGATTCATGGAGATTCATTCATGGAGATACATGGATATTCATGGAGTTCATGGAGATTCATGGAGCTTCATGGAGATTTATGGAAATTCATGGAGATTTATGGAGATTCATAGAGATTCATGGAGGTTCATGGAGATTCAGGGAGATTCATGGACATTCACAGAGATTCATGGAGGTTCATGGAGATTCATGGAGGTTCATGGAGATTCATTCATGGAGATTCATGGAGATTCATGGAGATTCATAGAGATTCATGGAGGTTCATGGAGGTTCATGGAGATTCATGGAGATACATGGAGATTCATGGAGATTCATTCATGGAGATACATGGAGATTCATGGAGTTCATGGAGATTCATGGAGCTTCATGGAGATTTATGGAGATTCATGGAGATTTATGGAGATTCATAGAGATTCATGGAGGTCATGGAGATTCATGGAGATTCATGGACATTCACAGAGATTCATGGAGGATCATGGAGATTCATGGAGGTTCATGGAGATTCATGGAGATTCATGGACATTCACAGAGATTCATGGAGGTTCATGGAGATTCATGGAGGTTCATGGAGAATCATGGAGCTTCATGGAGATTCATTCATGGAGATTCATGGAGATTCATGGAGTTTCATGGGGATTCATGGAAGTTCATGGAGATTCATGGAGGTTCATGCACATTCATGGAGATTCATGGATATTCACAGAGATTCATGGAGGTTCATGGAGATTCATGGAGATTCATGGACATTCACAGAGATTCATGGAGGTTCATGGAGATTCATGGAGATTTATGGAGATTCATAGAGATTCATGGAGGTTCATGGAGATTCATGGAGATTCATGGAGGTTCATGGAGATTCTTGGAGGTTCATGGACATTCATGGAGATTCATGGAGATACATTCATGGAGATACATGGAGATTCATGGAGTTCATGGACATTCATGGAGATTCATGGAGATTCATTCATGGAGATACATGGAGATTCATGGAGTTCATGGAGATTCATGGAGCTTCATGGAGATTTATGGAGATTCATAGAGATTCATGGAGGTTCATGGAGATTCATGGAGATTTATGGAGATTCATAGAGATTCATGGAGGTTCATGGAGATTCATGGAGATTCATGGACATTCACAGAGATTCATGGAGGTTCATGGAGATTCATGGAGGTTCATGGAGATTCATTCATGGAGATTCATTCATGGAGATTCATGGAGAATCATAGAGATTCATGGAGGTTCATAGAGATTCATAGAGAAACATGGAGATTCATGGAGGTTCATGGAGAATCATGGAGTTTCATGGAGATTCATTCATGGAGATTCATGGAGAATCATAGAGATTCATGGAGGTTCATGGAGATTTATAGAGAAACATGGAGATTCATGGAGGTTCATGGACATTCATGGAGATTCATGGAGATTCATTCATGGAGATACATGGATATTCATGGAGTTCATGGAGATTCATGGAGCTTCATGGAGATTTATGGAAATTCATGGAGATTTATGGAGATTCATAGAGATTCATGGAGGTTCATGGAGATTCAGGGAGATTCATGGACATTCACAGAGATTCATGGAGGTTCATGGAGATTCATGGAGGTTCATGGAGATTCATTCATGGAGATTCATGGAGATTCATGGAGATTCATAGAGATTCATGGAGGTTCATGGAGGTTCATGGAGATTCATGGAGATACATGGAGATTCATGGAGATTCATTCATGGAGATACATGGAGATTCATGGAGTTCATGGAGATTCATGGAGCTTCATGGAGATTTATGGAGATTCATGGAGATTTATGGAGATTCATAGAGATTCATGGAGGTCATGGAGATTCATGGAGATTCATGGACATTCACAGAGATTCATGGAGGATCATGGAGATTCATGGAGGTTCATGGAGATTCATGGAGATTCATGGACATTCACAGAGATTCATGGAGGTTCATGGAGATTCATGGAGGTTCATGGAGAATCATGGAGCTTCATGGAGATTCATTCATGGAGATTCATGGAGATTCATGGAGTTTCATGGGGATTCATGGAAGTTCATGGAGATTCATGGAGGTTCATGGACATTCATGGAGATTCATGGATATTCACAGAGATTCATGGAGGTTCATGGAGATTCATGGAGATTCATGGACATTCACAGAGATTCATGGAGATTCATTCATGGAGATTCATGGAGAATCATAGAGATTCATGGAGATTCATAGAGATTCATGGAGGTTCATGGAGATTCATGGAGATTCATGGACATTCACAGAGATTCATGGAGGTTCATGGAGATTCATGGAGGTTCATGGAGAATCATGGAGCTTCATGGAGATTCATTCATGGAGATTCATGGAGATTCATGGAGATTCATAGGGATTCATGGAGGTTCATGGAGATTCATGGACATTCATGGAGATTCAAGGAGATTCACAGAGATTCATGGAGGTTCATGGAGATTCATGGAGGTTCATGGAAATTCATGGAGACTCATGGAGATTCAGTCACGGAGATTCATGGAGAATCATAGAGATTCATGGAGGTTCATGGAGATTCATGGAGGTTCATGGAGGTTCATGGAGATTCATGGAGATTCATGGAGGTTCATGGAGATTCATGGAGGTTCATGGAGAATCATGGAGCTTCATGGAGATTCATTCATGGAGATTTATGGAGAATCATAGAGATTCATGGAGGTTCATGGAGATTCAAAGAGAAACATGGAGATTCATGGAGGTTCATGGAGATTCAGTCATGGAGATTCATGGAGAATCATAGAGATTCATGGAGGTTCATGGAGATTTATGGAGATTCATGGAGATTTATGGAGATTCATAGAGATTCATGGAGGTTCATGGAGATTCATGGAGATTCATGGACATTCACAGAGATTCATGGAGGTTCATGGAGATTCATTCATGGAGATTCATGGAGAATCATAGAGATTCATGGAGGTTCATAGAGATTCATAGAGAAACATGGAGCTTCATGGAGATTTATGGATATTCATGGAGATTCATGGAGTTCATGGACATTCATGGAGATTCATGGAGATTCATTCATGGAGATACATGGAGATTCATGGAGTTCATGGAGATTCATGGAGCTTCATGGAGATTTATGGAGATTCATAGAGATTCATGGAGGTTCATGGAGATTCATGGAGATTTATGGAGATTCATAGAGATTCATGGAGGTTCATGGAGATTCATGGAGATTCATGGACATTCACAGAGATTCATGGAGGTTCATGGAGATTCATGGAGGTTCATGGAGATTCATTCATGGAGATTCATTCATGGAGATTCATGGAGAATCATAGAGATTCATGGAGGTTCATGGAGATTCATGGAGATTCATGGACATTCACAGAGATTCATGGAGGCTCATGGAGATTCATGGAGGTTCATGGAGAATCATGGAGCTTCATGGAGATTCATTCATGGAGATTCATGGAGATTCATGGAGATTCATAGGGATTCATGGAGGTTCATGGAGATTCATGGACATTCATGGAGATTCATGGAGATTCATTCATGGAGATACATGGATATTCATGGAGTTCATGGAGATTCATGGAGCTTCATGGCGATTTATGGAAATTCATGGAGATTTATGGAGATTCATAGAGAAACATGGAGATTCATGGAGGTTCATGGAGAATCATGGAGTTTCATGGAGATTCATTCATGGAGATACATGGAGATTCATGGAGTTCATGGAGATTCATGGAGCTTCATGGAGATTTATGGAGATTCATGGAGATTTATGGAGATTCATAGAGATTCATGGAGGTCATGGAGATTCATGGAGATTCATGGACATTCACAGAGATTCATGGAGGATCATGGAGATTCATGGAGGTTCATGGAGATTCATGGAGATTCATGGACATTCACAGAGATTCATGGAGGTTCATGGAGATTCATGGAGGTTCATGGAGAATCATGGAGCTTCATGGAGATTCATTCATGGAGATTCATGGAGATTCATGGAGTTTCATGGGGATTCATGGAAGTTCATGGAGATTCATGGAGGTTCATGGACATTCATGGAGATTCATGGATATTCACAGAGATTCATGGAGGTTCATGGAGATTCATGGAGATTCATGGACATTCACAGAGATTCATGGAGGTTCATGGAGATTCATGGAGATTTATGGAGATTCATAGAGATTCATGGAGGTTCATGGAGATTCATGGAGATTCATGGAGGTTCATGGAGATTCTTGGAGGTTCATGGACATTCATGGAGATTCATGGAGATACATTCATGGAGATACATGGAGATTCATGGAGTTCATGGACATTCATGGAGATTCATGGAGATTCATTCATGGAGATACATGGAGATTCATGGAGTTCATGGAGATTCATGGAGCTTCATGGAGATTTATGGAGATTCATAGAGATTCATGGAGGTTCATGGAGATTCATGGAGATTTATGGAGATTCATAGAGATTCATGGAGGTTCATGGAGATTCATGGAGATTCATGGACATTCACAGAGATTCATGGAGGTTCATGGAGATTCATGGAGGTTCATGGAGATTCATTCATGGAGATTCATTCATGGAGATTCATGGAGAATCATAGAGATTCATGGAGGTTCATAGAGATTCATAGAGAAACATGGAGATTCATGGAGGTTCATGGAGAATCATGGAGTTTCATGGAGATTCATTCATGGAGATTCATGGAGAATCATAGAGATTCATGGAGGTTCATGGAGATTTATAGAGAAACATGGAGATTCATGGAGGTTCATGGACATTCATGGAGATTCATGGAGATTCATTCATGGAGATACATGGATATTCATGGAGTTCATGGAGATTCATGGAGCTTCATGGAGATTTATGGAAATTCATGGAGATTTATGGAGATTCATAGAGATTCATGGAGGTTCATGGAGATTCAGGGAGATTCATGGACATTCACAGAGATTCATGGAGGTTCATGGAGATTCATGGAGGTTCATGGAGATTCATTCATGGAGATTCATGGAGATTCATGGAGATTCATAGAGATTCATGGAGGTTCATGGAGGTTCATGGAGATTCATGGAGATACATGGAGATTCATGGAGATTCATTCATGGAGATACATGGAGATTCATGGAGTTCATGGAGATTCATGGAGCTTCATGGAGATTTATGGAGATTCATGGAGATTTATGGAGATTCATAGAGATTCATGGAGGTCATGGAGATTCATGGAGATTCATGGACATTCACAGAGATTCATGGAGGATCATGGAGATTCATGGAGGTTCATGGAGATTCATGGAGATTCATGGACATTCACAGAGATTCATGGAGGTTCATGGAGATTCATGGAGGTTCATGGAGAATCATGGAGCTTCATGGAGATTCATTCATGGAGATTCATGGAGATTCATGGAGTTTCATGGGGATTCATGGAAGTTCATGGAGATTCATGGAGGTTCATGGACATTCATGGAGATTCATGGATATTCACAGAGATTCATGGAGGTTCATGGAGATTCATGGAGATTCATGGACATTCACAGAGATTCATGGAGATTCATTCATGGAGATTCATGGAGAATCATAGAGATTCATGGAGATTCATAGAGATTCATGGAGGTTCATGGAGATTCATGGAGATTCATGGACATTCACAGAGATTCATGGAGGTTCATGGAGATTCATGGAGGTTCATGGAGAATCATGGAGCTTCATGGAGATTCATTCATGGAGATTCATGGAGATTCATGGAGATTCATAGGGATTCATGGAGGTTCATGGAGATTCATGGACATTCATGGAGATTCAAGGAGATTCACAGAGATTCATGGAGGTTCATGGAGATTCATGGAGGTTCATGGAAATTCATGGAGACTCATGGAGATTCAGTCACGGAGATTCATGGAGAATCATAGAGATTCATGGAGGTTCATAGAGATTCATAGAGAAACATGGAGATTCATGGAGGTTCATGGAGATTCTTGGAGGTTCATGGACATTCATGGCGATTCATGGAGGTTCATGGAGATTCATGGAGGTTCATGGAGAATCATGGAGCTTCATGGAGATTCATTCATGGAGATTCATGGAGATTCATGGAGATTCATAGGGATTTATGGAGGTTCATGGAGATTCATGGACATTCATGGAGATTCAAGGAGATTCACAGAGATTCATGGAGGTTCATGGAGATTCATGGAGGTTCATGGAGGTTCATGGAGATTCATGGAGATTCATGGAGGTTCATGGAGATTCATGGAGGTTCATGGAGAATCATGGAGCTTCATGGAGATTCATTCATGGAGATTTATGGAGAATCATAGAGATTCATGGAGCTTCATGGAGATTCAAAGAGAAACATGGAGATTCATGGAGGTTCATGGAGATTCAGTCATGGAGATTCATGGAGAATCATAGAGATTCATGCAGGTTCATGGAGATTTATGGAGATTCATGGAGATTTATGGAGATTCATAGAGATTCATGGAGGTTCATGGAGATTCATGGAGATTCATGGACATTCACAGAGATTCATGGAGGTTCATGGAGATTCATTCATGGAGATTCATGGAGAATCATAGAGATTCATGGAGGTTCATAGAGATTCATAGAGAAACATGGAGCTTCATGGAGATTTATGGATATTCATGGAGATTTATGGAGATTCACAGAGATTCATGGAAGTTCATGGAGATTCATGGAGATTCATGGACATTCACAGAGATTCATGGAGGTTCATGGAGATTCATGGAGGTTCATGGAGATTCATGGAGGTTCATGGAGATTCATGGAGCTTCATGGAGATTTATGGAGATTCATGGAGATTTATGGAGATTCATAGAGATTCATGGAGGTTCATGGAGATTCATAGAGATTCATGGAGGTTCATGGAGATTCTTGGAGGTTCATGGACATTCATGGAGATTCATGGAGATACATTCATGGAGATACATGGAGATACATGGAGATTCATGGAGTTCATGGACTATCATGGAGATTCATGCAGATTCATTCATGGAGATTCATTCATGGAGATTCATGGAGAATCATAGAGATTCATGGAGGTTCATAGAGATTCATAGAGAAACATGGAGATTCATGGAGGTTCATGGAGAATCATGGAGTTTCATGGAGATTCATGGAGAATCATAGAGATTCATGGAGGTTCATGGAGATTCATGGAGATTCATGGAGATTCATGGACATTCACAGAGATTCATGGAGGTTCATGGAGATTCATTCATGGAGATTCATGGAGAATCATAGAGATTCATGGAGGTTCATAGAGATTCATAGAGAAACATGGAGATTCATGGAGGTTCATGGAGATTCTTGGAGGTTCATGGACATTCATGGCGATTCATGGAGGTTCATGGAGATTCATGGAGGTTCATGGAGAATCATGGAGCTTCATGGAGATTCATTCATGGAGATTCATGGAGATTCATGGAGATTCATAGGGATTTATGGAGGTTCATGGAGATTCATGGACATTCATGGAGATTCAAGGAGATTCACAGAGATTCATGGAGGTTCATGGAGATTCATGGATGTTCATGGAAATTCATGGAGATTCATGGAGATTCAGTCATGGAGATTCATGGAGAATCATAGAGATTCATGGAGGTTCATGGAGATTCATGGAGACACATGGAGATTCATGGAGTTCATGGAGATTCATGGAGGTTCATGGAGATTCATGGAGATTCATGGAGATTCATAGAGATTCATGGAGGTTCATGGAGATTCATGGAGATTCATGGACATTCACAGAGATTCATGGAGGTTCATGGAGATTCATGGAGGTTCATGGAGAATCATGGAGCTTCATGGAGATTCATTCATGGAGATTCATGGAGATTCATGGAGTTTCATGGGGATTCATGGAAGTTCATGGAGATTCATGGAGGTTCATGGACATTCATGGAGATTCATGGATATTCACAGAGATTCATGGAGGTTCATGGAGATTCATGGAGATTCATGGACATTCACAGAGATTCATGGAGATTCATTCATGGAGATTCATGGAGAATCATAGAGATTCATGGAGATTCATAGAGATTCATGGAGGTTCATGGAGATTCATGGAGATTCATGGACATTCACAGAGATTCATGGAGGTTCATGGAGATTCATGGAGGTTCATGGAGAATCATGGAGCTTCATGGAGATTCATTCATGGAGATTCATGGAGATTCATGGAGATTCATAGGGATTCATGGAGGTTCATGGAGATTCATGGACATTCATGGAGATTCAAGGAGATTCACAGAGATTCATGGAGGTTCATGGAGATTCATGGAGGTTCATGGAGAATCATGGAGCTTCATGGAGATTCATTCATGGAGATTCATGGAGATTCATGGAGATTCATAGGGATTTATGGAGGTTCATGGAGATTCATGGACATTCATGGAGATTCAAGGAGATTCACAGAGATTCATGGAGGTTCATGGAGATTCATGGAGGTTCATGGAGGTTCATGGAGATTCATGGAGATTCATGGAGGTTCATGGAGATTCATGGAGGTTCATGGAGAATCATGGAGCTTCATGGAGATTCATTCATGGAGATTTATGGAGAATCATAGAGATTCATGGAGGTTCATGGAGATTCAAAGAGAAACATGGAGATTCATGGAGGTTCATGGAGATTCAGTCATGGAGATTCATGGAGAATCATAGAGATTCATGGAGGTTCATGGAGATTTATGGAGATTCATGGAGATTTATGGAGATTCATAGAGATTCATGGAGGTTCATGGAGATTCATGGAGATTCATGGACATTCACAGAGATTCATGGAGGTTCATGGAGATTCATTCATGGAGATTCATGGAGAATCATAGAGATTCATGGAGGTTCATAGAGATTCATAGAGAAACATGGAGCTTCATGGAGATTTATGGATATTCATGGAGATTCATGGAGTTCATGGACATTCATGGAGATTCATGGAGATTCATTCATGGAGATACATGGAGATTCATGGAGTTCATGGAGATTCATGGAGCTTCATGGAGATTTATGGAGATTCATAGAGATTCATGGAGGTTCATGGAGATTCATGGAGATTTATGGAGATTCATAGAGATTCATGGAGGTTCATGGAGATTCATGGAGATTCATGGACATTCACAGAGATTCATGGAGGTTCATGGAGATTCATGGAGGTTCATGGAGATTCATTCATGGAGATTCATTCATGGAGATTCATGGAGAATCATAGAGATTCATGGAGGTTCATGGAGATTCATGGAGATTCATGGACATTCACAGAGATTCATGGAGGCTCATGGAGATTCATGGAGGTTCATGGAGAATCATGGAGCTTCATGGAGATTCATTCATGGAGATTCATGGAGATTCATGGAGATTCATAGGGATTCATGGAGGTTCATGGAGATTCATGGACATTCATGGAGATTCATGGAGATTCATTCATGGAGATACATGGATATTCATGGAGTTCATGGAGATTCATGGAGCTTCATGGAGATTTATGGAAATTCATGGAGATTTATGGAGATTCATAGAGATTCATGGAGGTTCATGGAGATTCAGGGAGATTCATGGACATTCACAGAGATTCATGGAGGTTCATGGAGATTCATGGAGGTTCATGGAGATTCATTCATGGAGATTCATGGAGATTCATGGAGATTCATAGAGATTCATGGAGGTTCATGGAGGTTCATGGAGATTCATGGAGATACATGGAGATTCATGGAGATTCATTCATGGAGATACATGGAGATTCATGGAGTTCATGGAGATTCATGGAGCTTCATGGAGATTTATGGAGATTCATGGAGATTTATGGAGATTCATAGAGATTCATGGAGGTCATGGAGATTCATGGAGATTCATGGACATTCACAGAGATTCATGGAGGATCATGGAGATTCATGGAGGTTCATGGAGATTCATGGAGATTCATGGACATTCACAGAGATTCATGGAGGTTCATGGAGATTCATGGAGGTTCATGGAGAATCATGGAGCTTCATGGAGATTCATTCATGGAGATTCATGGAGATTCATGGAGTTTCATGGGGATTCATGGAAGTTCATGGAGATTCATGGAGGTTCATGGACATTCATGGAGATTCATGGATATTCACAGAGATTCATGGAGGTTCATGGAGATTCATGGAGATTCATGGACATTCACAGAGATTCATGGAGATTCATTCATGGAGATTCATGGAGAATCATAGAGATTCATGGAGATTCATAGAGATTCATGGAGGTTCATGGAGATTCATGGAGATTCATGGACATTCACAGAGATTCATGGAGGTTCATGGAGATTCATGGAGGTTCATGGAGAATCATGGAGCTTAATGGAGATTCATTCATGGAGATTCATGGAGATTCATGGAGATTCATAGGGATTCATGGAGGTTCATGGAGATTCATGGACATTCATGGAGATTCAAGGAGATTCACAGAGATTCATGGAGGTTCATGGAGATTCATGGAGGTTCATGGAAATTCATGGAGACTCATGGAGATTCAGTCACGGAGATTCATGGAGAATCATAGAGATTCATGGAGGTTCATAGAGATTCATAGAGAAACATGGAGATTCATGGAGGTTCATGGAGATTCTTGGAGGTTCATGGACATTCATGGCGATTCATGGAGGTTCATGGAGATTCATGGAGGTTCATGGAGAATCATGGAGCTTCATGGAGATTCATTCATGGAGATTCATGGAGATTCATGGAGATTCATAGGGATTTATGGAGGTTCATGGAGATTCATGGACATTCATGGAGATTCAAGGAGATTCACAGAGATTCATGGAGGTTCATGGAGATTCATGGAGGTTCATGGAGGTTCATGGAGATTCATGGAGATTCATGGAGGTTCATGGAGATTCATGGAGGTTCATGGAGAATCATGGAGCTTCATGGAGATTCATTCATGGAGATTTATGGAGAATCATAGAGATTCATGGAGGTTCATGGAGATTCAAAGAGAAACATGGAGATTCATGGAGGTTCATGGAGATTCAGTCATGGAGATTCATGGAGAATCATAGAGATTCATGGAGGTTCATGGAGATTTATGGAGATTCATGGAGATTTATGGAGATTCATAGAGATTCATGGAGGTTCATGGAGATTCATGGAGATTCATGGACATTCACAGAGATTCATGGAGGTTCATGGAGATTCATGGAGGTTAATGGAGGTTCATGGAGATTCATGGAGATTCATGGAGGTTCATAGAGAAACATGGAGCTTCATGGAGATTTATGGATATTCATGGAGATTTATGGAGATTCATAGAGATTCATGGAAGTTCATGGAGATTCATGGAGATTCATGGACATTCACAGAGATTCATGGAGGTTCATGGAGATTCATGGAGGTTCATGGAGATTCATGGAGGTTCATGGAGATTCATGGAGCTTCATGGAGATTTATGGAGATTCATGGAGATTTATGGAGATTCATAGAGATTCATGGAGGTTCATGGAGATTCATAGAGATTCATGGAGGTTCATGGAGATTCTTGGAGGTTCATGGACATTCATGGAGATTCATGGAGATACATTCATGGAGATACATGGAGATACATGGAGATTCATGGAGTTCATGGAGATTCATGGAGATTCATGGAGATTCATTCATGGAGATACATGGAGATTCATGGAGTTCATGGAGATTCATGGAGCTTCATGGAGATTTATGGAGATTCATAGAGATTCATGGAGGTTCATGGAGATTCATGGAGATTTATGGAGATTCATAGAGATTCATGGAGGTTCATGGAGATTCATGGAGATTCATGGACATTCACAGAGATTCATGGAGGTTCATGGAGATTCACGGAGATTCATGGAGATTCATGGAGGTTCATGGAGATTCATGGAGATTCATGGACATTCACAGAGATTCATGGAGGTTCATGGAGATTCATTCATGGAGATTCATTCATGGAGATTCATGGAGAATCATAGAGATTCATGGAGGTTCATAGAGATTCATAGAGAAACATGGAGATTCATGGAGGTTCATGGAGAATCATGGAGTTTCATGGAGATTCATTCATGGAGATTCATGGAGAATCATAGAGATTCATGGAGGTTCATGGAGATTCATGGAGATTCATGGAGATTCATGGACATTCACAGAGATTCATGGAGGTTCATGGAGATTCATTCATGGAGATTCATGGAGAATCATAGAGATTCATGGAGGTTCATAGAGATTCATAGAGAAACATGGAGATTCATGGAGGTTCATGGAGATTCTTGGAGGTTCATGGACATTCATGGCGATTCATGGAGGTTCATGGAGATTCATGGAGGTTCATGGAGAATCATGGAGCTTCATGGAGATTCATTCATGGAGATTCATGGAGATTCATGGAGATTCATAGGGATTTATGGAGGTTCATGGAGATTCATGGACATTCATGGAGATTCAAGGAGATTCACAGAGATTCATGGAGGTTCATGGAGATTCATGGATGTTCATGGAAATTCATGGAGATTCATGGAGATTCAGTCATGGAGATTCATGGAGAATCATAGAGATTCATGGAGGTTCATGGAGATTCATGGAGACACATGGAGATTCATGTAGTTCATGGAGATTCATGGAGGTTCATGGAGATTCATGGAGATTCATGGAGATTCATAGAGATTCATGGAGGTTCATGGAGATTCATGGAGGTTCACGGAGATTCATGGAGGTTCATGGAGATTCATGGAGCTTCATGGAGATTTATGGAGATTCATGGAGATTTATGGAGATTCATAGAGATTCATGGAGGTTCATGGAGATTTATGGAGATTCATGGAGATTTATGGAGATTCATAGAGATTCATGGAGGTTCATGGAGATTCATGGAGATTCATGGACATTCACAGAGATTCATGGAGGTTCATGGAGATTCATTCATGGAGATTCATGGAGAATCATAGAGATTCATGGAGGTTCATAGAGATTCATAGAGAAACATGGAGCTTCATGGAGATTTATGGAGATTCATGGAGATTTATGGAGATTTATGGAGATTCATAGAGATTCATGGAAGTTCATGGAGATTCATGGAGATTCATGGACATTCACAGAGATTCATGGAGGTTCATGGAGATTCATGGAGGGTCATGGAGATTCATGGAGGTTCATGGAGATTCATGGAGCTTCATGGAGATTTATGGAGATTCATGGAGATTTATGGAGATTCATAGAGATTCATGGAGGTTCATGGAGATTCATGGAGATTCATGGAGGTTCATGGAGATTCTTGGAGGTTCATGGACATTCATGGAGATTCATGGAGATACATTCATGGAGATACATGGAGATTCATGGAGTTCATGGACATTCATGGAGATTCATGGAGATTCATTCATGGAGATACATGGAGATTCATGGAGTTCATGGAGATTCATGGAGCTTCATGGAGATTTATGGAGATTCATAGAGATTCATGGAGGTTCATGGAGATTCATGGAGATTTATGGAGATTCATAGAGATTCATGGAGGTTCATGGAGATTCATGGAGATTCATGGACATTCACAGAGATTCATGGAGGTTCATGGAGATTCACGGAGATTCATGGAGATTCATGGAGGTTCATGGAGATTCATGGAGATTCATGGACATTCACAGAGATTCATGGAGGTTCATGGAGATTCATTCATGGAGATTCATGGAGAATCATAGAGATTCATGGAGGTTCATAGAGATTCATAGAGAAACATGGAGCTTCATGGAGATTTATGGAGATTCATGGAGATTTATGGAGATTTATGGAGATTCATAGAGATTCATGGAAGTTCATGGAGATTCATGGAGATTCATGGACATTCACAGAGATTCATGGAGGTTCATGGAGATTCATGGAGGGTCATGGAGATTCATGGAGACACATGGAGATTCATGTAGTTCATGGAGATTCATGGAGGTTCATGGAGATTCATGGAGATTCATGGAGATTCATAGAGATTCATGGAGGTTCATGGAGATTCATGGAGGTTCACGGAGATTCATGGAGGTTCATGGAGATTCATGGAGCTTCATGGAGATTTATGGAGATTCATGGAGATTTATGGAGATTCATAGAGATTCATGGAGGTTCATGGAGATTTATGGAGATTCATGGAGATTTATGGAGATTCATAGAGATTCATGGAGGTTCATGGAGATTCATGGATGTTCATGGAAATTCATGGAGATTCATGGAGATTCAGTCATGGAGATTCATGGAGAATCATAGAGATTCATGGAGGTTCATGGAGATTCATGGAGATACATGGAGATTCATGGAGTTCATGGAGATTCATGGAGGTTCATGGAGATTCATGGAGATTCATGGAGATTCATAGAGATTCATGGAGGTTCATGGAGATTCATGGAGGTTCATGGAGATTCATGGAGGTTCATGGAGATTCATGGAGCTTCATGGAGATTTATGGAGATTCATGGAGATTTATGGAGATTCATAGAGATTCATGGAGGTTCATGGAGATTTATGGAGATTCATGGAGATTTATGGAGATTCATAGAGATTCATGGAGGTTCATGGAGATTCATGGAGATTCATGGACATTCACAGAGATTCATGGAGGTTCATGGAGATTCATTCATGGAGATTCATGGAGAATCATAGAGATTCATGGAGGTTCATAGAGATTCATAGAGAAACATGGAGCTTCATGGAGATTTATGGAGATTCATGGAGATTTATGGAGATTTATGGAGATTCATAGAGATTCATGGAAATTCATGGAGATTCATGGAGATTCATGGACATTCACAGAGATTCATGGAGGTTCATGGAGATTCATGGAGGGTCATGGAGATTCATGGAGGTTCATGGAGATTCATGGAGCTTCATGGAGATTTATGGAGATTCATGGAGATTTATGGAGATTCATAGAGATTCATGGAGGTTCATGGAGATTCATGGAGATTCATGGAGGTTCATGGAGATTCTTGGAGGTTCATGGACATTCATGGAGATTCATGGAGATACATTCATGGAGATACATGGAGATTCATGGAGTTCATGGACATTCATGGAGATTCATGGAGATTCATTCATGGAGATACATGGAGATTCATGGAGTTCATGGAGATTCATGGAGCTTCATGGAGATTTATGGAGATTCATAGAGATTCATGGAGGTTCATGGAGATTCATGGAGATTTATGGAGATTCATAGAGATTCATGGAGGTTCATGGAGATTCATGGAGATTCATGGACATTCACAGAGATTCATGGAGGTTCATGGAGATTCACGGAGATTCATGGAGATTCATGGAGGTTCATGGAGATTCATGGAGATTCATGGACATTCACAGAGATTCATGGAGGTTCATGGAGATTCATTCATGGAGATTCATGGAGAATCATAGAGATTCATGGAGGTTCATAGAGATTCATAGAGAAACATGGAGATTCATGGAGGTTCATGGAGAATCATGGAGTTTCATGGAGATTCATTCATGGAGATTCATGGAGAATCATAGAGATTCATGGAGATTCATGGACGTCCACAGAGATTCATGGAGGTTCATGGAGATTCATGGAGGTTCATGGAGAATCATGGAGCTTCATGGAGATTCATTCATGGAGATTTATGGAGAATCATAGAGATTCATGGAGGTTCATGGAGATTCAAAGAGAAACATGGAGATTCATGGAGTTTCATGGAGATTCAGTCATGGAGATTCATGGAGAATCATAGAGATTCATGGAGGTTCATTGAGATTTATGGAGATTCATGGAGATTTATGGAGATTCATAGAGATTCATGGAGGTTCATGGAGATTCATGGAGATTCATGGACATTCACAGAGATTCATGGAGGTTCATGGAGATTCATGGAGGTTCATGGAGGTTCATGGAGATTCATGGAGATTCATGGAGGTTCATAGAGAAACATGGAGCTTCATGGAGATTTATGGATATTCATGGAGATTTATGGAGATTCATAGAGATTCATGGAAGTTCATGGAGATTCATGGAGATTCATGGACATTCACAGAGATTCATGGAGGTTCATGGAGATTCATGGAGGTTCATGGAGATTCATGGAGGTTCATGGAGATTCATGGAGCTTCATGGAGATTTATGGAGATTCATGGAGATTTATGGAGATTCATAGAGATTCATGGAGGTTCATGGAGATTCATAGAGATTCATGGAGGTTCATGGAGATTCTTGGAGGTTCATGGACATTCATGGAGATTCATGGAGATACATTCATGGAGATACATGGAGATACATGGAGATTCATGGAGTTCATGGAGATTCATGGAGATTCATGGAGATTCATTCATGGAGATACATGGAGATTCATGGAGTTCATGGAGATTCATGGAGCTTCATGGAGATTTATGGAGATTCATAGAGATTCATGGAGGTTCATGGAGATTCATGGAGATTTATGGAGATTCATAGAGATTCATGGAGGTTCATGGAGATTCATGGAGATTCATGGACATTCACAGAGATTCATGGAGGTTCATGGAGATTCATGGAGATTCATGGAGATTCAGTCATGGAGATTCATGGAGAATCATAGAGATTCATGGAGGTTCATGGAGATTCATGGAGATACATGGAGATTCATGGAGTTCATGGAGATTCATGGAGGTTCATGGAGATTCATGGAGATTCATGGAGATTCATAGAGATTCATGGAGGTTCATGGAGATTCATGGAGGTTCATGGAGATTCATGGAGGTTCATGGAGATTCATGGAGCTTCATGGAGATTTATGGAGATTCATGGAGATTTATGGAGATTCATAGAGATTCATGGAGGTTCATGGAGATTTATGGAGATTCATGGAGATTTATGGAGATTCATAGAGATTCATGGAGGTTCATGGAGATTCATGGAGATTCATGGACATTCACAGAGATTCATGGAGGTTCATGGAGATTCATTCATGGAGATTCATGGAGAATCATAGAGATTCATGGAGGTTCATAGAGATTCATAGAGAAACATGGAGCTTCATGGAGATTTATGGAGATTCATGGAGATTTATGGAGATTTATGGAGATTCATAGAGATTCATGGAAATTCATGGAGATTCATGGAGATTCATGGACATTCACAGAGATTCATGGAGGTTCATGGAGATTCATGGAGGGTCATGGAGATTCATGGAGGTTCATGGAGATTCATGGAGCTTCATGGAGATTTATGGAGATTCATGGAGATTTATGGAGATTCATAGAGATTCATGGAGGTTCATGGAGATTCATGGAGATTCATGGAGGTTCATGGAGATTCTTGGAGGTTCATGGACATTCATGGAGATTCATGGAGATACATTCATGGAGATACATGGAGATTCATGGAGTTCATGGACATTCATGGAGATTCATGGAGATTCATTCATGGAGATACATGGAGATTCATGGAGTTCATGGAGATTCATGGAGCTTCATGGAGATTTATGGAGATTCATAGAGATTCATGGAGGTTCATGGAGATTCATGGAGATTTATGGAGATTCATAGAGATTCATGGAGGTTCATGGAGATTCATGGAGATTCATGGACATTCACAGAGATTCATGGAGGTTCATGGAGATTCACGGAGATTCATGGAGATTCATGGAGGTTCATGGAGATTCATGGAGATTCATGGACATTCACAGAGATTCATGGAGGTTCATGGAGATTCATTCATGGAGATTCATGGAGAATCATAGAGATTCATGGAGGTTCATAGAGATTCATAGAGAAACATGGAGATTCATGGAGGTTCATGGAGAATCATGGAGTTTCATGGAGATTCATTCATGGAGATTCATGGAGAATCATAGAGATTCATGGAGATTCATGGACGTCCACAGAGATTCATGGAGGTTCATGGAGATTCATGGAGGTTCATGGAGAATCATGGAGCTTCATGGAGATTCATTCATGGAGATTTATGGAGAATCATAGAGATTCATGGAGGTTCATGGAGATTCAAAGAGAAACATGGAGATTCATGGAGTTTCATGGAGATTCAGTCATGGAGATTCATGGAGAATCATAGAGATTCATGGAGGTTCATTGAGATTTATGGAGATTCATGGAGATTTATGGAGATTCATAGAGATTCATGGAGGTTCATGGAGATTCATGGAGATTCATGGACATTCACAGAGATTCATGGAGGTTCATGGAGATTCATGGAGGTTCATGGAGGTTCATGGAGATTCATGGAGATTCATGGAGGTTCATAGAGAAACATGGAGCTTCATGGAGATTTATGGATATTCATGGAGATTTATGGAGATTCATAGAGATTCATGGAAGTTCATGGAGATTCATGGAGATTCATGGACATTCACAGAGATTCATGGAGGTTCATGGAGATTCATGGAGGTTCATGGAGATTCATGGAGGTTCATGGAGATTCATGGAGCTTCATGGAGATTTATGGAGATTCATGGAGATTTATGGAGATTCATAGAGATTCATGGAGGTTCATGGAGATTCATAGAGATTCATGGAGGTTCATGGAGATTCTTGGAGGTTCATGGACATTCATGGAGATTCATGGAGATACATTCATGGAGATACATGGAGATACATGGAGATTCATGGAGTTCATGGAGATTCATGGAGATTCATGGAGATTCATTCATGGAGATACATGGAGATTCATGGAGTTCATGGAGATTCATGGAGCTTCATGGAGATTTATGGAGATTCATAGAGATTCATGGAGGTTCATGGAGATTCATGGAGATTTATGGAGATTCATAGAGATTCATGGAGGTTCATGGAGATTCATGGAGATTCATGGACATTCACAGAGATTCATGGAGGTTCATGGAGATTCACGGAGATTCATGGAGATTCATGGAGGTTCATGGAGATTCATGGAGATTCATGGACATTCACAGAGATTCATGGAGGTTCATGGAGATTCATTCATGGAGGTTCATTCATGGAGATTCATGGAGAATCATAGAGATTCATGGAGGTTCATAGAGATTCATAGAGAAACATGGAGATTCATGGAGGTTCATGGAGAATCATGGAGTTTCATGGAGATTCATTCATGGAGATTCATGGAGAATCATAGAGATTCATGGAGGTTCATGGAGATTCATGGAGATTCATGGAGATTCATGGACATTCACAGAGATTCATGGAGGTTCATGGAGATTCATTCATGGAGATTCATGGAGAATCATAGAGATTCATGGAGGTTCATAGAGATTCATAGAGAAACATGGAGATTCATGGAGGTTCATGGAGATTCTTGGAGGTTCATGGACATTCATGGCGATTCATGGAGGTTCATGGAGATTCATGGAGGTTCATGGAGAATCATGGAGCTTCATGGAGATTCATTCATGGAGATTCATGGAGATTCATGGAGATTCATAGGGATTTATGGAGGTTCATGGAGATTCATGGACATTCATGGAGATTCAAGGAGATTCACAGAGATTCATGGAGGTTCATAGAGATTCATGGATGTTCATGGAAATTCATGGAGATTCATGGAGATTCAGTCATGGAGATTCATGGAGAATCATAGAGATTCATGGAGGTTCATGGAGATTCATGGAGACACATGGAGATTCATGTAGTTCATGGAGATTCATGGAGGTTCATGGAGATTCATGGAGATTCATGGAGATTCATAGAGATTCATGGAGGTTCATGGAGATTCATGGAGGTTCACGGAGATTCATGGAGGTTCATGGAGATTCATGGAGCTTCATGGAGATTTATGGAGATTCATGGAGATTTATGGAGATTCATAGAGATTCATGGAGGTTCATGGAGATTTATGGAGATTCATGGAGATTTATGGAGATTCATAGAGATTCATGGAGGTTCATGGAGATTCATGGAGATTCATGGACATTCACAGAGATTCATGGAGGTTCATGGAGATTCATTCATGGAGATTCATGGAGAATCATAGAGATTCATGGAGGTTCATAGAGATTCATAGAGAAACATGGAGCTTCATGGAGATTTATGGAGATTCATGGAGATTTATGGAGATTTATGGAGATTCATAGAGATTCATGGAAGTTCATGGAGATTCATGGAGATTCATGGACATTCACAGAGATTCATGGAGGTTCATGGAGATTCATGGAGGGTCATGGAGATTCATGGAGACACATGGAGATTCATGTAGTTCATGGAGATTCATGGAGGTTCATGGAGATTCATGGAGATTCATGGAGATTCATAGAGATTCATGGAGGTTCATGGAGATTCATGGAGGTTCACGGAGATTCATGGAGGTTCATGGAGATTCATGGAGCTTCATGGAGATTTATGGAGATTCATGGAGATTTATGGAGATTCATAGAGATTCATGGAGGTTCATGGAGATTTATGGAGATTCATGGAGATTTATGGAGATTCATAGAGATTCATGGAGGTTCATGGAGATTCATGGAGATTCATGGACATTCACAGAGATTCATGGAGGTTCATGGAGATTCATTCATGGAGATTCATGGAGAATCATAGAGATTCATGGAGGTTCATAGAGATTCATAGAGAAACATGGAGCTTCATGGAGATTTATGGAGATTCATGGAGATTTATGGAGATTTATGGAGATTCATAGAGATTCATGGAAGTTCATGGAGATTCATGGAGATTCATGGACATTCACAGAGATTCATGGAGGTTCATGGAGATTCATGGAGGGTCATGGAGATTCATGGAGGTTCATGGAGATTCATGGAGCTTCATGGAGATTTATGGAGATTCATGGAGATTTATGGAGATTCATAGAGATTCATGGAGGTTCATGGAGATTCATGGAGATTCATGGAGGTTCATGGAGATTCTTGGAGGTTCATGGACATTCATGGAGATTCATGGAGATACATTCATGGAGATACATGGAGATTCATGGAGTTCATGGACATTCATGGAGATTCATGGAGATTCATTCATGGAGATACATGGAGATTCATGGAGTTCATGGAGATTCATGGAGCTTCATGGAGATTTATGGAGATTCATAGAGATTCATGGAGGTTCATGGAGATTCATGGAGATTTATGGAGATTCATAGAGATTCATGGAGGTTCATGGAGATTCATGGAGATTCATGGACATTCACAGAGATTCATGGAGGTTCATGGAGATTCACGGAGATTCATGGAGATTCATGGAGGTTCATGGAGATTCATGGAGATTCATGGACATTCACAGAGATTCATGGAGGTTCATGGAGATTCATTCATGGAGATTCATTCATGGAGATTCATGGAGAATCATAGAGATTCATGGAGGTTCATAGAGATTCATAGAGAAACATGGAGATTCATGGAGGTTCATGGAGAATCATGGAGTTTCATGGAGATTCATTCATGGAGATTCATGGAGAATCATAGAGATTCATGGAGATTCATGGACATCCACAGAGATTCATGGAGGTTCATGGAGATTCATGGAGGTTCATGGAGAATCATGGAGCTTCATGGAGATTCATTCATGGAGATTTATGGAGAATCATAGAGATTCATGGAGGTTCATAGAGATTCATAGAGAAACATGGAGATTCATGGAGGTTCATGGAGAATCATGGAGCTTCATGGAGATTTATGGAGATTCATGGAGATTTATGGAGATTCATAGAGATTCATGGAGGTTCATGGAGATTCATGGAGATTCATGGAGGTTCATGGAGATTCATGGAGAATCATAGAGATTCATGGAGGTTCATGGAGATTCATGGAGATTCATGGAGATTCATGGACATTCACAGAGATTCATGGAGGTTCATGGAGATTCATTCATGGAGATTCATGGAGAATCATAGAGATTCATGGAGGTTCATAGAGATTCATAGAGAAACATGGAGATTCATGGAGGTTCATGGAGATTCTTGGAGGTTCATGGACATTCATGGCGATTCATGGAGGTTCATGGAGATTCATGGAGGTTCATGGAGAATCATGGAGCTTCATGGAGATTCATTCATGGAGATTCATGGAGATTCATGGAGATTCATAGGGATTTATGGAGGTTCATGGAGATTCATGGACATTCATGGAGATTCAAGGAGATTCACAGAGATTCATGGAGGTTCATGGAGATTCATGGATGTTCATGGAAATTCATGGAGATTCATGGAGATTCAGTCATGGAGATTCATGGAGAATCATAGAGATTCATGGAGGTTCATGGAGATTCATGGAGATACATGGAGATTCATGGAGTTCATGGAGATTCATGGAGGTTCATGGAGATTCATGGAGATTCATGGAGATTCATAGAGATTCATGGAGGTTCATGGAGATTCATGGAGGTTCATGGAGATTCATGGAGGTTCATGGAGATTCATGGAGCTTCATGGAGATTTATGGAGATTCATGGAGATTTATGGAGATTCATAGAGATTCATGGAGGTTCATGGAGATTTATGGAGATTCATGGAGATTTATGGAGATTCATAGAGATTCATGGAGGTTCATGGAGATTCATGGAGATTCATGGACATTCACAGAGATTCATGGAGGTTCATGGAGATTCATTCATGGAGATTCGTGGAGAATCATAGAGATTCATGGAGGTTCATAGAGATTCATAGAGAAACATGGAGCTTCATGGAGATTTATGGAGATTCATGGAGATTTATGGAGATTTATGGAGATTCATAGAGATTCATGGAAATTCATGGAGATTCATGGAGATTCATGGACATTCACAGAGATTCATGGAGGTTCATGGAGATTCATGGAGGGTCGTGGAGATTCATGGAGGTTCATGGAGATTCATGGAGCTTCATGGAGATTTATGGAGATTCATGGAGATTTATGGAGATTCATAGAGATTCATGGAGGTTCATGGAGATTCATGGAGATTCATGGAGGTTCATGGAGATTCTTGGAGGTTCATGGACATTCATGGAGATTCATGGAGATACATTCATGGAGATACATGGAGATTCATGGAGTTCATGGACATTCATGGAGATTCATGGAGATTCATTCATGGAGATACATGGAGATTCATGGAGTTCATGGAGATTCATGGAGCTTCATGGAGATTTATGGAGATTCATAGAGATTCATGGAGGTTCATGGAGATTCATGGAGATTTATGGAGATTCATAGAGATTCATGGAGGTTCATGGAGATTCATGGAGATTCATGGACATTCACAGAGATTCATGGAGGTTCATGGAGATTCACGGAGATTCATGGAGATTCATGGAGGTTCATGGAGATTCATGGAGATTCATGGACATTCACAGAGATTCATGGAGGTTCATGGAGATTCATTCATGGAGATTCATGGAGAATCATAGAGATTCATGGAGGTTCATAGAGATTCATAGAGAAACATGGAGATTCATGGAGGTTCATGGAGAATCATGGAGTTTCATGGAGATTCATTCATGGAGATTCATGGAGAATCATAGAGATTCATGGAGATTCATGGACGTCCACAGAGATTCATGGAGGTTCATGGAGATTCATGGAGGTTCATGGAGAATCATGGAGCTTCATGGAGATTCATTCATGGAGATTTATGGAGAATCATAGAGATTCATGGAGGTTCATGGAGATTCAAAGAGAAACATGGAGATTCATGGAGTTTCATGGAGATTCAGTCATGGAGATTCATGGAGAATCATAGAGATTCATGGAGGTTCATTGAGATTTATGGAGATTCATGGAGATTTATGGAGATTCATAGAGATTCATGGAGGTTCATGGAGATTCATGGAGATTCATGGACATTCACAGAGATTCATGGAGGTTCATGGAGATTCATTCATGGAGATTCATGGAGAATCATAGAGATTCATGGAGGTTCATAGAGATTCATAGAGAAACATGGAGCTTCATGGAGATTTATGGAGATTCATGGAGATTCATGGAGCTTCATGGAGATTCATGGAGCTTCATGGAGATTTATGGAGATTCATGGAGATTTATGGAGATTCATAGAGATTCATGGAGGTTCATGGAGATTCATGTAGATTCATGGACATTCACAGAGATTCATGGAGGTTCATGGAGATTCATGGAGGTTCATGGAGATTCATGGAGATTCATGGACATTCACAGAGATTCATGGAGGTTCATGGAGATTCATGGAGATTCATGGAGAATCATGGAGCTTCATGGAGATTCATTCATGGAGATTCATGGAGATTCAATGAGATTCATAGGGATTCATGGAAGTTCATGGAGATTCATGGAGGTTCATGGACATTCATGGAGATTCATGGATATTCACAGAGATTCATGGAGGTTCATGGAGATTCATGGAGATTCATGGACATTCACAGAGATTCATGGAGATTCATTCATGGAGATTCATGGAGAATCATAGAGATTCATGGAGATTCATAGAGATTCATGGAGGTTCATGGAGATTCATGGAGATTCATGGACATTCACAGAGATTCATGGAGGGTCATGGAGATTCATGGAGGTTCATGGAGAATCATGGAGCTTCATGGAGATTCATTCATGGAGATTCATGGAGATTCATGGAGATTCATAGGGATTCATGGAGGTTCATGGAGATTCATGGACATTCATGGAGATTCAAGGAGATTCACAGAGATTCATGGAGGTTCATGGAGATTCATGGAGGTTCATGGAAATTCATGGAGATTCATGGAGATTAAGTCACGGAGATTCATGGAGAATCATAGAGATTCATGGAGGTTCATGGAGATTCATGGAGATACATGGAGATTCATGGAGTTCATGGAGATCCATGGAGGTTCATGGAGATTCATGGAGATTCATAGAGATTCATGGAGGTTCATGGAGATTCATGGAGATTCATGGACATCCACAGAGATTCATGGAGGTTCATGGAGATTCATGGAGGTTCATTCATGGAGATTCATGGAGAATCATAGAGATTCATGGAGATTCATAGAGATTCATGGAGGTTCATGGAGATTCATGGAGATTCATGGACATTCACAGAGATTCATGGAGGGTCATGGAGATTCATGGAGGTTCATGGAGAATCATGGAGCTTCATGGAGATTCATTCATGGAGATTCATGGAGATTCATGGAGATTCATAGAGATTCATGGAGGTTCATGGAGATTCATGGAGATTCATGGACATTCACAGAGATTCATGGAGGTTCATGGAGATTCATTCATGGAGATTCATGGAGAATCATAGAGATTCATGGAGGTTCATAGAGATTCATAGAGAAACATGGAGCTTCATGGAGATTTATGGAGATTCATGGAGATTTATGGAGATTTATGGAGATTCATAGAGATTCATGGAAGTTCATGGAGATTCATGGAGGTTCATGGACATTCACAGAGATTCATGGAGGTTCATGGAGATTCATGGAGGGTCATGGAGATTCATGGAGGTTCATGGAGATTCATGGAGCTTCATGGAGATTTATGGAGATTCATGGAGATTTATGGAGATTCATAGAGATTCATGGAGGTTCATGGAGATTCATGGAGATTCATGGAGGTTCATGGAGATTCTTGGAGGTTCATGGACATTCATGGAGATTCATGGAGATACATTCATGGAGATACATGGAGATTCATGGAGTTCATGGACATTCATGGAGATTCATGGAGATTCATTCATGGAGATACATGGAGATTCATGGAGTTCATGGAGATTCATGGAGCTTCATGGAGATTTATGGAGATTCATAGAGATTCATGGAGGTTCATGGAGATTCATGGAGATTTATGGAGATTCATAGAGATTCATGGAGGTTCATGGAGATTCATGGAGATTTATGGAGATTCATAGAGATTCATGGAGGTTCATGGAGATTCATGGAGATTCATGGACATTCACAGAGATTCATGGAGGTTCATGGAGATTCACGGAGATTCATGGAGATTCATGGAGGTTCATGGAGATTCATGGAGATTCATGGACATTCACAGAGATTCATGGAGGTTCATGGAGATTCATTCATGGAGATTCATTCATGGAGATTCATGGAGAATCATAGAGATTCATGGAGGTTCATAGAGATTCATAGAGAAACATGGAGATTCATGGAGGTTCATGGAGAATCATGGAGTTTCATGGAGATTCATTCATGGAGATTCATGGAGAATCATAGAGATTCATGGAGATTCATGGACATCCACAGAGATTCATGGAGGTTCATGGAGATTCATGGAGGTTCATGGAGAATCATGGAGCTTCATGCAGATTCATTCATGGAGATTTATGGAGAATCATAGAGATTCATGGAGGTTCATGGAGATTCAAAGAGAAACATGGAGATTCATGGAGTTTCATGGAGATTCAGTCATGGAGATTCATGGAGAATCATAGAGATTCATGGAGGTTCATTGAGATTTATGGAGATTCATGGAGATTTATGGAGATTCATAGAGATTCATGGAGGTTCATGGAGATTCATGGAGATTCATGGACATTCACAGAGATTCATGGAGGTTCATGGAGGTTCATTCATGGAGATTCATGGAGAATCATAGAGATTCATGGAGGTTCATAGAGATTCATAGAGAAACATGGAGCTTCATGGAGATTTATGGAGATTCATGGAGATTCATGGAGCTTCATGGAGATTTATGGAAATTCATGGAGATTTATGGAGATTCATAGAGATTCATGGAGGTTCATGGAGATTCATGGAGATTCATGGACATTCACAGAGATTCATGGAGGTTCATGGAGATTCATGGAGGTTCATGGAGATTCATTCATGGAGATTCATGGAGATTCATGGAGATTCATAGAGATTCATGGAGGTTCATGGAGGTTCATGGAGATTCATGGAGATACATGGAGATTCATGGAGATTCATTCATGGAGATACATGGAGATTCATGGAGTTCATGGAGATTCATGGAGCTTCATGGAGATTTATGGAGATTCATGGAGATTTATGGAGATTCATAGAGATTCATGGAGGTTCATGGAGATTCATGTAGATTCATGGACATTCACAGAGATTCATGGAGGTTCATGGAGATTCATGGAGGTTCATGGAGATTCATGGAGATTCATGGACATTCACAGAGATTCATGGAGGTTCATGGAGATTCATGGAGGTTCATGGAGAATCATGGAGCTGCATGGAGATTCATTCATGGAGATTCATGGAGAATCATAGAGATTCATGGAGATTCATAGAGATTCATGGAGGTTCATGGAGATTCATGGAGATTCATGGACATTCACAGAGATTCATGGAGGGTCATGGAGATTCATGGAGGTTCATGGAGAATCATGGAGCTTCATGGAGATTCATTCATGGAGATTCATGGAGATTCATGGAGATTCATAGAGATTCATGGAGGTTCATGGAGATTCATGGAGATTCATGGACATTCACAGAGATTCATGGAGGTTCATGGAGATTCATTCATGGAGATTCATGGAGAATCATAGAGATTCATGGAGGTTCATAGAGATTCATAGAGAAACATGGAGCTTCATGGAGATTTATGGAGATTCATGGAGATTTATGGAGATTTATGGAGATTCATAGAGATTCATGGAAGTTCATGGAGATTCATGGAGATTCATGGACATTCACAGAGATTCATGGAGGTTCATGGAGATTCATGGAGGGTCATGGAGATTCATGGAGGTTCATGGAGATTCATGGAGCTTCATGGAGATTTATGGAGATTCATGGAGATTTATGGAGATTCATAGAGATTCATGGAGGTTCATGGAGATTCATGGAGATTCATGGAGGTTCATGGAGATTCTTGGAGGTTCATGGACATTCATGGAGATTCATGGAGATACATTCATGGAGATACATGGAGATTCATGGAGTTCATGGACATTCATGGAGATTCATGGAGATTCATTCATGGAGATACATGGAGATTCATGGAGTTCATGGAGATTCATGGAGCTTCATGGAGATTTATGGAGATTCATAGAGATTCATGGAGGTTCATGGAGATTCATGGAGATTTATGGAGATTCATAGAGATTCATGGAGGTTCATGGAGATTCATGGAGATTTATGGAGATTCATAGAGATTCATGGAGGTTCATGGAGATTCATGGAGATTCATGGACATTCACAGAGATTCATGGAGGTTCATGGAGATTCACGGAGATTCATGGAGATTCATGGAGGTTCATGGAGATTCATGGAGATTCATGGACATTCACAGAGATTCATGGAGGTTCATGGAGATTCATTCATGGAGATTCATTCATGGAGATTCATGGAGAATCATAGAGATTCATGGAGGTTCATAGAGATTCATAGAGAAACATGGAGATTCATGGAGGTTCATGGAGAATCATGGAGTTTCATGGAGATTCATTCATGGAGATTCATGGAGAATCATAGAGATTCATGGAGATTCATGGACATCCACAGAGATTCATGGAGGTTCATGGAGATTCATGGAGGTTCATGGAGAATCATGGAGCTTCATGCAGATTCATTCATGGAGATTTATGGAGAATCATAGAGATTCATGGAGGTTCATGAGATTCAAAGAGAAACATGGAGATTCATGGAGTTTTCATGGAGATTCAGTCATGGAGATTCATGGAGAATCATAGAGATTCATGGAGGTTCATTGAGATTTATGGAGATTCATGGAGATTTATGGAGATTCATAGAGATTCATGGAGGTTCATGGAGATTCATGGAGATTCATGGACATTCACAGAGATTCATGGAGGTTCATGGAGGTTCATTCATGGAGATTCATGGAGAATCATAGAGATTCATGGAGGTTCATAGAGATTCATAGAGAAACATGGAGCTTCATGGAGATTTATGGAGATTCATGGAGATTCATGGAGCTTCATGGAGATTTATGGAAATTCATGGAGATTTATGGAGATTCATAGAGATTCATGGAGGTTCATGGAGATTCATGGAGATTCATGGACATTCACAGAGATTCATGGAGGTTCATGGAGATTCATGGAGGTTCATGGAGATTCATTCATGGAGATTCATGGAGATTCATGGAGATTCATAGAGATTCATGGAGGTTCATGGAGGTTCATGGAGATTCATGGAGATACATGGAGATTCATGGAGATTCATTCATGGAGATACATGGAGATTCATGGAGTTCATGGAGATTCATGGAGCTTCATGGAGATTTATGGAGATTCATGGAGATTTATGGAGATTCATAGAGATTCATGGAGGTTCATGGAGATTCATGTAGATTCATGGACATTCACAGAGATACATGGAGGTTCATGGAGATTCATGGAGGTTCATGGAGATTCATGGAGATTCATGGACATTCACAGAGATTCATGGAGGTTCATGGAGATTCATGGAGGTTCATGGAGAATCATGGAGCTGCATGGAGATTCATTCATGGAGATTCATGGAGATTCATGGAGATTCATGGAGATTCATAGGGATTCATGGAAGTTCATGGAGATTCATGGAGGTTCATGGACATTCATGGAGATTCATGGATATTCACAGAGATTCAAGGAGGTTCATGGAGATTCATGGAGATTCATGGACATTCACAGAGATTCATGGAGATTCATTCATGGAGATTCATGGAGAATCATAGAGATTCATGGAGATTCATAGAGATTCATGGAGGTTCATGGAGATTCATGGAGATTCATGGACATTCACAGAGATTCATGGAGGCTCATGGAGATTCATGGAGGTTCATGGAGAATCATGGAGCTTCATGGAGATTCATTCATGGAGATTCATGGAGATTCATGGAGATTCATAGGGATTCATGGAGGTTCATGGAGATTCATGGACATTCATGGAGATTCAAGGAGATTCACAGAGATTCATGGAGGTTCATGGAGATTCATGGAGGTTCATGGAAATTCATGGAGATTCATGGAGATTCAGTCACGGAGATTCATGGAGAATCATAGAGATTCATGGAGGTTCATGGAGATTCATGGAGATACATGGAGATTCATGGAGTTCATGGAGATCCATGGAGATTCATGGACATCCACAGAGATTCATGGAGGTTCATGGAGATTCATGGAGGTTCATTCATGGAGATTCATGGAGAATCATAGAGATTCATGGAGATTCATAGAGATTCATGGAGGTTCATGGAGATTCATGGAGATTCATGACATTCACAGAGATTCATGGAGGGTCATGGAGATTCATGGAGGTTCATGGAGAATCATGGAGCTTCATGGAGATTCATTCATGGAGATTCATGGAGATTCATGGAGATTCATAGGGATTCATGGAGGTTCATGGAGATTCATGGACATTCATGGAGATTCAAGGAGATTCACAGAGATTCATGGAGGTTCATGGAGATTCATGGAGGTTCATGGAAATTCATGGAGATTCATGGAGATTCAGTCACGGAGATTCATGGAGAATCATAGAGATTCATGGAGGTTCATGGAGATTCATGGAGATACATGGAGATTCATGGAGTTCATGGAGATCCATGGAGGTTCATGGAGATTCATGGAGATTCATAGAGATTCATGGAGGTTCATGGAGATTCATGGAGATTCATGGACATCCACAGAGATTCATGGAGGTTCATGGAGATTCATGGAGGTTCATTCATGGAGATTCATGGAGAATCATAGAGATTCATGGAGATTCATAGAGATTCATGGAGGTTCATGGTGATTCATGGAGATTCAGTCACGGAGATTCATGGAGAATCATAGAGATTCATGGAGGTTCATGGAGATTCATGGAGATACATGGAGATTCATGGAGTTCATGGAGATCCATGGAGGTTCATGGAGATTCATGGAGATTCATAGAGATTCATGGAGGTTCATGGAGATTCATGGTGATTCATGGGCATCCACAGAGATTCATGGAGGTTCATGGAGATTCATGGTGGTTCATTCATGGAGATTCATGGAGAATCATAGAGATTCATAGAGATTCATAGAGATTCATGGAGGTTCATGGAGATTCATGGAGATTCATGGACATTCACAGAGATTCATGGAGGTTCATGGAGATTCATGGAGGTTCATGGAGAATTATGGAGCTTCATGGAGATTCATTCATGGAGATTCATGGAGATTCATGGAGATTCATAGGGATTCATGGAGGTTCATGGAGATTCATGGACATTCATGGAGATTCAAGGAGATTCACAGAGATTCATGGAGGTTCATGGAGATTCATGGAGGTTCATGGACATTCATGGACATTCATGGATATTCACAGAGATTCATGGAGGTTCATGGAGATTCATGGAGATTCATGGACATTCACAGAGATTCATGGAGATTCATTCATGGAGATTCATGGAGAATCATAGAGATTCATGGAGATTCATAGAGATTCATGGAGGTTCATGGAGATTCATGGAGCTTCATGGAGATTCATTCATGGAGATTCATGGAGATTCATGGAGATTCATAGAGATTCATGGAGGTTCATGGAGATTCATGGAGATTCATGGACATTCACAGAGATTCATGGAGGTTCATGGAGATTCATTCATGGAGATTCATGGAGAATCATAGAGATTCATGGAGGTTCATAGAGATTCATAGAGAAACATGGAGCTTCATGGAGATTTATGGAGATTCATGGAGATTTATGGAGATTTATGGAGATTCATAGAGATTCATGGAAGTTCATGGAGATTCATGGAGATTCATGGACATTCACAGAGATTCATGGAGGTTCATGGAGATTCATGGAGGGTCATGGAGATTCATGGAGGTTCATGGAGATTCATGGAGCTTCATGGAGATTTATGGAGATTCATGGAGATTTATGGAGATTCATAGAGATTCATGGAGGTTCATGGAGATTCATGGAGATTCATGGAGGTTCATGGAGATTCTTGGAGGTTCATGGACATTCATGGAGATTCATGGAGATACATTCATGGAGATACATGGAGATTCATGGAGTTCATGGACATTCATGGAGATTCATGGAGATTCATTCATGGAGATACATGGAGATTCATGGAATTCATGGAGATTCATGGAGCTTCATGGAGATTTATGGAGATTCATAGAGATTCATGGAGGTTCATGGAGATTCGTGGAGATTTATGGAGATTCATAGAGATTCATGGAGGTTCATGGAGATTCATGGAGATTTATGGAGATTCATAGAGATTCATGGAGGTTCATGGAGATTCATGGAGATTCATGGACATTCACAGAGATTCATGGAGGTTCATGGAGATTCACGGAGATTCATGGAGATTCATGGAGGTTCATGGAGATTCATGGAGATTCATGGACATTCACAGAGATTCATGGAGGTTCATGGAGATTCATTCATGGAGATTCATTCATGGAGATTCATGGAGAATCATAGAGATTCATGGAGGTTCATAGAGATTCATAGAGAAACATGGAGATTCATGGAGGTTCATGGAGAATCATGGAGTTTCATGGAGATTCATTCATGGAGATTCATGGAGAATCATAGAGATTCATGGAGATTCATGGACATCCACAGAGATTCATGGAGGTTCATGGAGATTCATGGAGGTTCATGGAGAATCATGGAGCTTCATGGAGATTCATTCATGGAGATTTATGGAGAATCATAGAGATTCATGGAGGTTCATGGAGATTCAAAGAGAAACATGGAGATTCATGGAGTTTCATGGAGATTCAGTCATGGAGATTCATGGAGAATCATAGAGATTCATGGAGGTTCATTGAGATTTATGGAGATTCATGGAGATTTATGGAGATTCATAGAGATTCATGGAGGTTCATGGAGATTCATGGAGATTCATGGACATTCACAGAGATTCATGGAGGTTCATGGAGATTCATTCATGGAGATTCATGGAGAATCATAGAGATTCATGGAGGTTCATAGAGATTCATAGAGAAACATGGAGCTTCATGGAGATTTATGGAGATTCATGGAGATTCATGGAGCTTCATGGAGATTTATGGAAATTCATGGAGATTTATGGAGATTCATAGAGATTCATGGAGGTTCATGGAGATTCATGGAGATTCATGGACATTCACAGAGATTCATGGAGGTTCATGGAGATTCATGGAGGTTCATGGAGATTCATTCATGGAGATTCATGGAGATTCATGGAGATTCATAGAGATTCATGGAGGTTCATGGAGGTTCATGGAGATTCATGGAGATACATGGAGATTCATGGAGATTCATTCATGGAGATACATGGAGATTCATGGAGTTCATGGAGATTCATGGAGCTTCATGGAGATTTATGGAGATTCATGGAGATTTATGGAGATTCATAGAGATTCATGGAGGTTCATGGAGATTCATGTAGATTCATGGACATTCACAGAGATTCATGGAGGTACATGGAGATTCATGGAGGTTCATGGAGATTCATGGAGATTTATGGACATTCACAGAGATTCATGGAGGTTCATGGAGATTCATGGAGGTTCATGGAGAATCATGGAGCTTCATGGAGATTCATTCATGGAGATTCATGGAGATTCATGGAGATTCATAGGGATTCATGGAAGTTCATGGAGATTCATGGAGGTTCATGGACATTCATGGAGATTCATGGATATTCACAGAGATTCATGGAGGTTCATGGAGATTCATGGAGATTCATGGACATTCACAGAGATTCATGGAGATTCATTCATGGAGATTCATGGAGAATCATAGAGATTCATGGAGATTCATAGAGATTCATGGAGGTTCATGGAGATTCATGGAGATTCATGGACATTCACAGAGATTCACGGAGGCTCATGGAGATTCATGGAGGTTCATGGAGAATCATGGAGCTTCATGGAGATTCATTCATGGAGATTCATGGAGATTCATGGAGATTCATAGGGATTCATGGAGGTTCATGGAGATTCATGGACATTCATGGAGATTCAAGGAGATTCACAGAGATTCATGGAGGTTCATGGAGATTCATGGAGGTTCATGGAAATTCATGGAGATTCATGGAGATTCAGTCACGGAGATTCATGGAGAATCATAGAGATTCATGGAGGTTCATGGAGATTCATGGAGATACATGGAGATTCATGGAGTTCATGGAGATCCATGGAGATTCATGGACATCCACAGAGATTCATGGAGGTTCATGGAGATTCATGGAGGTTCATTCATGGAGATTCATGGAGAATCATAGAGATTCATGGAGATTCATAGAGATTCATGGAGGTTCATGGAGATTCATGGAGATTCATGGACATTCACAGAGATTCATGGAGGGTCATGGAGATTCATGGAGGTTCATGGAGAATCATGGAGCTTCATGGAGATTCATTCATGGAGATTCATGGAGATTCATGGAGATTCATAGGGATTCATGGAGGTTCATGGAGATTCATGGACATTCATGGAGATTCAAGGAGATTCACAGAGATTCATGGAGGTTCATGGAGATTCATGGAGGTTCATGGAAATTCATGGAGATTCATGGAGATTCAGTCACGGAGATTCATGGAGAATCATAGAGATTCATGGAGGTTCATGGAGATTCATGGAGATACATGGAGATTCATGGAGTTCATGGAGATCCATGGAGGTTCATGGAGATTCATGGAGATTCATAGAGATTCATGGAGGTTCATGGAGATTCATGGAGATTCATGGACATCCACAGAGATTCATGGAGGTTCATGGAGATTCATGGAGGTTCATTCATGGAGATTCATGGAGAATCATAGAGATTCATGGAGATTCATAGAGATTCATGGAGGTTCATGGTGATTCATGGAGATTCAGTCACGGAGATTCATGGAGAATCATAGAGATTCATGGAGGTTCATGGAGATTCATGGAGATACATGGAGATTCATGGAGTTCATGGAGATCCATGGAGGTTCATGGAGATTCATGGAGATTCATAGAGATTCATGGAGGTTCATGGAGATTCATGGTGATTCATGGGCATCCACAGAGATTCATGGAGGTTCATGGAGATTCATGGTGGTTCATTCATGGAGATTCATGGAGAATCATAGAGATTCATAGAGATTCATAGAGATTCATGGAGGTTCATGGAGATTCATGGAGATTCATGGACATTCACAGAGATTCATGGAGGTTCATGGAGATTCATGGAGGTTCATGGAGAATTATGGAGCTTCATGGAGATTCATTCATGGAGATTCATGGAGATTCATGGAGATTCATAGGGATTCATGGAGGTTCATGGAGATTCATGGACATTCATGGAGATTCAAGGAGATTCACAGAGATTCATGGAGGTTCATGGAGATTCATGGAGGTTCATGGACATTCATGGACATTCATGGATATTCACAGAGATTCATGGAGGTTCATGGAGATTCATGGAGATTCATGGACATTCACAGAGATTCATGGAGATTCATTCATGGAGATTCATGGAGAATCATAGAGATTCATGGAGATTCATAGAGATTCATGGAGGTTCATGGAGATTCATGGAGATTCATGGACATTCACAGAGATTCATGGAGGGTCATGGAGATTCATGGAGGTTCATGGACATTCATGGAGATTCAAGGAGATTCACAGAGATTCATGGAGGTTCATGGAGATTCATGGAGATTCATGGAGCTTCATGGAGATTTATGGAGATTCATGGAGATTTATGGAGAATCATAGAGATTCATGGAGGTTCATGGAGATTCATGGAGATTCATGGAGGTTCATGGAGATTCTTGGAGGTTCATGGACATTCATGGAGATTCATGGAGATACATTCATGGAGATACATGGAGATTCATGGAGTTCATGGACATTCATGGAGATTCATGGAGATTCATTCATGGAGATACATGGAGATTCATGGAGTTCATGGAGATTCATGGAGCTTCATGGAGATTTATGGAGATTCATAGAGATTCATGGAGGTTCATGGAGATTCATGGAGATTTATGGAGATTCATAGAGATTCATGGAGGTTCATGGAGATTCATGGAGATTCATGGACATTCACAGAGATTCATGGAGGTTCATGGAGATTCACGGAGATTCATGGAGATTCATGGAGGTTCATGGAGATTCATGGAGATTCATGGACATTCACAGAGATTCATGGAGGTTCATGGAGATTCATTCATGGAGATTCATGGAGAATCATAGAGATTCATGGAGGTTCATAGAGATTCATAGAGAAACATGGAGATTCATGGAGGTTCATGGAGAATCATGGAGTTTCATGGAGATTCATTCATGGAGATTCATGGAGAATCATAGAGATTCATGGAGATTCATGGACGTCCACAGAGATTCATGGAGGTTCATGGAGATTCATGGAGGTTCATGGAGAATCATGGAGCTTCATGGAGATTCATTCATGGAGATTTATGGAGAATCATAGAGATTCATGGAGGTTCATGGAGATTCATGGAGTTTCATGGAGATTCAGTCATGGAGATTCATGGAGAATCATAGAGATTCATGGAGGTTCATTGAGATTTATGGAGATTCATGGAGATTTATGGAGATTCATAGAGATTCATGGAGGTTCATGGAGATTCATGGAGATTCATGGAGGTTCATGGAGATTCATGGAGATTCATGGACATTCACAGAGATTCATGGAGGTTCATGGAGATTCATTCATGGAGATTCATGGAGAATCATAGAGATTCATGGAGGTTCATAGAGATTCATAGAGATTCATGGAGGTTCATGGAGAATCATAGAGATTCATGGAGGTTCATAGAGATTCATAGAGAAACATGGAGCTTCATGGAGATTTATGGAGATTCATGGAGATTCATGGAGCTTCATGGAGATTTATGGAAATTCATGGAGATTTATGGAGATTCATAGAGATTCATGGAGGTTCATGGAGATTCATGGAGATTCATGGACATTCACAGAGATTCATGGAGGTTCATGGAGATTCATGGAGGTTCATGGAGATTCATTCATGGAGATTCATGGAGATTCATGGAGATTCATAGAGATTCATGGAGGTTCATGGAGGTTCATGGAGATTCATGGAGATACATGGAGATTCATGGAGATTCATTCATGGAGATACATGGAGATTCATGGAGTTCATGGAGATTCATGGAGCTTCATGGAGATTTATGGAGATTCATGGAGACTTATGGAGATTCATAGAGATTCATGGAGGTTCATGGAGATTCATGTAGATTCATGGACATTCACAGAGATTCATGGAGGTTCATGGAGATTCATGGAGGTTCATGGAGATTCATGGAGATTCATGGACATTCACAGAGATTCAAGGAGGTTCATGGAGATTCATGGAGATTCATGGAGAATCATGGAGCTTCATGGAGATTCATTCATGGAGATTCATGGAGATTCATGGAGATTCATAGGGATTCATGGAAGTTCATGGAGATTCATGGAGGTTCATGGACATTCATGGAGATTCATGGATATTCACAGAGATTCATGGAGGTTCATGGAGATTCATGGAGATTCATGGACATTCACAGAGATTCATGGAGATTCATTCATGGAGATTCATGGAGAATCATAGAGATTCATGGAGATTCATAGAGATTCATGGAGGTTCGTGGAGATTCATGGAGATTCATGGACATTCACAGAGATTCATGGAGGGTCATGGAGATTCATGGAGGTTCATGGAGAATCATGGAGCTTCATGGAGATTCATTCATGGAGATTCATGGAGATTCATGGAGATTCATAGGGATTCATGGAGGTTCATGGAGATTCATGGACATTCATGGAGATTCAAGGAGATTCACAGAGATTCATGGAGGTTCATGGAGATTCATGGAGGTTCATGGAAATTCATGGAGATTCATGGAGATTCAGTCACGGAGATTCATGGAGAATCATAGAGATTCATGGAGGTTCATGGAGATTCATGGAGATACATGGAGATTCATGGAGTTCATGGAGATCCATGGAGGTTCATGGAGATTCATGGAGATTCATAGAGATTCATGGAGGTTCATGGAGATTCATGGAGATTCATGGACATCCACAGAGATTCATGGAGGTTCATGGAGATTCATGGAGGTTCATTCATGGAGATTCATGGAGAATCATAGAGATTCATGGAGATTCATAGAGATTCATGGAGGTTCATGGAGATTCATGGAGATTCATGGACATTCACAGAGATTCATGGAGGGTCATGGAGATTCATGGAGGTTCATGGAGAATCATGGAGCTTCATGGAGATTCATTCATGGAGATTCATGGAGATTCATGGAGATTCATAGAGATTCATGGAGGTTCATGGAGATTCATGGAGATTCATGGACATTCACAGAGATTCATGGAGGTTCATGGAGATTCATTCATGGAGATTCATGGAGAATCATAGAGATTCATGGAGGTTCATAGAGATTCATAGAGAAACATGGAGCTTCATGGAGATTTATGGAGATTCATGGAGATTTATGGAGATTTATGGAGATTCATAGAGATTCATGGAAGTTCATGGAGATTCATGGAGATTCATGGACATTCACAGAGATTCATGGAGGTTCATGGAGATTCATGGAGGGTCATGGAGATTCATGGAGGTTCATGGAGATTCATGGAGCTTCATGGAGATTTATGGAGATTCATGGAGATTTATGGAGATTCATAGAGATTCATGGAGGTTCATGGAGATTCATGGAGATTCATGGAGGTTCATGGAGATTCTTGGAGGTTCATGGACATTCATGGAGATTCATGGAGATACATTCATGGAGATACATGGAGATTCATGGAGTTCATGGACATTCATGGAGATTCATGGAGATTCATTCATGGAGATACATGGAGATTCATGGAGTTCATGGAGATTCATGGAGCTTCATGGAGATTTATGGAGATTCATAGAGATTCATGGAGGTTCATGGAGATTCATGGAGATTTATGGAGATTCATAGAGATTCATGGAGGTTCATGGAGATTCATGGAGATTTATGGAGATTCATAGAGATTCATGGAGGTTCATGGAGATTCATGGAGATTCATGGACATTCACAGAGATTCATGGAGGTTCATGGAGATTCACGGAGATTCATGGAGATTCATGGAGGTTCATGGAGATTCATGGAGATTCATGGACATTCACAGAGATTCATGGAGGTTCATGGAGATTCATTCATGGAGATTCATTCATGGAGATTCATGGAGAATCATAGAGATTCATGGAGGTTCATAGAGATTCATAGAGAAACATGGAGATTCATGGAGGTTCATGGAGAATCATGGAGTTTCATGGAGATTCATTCATGGAGATTCATGGAGAATCATAAAGATTCATGGAGATTCATGGACATCCACAGAGATTCATGGAGGTTCATGGAGATTCATGGAGGTTCATGGAGAATCATGGAGCTTCATGGAGATTCATTCATGGAGATTTATGGAGAATCATAGAGATTCATGGAGGTTCATGGAGATTCAAAGAGAAACATGGAGATTCATGGAGTTTCATGGAGATTCAGTCATGGAGATTCATGGAGAATCATAGAGATTCATGGAGGTTCATTGAGATTTATGGAGATTCATGGAGATTTATGGAGATTCATAGAGATTCATGGAGGTTCATGGAGATTCATGGAGATTCATGGACATTCACAGAGATTCATGGAGGTTCATGGAGATTCATTCATGGAGATTCATGGAGAATCATAGAGATTCATGGAGGTTCATAGAGATTCATAGAGAAACATGGAGCTTCATGGAGATTTATGGAGATTCATGGAGATTCATGGAGCTTCATGGAGATTTATGGAAATTCATGGAGATTTATGGAGATTCATTGAGATTCATGGAGGTTCATGGAGATTCATGGAGATTCATGGACATTCACAGAGATTCATGGAGGTTCATGGAGATTCATGGAGGTTCATGGAGATTCATTCATGGAGATTCATGGAGATTCATGGAGATTCATAGAGATTCATGGAGGTTCATGGAGGTTCATGGAGATTCATGGAGATACATGGAGATTCATGGAGATTCATTCATGGAGATACATGGAGATTCATGGAGTTCATGGAGATTCATGGAGCTTCATGGAGATTTATGGAGATTCATGGAGATTTATGGAGATTCATAGAGATTCATGGAGGTTCATGGAGATTCATGTAGATTCATGGACATTCACAGAGATTCATGGAGGTTCATGGAGATTCATGGAGGTTCATGGAGATTCATGGAGATTCATGGACATTCACAGAGATTCATGGAGGTTCATGGAGATTCATGGAGGTTCATGGAGAATCATGGAGCTTCATGGAGATTCGTTCATGGAGATTCATGGAGATTCATGGAGATTCATAGGGATTCATGGAAGTTCATGGAGATTCATGGAGGTTCATGGACATTCATGGAGATTCATGGATATTCACAGAGATTCATGGAGGTTCATGGAGATTCATGGAGATTCATGGACATTCACAGAGATTCATGGAGATTCATTCATGGAGATTCATGGAGAATCATAGAGATTCATGGAGATTCATAGAGATTCATGGAGGTTCATGGAGATTCATGGAGATTCATGGACATTCACAGAGATTCATGGAGGCTCATGGAGATTCATGGAGGTTCATGGAGAATCATGGAGCTTCATGGAGATTCATTCATGGAGATTCATGGAGATTCATGGAGATTCATAGGGATTCATGGAGGTTCATGGAGATTCATGGACATTCATGGAGATTCAAGGAGATTCACAGAGATTCATGGAGGTTCATGGAGATTCATGGAGGTTCATGGAAATTCATGGAGATTCATGGAGATTCAGTCACGGAGATTCATGGAGAATCATAGAGATTCATGGAGGTTCATGGAGATTCATGGAGATACATGGAGATTCATGGAGTTCATGGAGATCCATGGAGATTCATGGACATCCACAGAGATTCATGGAGGTTCATGGAGATTCATGGAGGTTCATTCATGGAGATTCATGGAGAATCATAGAGATTCATGGAGATTCATAGAGATTCATGGAGGTTCATGGAGATTCATGGAGATTCATGGACATTCACAGAGATTCATGGAGGGTCATGGAGATTCATGGAGGTTCATGGAGAATCATGGAGCTTCATGGAGATTCATTCATGGAGATTCATGGAGATTCATGGAGATTCATAGGGATTCATGGAGGTTCATGGAGATTCATGGACATTCATGGAGATTCAAGGAGATTCACAGAGATTCATGGAGGTTCATGGAGATTCATGGAGGTTCATGGAAATTCATGGAGATTCATGGAGATTCAGTCACGGAGATTCATGGAGAATCATAGAGATTCATGGAGGTTCATGGAGATTCATGGAGATACATGGAGATTCATGGAGTTCATGGAGATCCATGGAGGTTCATGGAGATTCATGGAGATTCATAGAGATTCATGGAGGTTCATGGAGATTCATGGAGATTCATGGACATCCACAGAGATTCATGGAGGTTCATGGAGATTCATGGAGGTTCATTCATGGAGATTCATGGAGAATCATAGAGATTCATGGAGATTCATAGAGATTCATGGAGGTTCATGGTGATTCATGGAGATTCAGTCACGGAGATTCATGGAGAATCATAGAGATTCATGGAGGTTCATGGAGATTCATGGAGATACATGGAGATTCATGGAGTTCATGGAGATCCATGGAGGTTCATGGAGATTCATGGAGATTCATAGAGATTCATGGAGGTTCATGGAGATTCATGGTGATTCATGGGCATCCACAGAGATTCATGGAGGTTCATGGAGATTCATGGTGGTTCATTCATGGAGATTCATGGAGAATCATAGAGATTCATAGAGATTCATAGAGATTCATGGAGGTTCATGGAGATTCATGGAGATTCATGGACATTCACAGAGATTCATGGAGGTTCATGGAGATTCATGGAGGTTCATGGAGAATTATGGAGCTTCATGGAGATTCATTCATGGAGATTCATGGAGATTCATGGAGATTCATAGGGATTCATGGAGGTTCATGGAGATTCATGGACATTCATGGAGATTCAAGGAGATTCACAGAGATTCATGGAGGTTCATGGAGATTCATGGAGGTTCATGGACATTCATGGACATTCATGGATATTCACAGAGATTCATGGAGGTTCATGGAGATTCATGGAGATTCATGGACATTCACAGAGATTCATGGAGATTCATTCATGGAGATTCATGGAGAATCATAGAGATTCATGGAGATTCATAGAGATTCATGGAGGTTCATGGAGATTCATGGAGATTCATGGACATTCACAGAGATTCATGGAGGGTCATGGAGATTCATGGAGGTTCATGGACATTCATGGAGATTCAAGGAGATTCACAGAGATTCATGGAGGTTCATGGAGATTCATGGAGGTTCATGGAAATTCATGGAGATTCATGGAGATTCAGTCACGGAGATTCATGGAGAATCATAGAGATTCATGGAGGTTCATGGAGATTCATGGAGATACATGGAGATTCATGGAGCTCATGGAGATCCATGGAGTTTCATGGAGATTCATGGAGATTCATAGAGATTCATGGAGGTTCATGGAGATTCATGGAGATTCATGGACATCCACAGAGATTCATGGAGGTTCATGGAGATTCATGGAGGTTCATTCATGGAGATTCATGGAGAATCATAGAGATTCATGGAGATTCATAGAGATTCATGGAGGTTCATGGAGATTCATGGAGATTCATGGACATTCACAGAGATTCATGGAGGTTCATGGAGATTCATGGAGGTTCATGGAGAATTATGGAGCTTCATGGAGATTCATTCATGGAGATTCATGGAGATTCATGGAGATTCATAGGGATTCATGGAGGTTCATGGAGATTCATGGAGGTTCATGGAAATTCATGGAGATTCATGGAGATTCATAGAGATTCATGGAGGTTCATGGAGATTCATGGAGATTCATGGACATCCACAGAGATTCATGGAGGTTCATGGAGATTCATGGAGGTTCATGGAGAATCATGGAGCTTCATGGAGATTCATTCATGGAGATTTATGGAGAATCATAGAGATTCATGGAGGTTCATGGAGATTCAAAGAGAAACATGGAGATTCATGGAGGTTCATGGAGATTCAGTCATGGATATTCATGGAGAATCATAGAGATTCATGGATGTTCATGGAGATTCATGGAGATACATGGAGATTCATGGAGCTTCATGGAGATTTATGGAGATTCATGGAGATTTATGGAGATTCATAGAGATTCATGGAGGTTCATGGAGATTCATGGAGATTCATAGGGATTCATGGAGATTCATGGAGGTTCATGGAGATTTATGGAGATTCCTGGACATTCACAGAGATTCATGGAGGTTCATGGAGATTCATTCATGGAGATTCATGGAGAATCATAGAGATTCATGGAGGTTCATAGAGATTCATAGAGAAACATGGAAATTCATGGAGGTTCATGGAGAATCATGGAGTTTCATGGAGATTCATTCATGGAGATTCATAGAGATTCATGGAGGTTCATGGAGATTCATGGAGATTCATGGACATTCACAGAGATTCATGGAGGTTCATGGAGATTCACGGAGATTCATGGAGATTCATGGAGTTTCATGGAGATTCATTCATGGAGATTCATAGAGATTCATGGAGGTTCATGGAGATTCATGGAGATTCATGGACATTCACAGAGATTCATGGAGGTTCATAGAGATTCATAGAGAAATAATGGAGATTCATGGAGGTTCATGGAGAATCATGGAGTTTCATGGAGATTCATTCATGGAGATTCATGGAGAATCATAAAGATTCATGGAGGTTCATGGAGATTTATAGAGAAACATGGAGATTCATGGAGGTTCATGGACATTATGGAGATTCATGGAGATTCATTCATGGAGATACATGGATATTCATGGAGTTCATGGAGATTCATGGAGCTTCATGGAGATTTATGGAAATTCATGGAGATTTATGGAGATTCATAGAGATTCATGGAGGTTCATGGAGATTCATGGAGATTCATGGACATTCACAGAGATTCATGGAGGTTCATGGAGATTCATGGAGGTTCATGGAGATTCATTCATGGAGATTCATGGAGATTCATGGAGATTCATAGAGATTCATGGAGGTTCATGGAGGTTCATGGAGATTCATGGAGATTCATGGAGATTCATTCATGGAGATACATGGAGATTCATGGAGTTCATGGAGATTCATGGAGCTTCATGGAGATTTATGGAGATTCATGGAGATTTATGGAGATTCATAGAGATTCATGGAGGTTCATGGAGATTCATGGAGATTCATGGACATTCACAGAGATTCATGGAGGTTCATGGAGATTCATGGAGGTTCATGGAGAATCATGGAGCTTCATGGAGATTCATTCATGGAGATTCATGGAGATTCATGGAGATTCATAGGGATTCATGGAAGTTCATGGAGATTCATGGAGGTTCATGGACATTCATGGAGATTCATGGATATTCACAGAGATTCATGGAGGTTCATGGAGATTCATGGAGATTCATGGACATTCACAGAGATTAATGGAGATTCATTCATTGAGATTCATGGAGAATCATAGAGATTCATGGAGATTCATAGAGATTCATGGAGGTTCATGGAGATTCATGGAGATTCATGGACATTCACAGAGATTCATGGAGGTTCATGGAGATTCATGGAGGTTCATGGAGAATCATGGAGCTTCATGGAGATTCATTCATGGAGATTCATGGAGATTCATGGAGATACATGGAGATTCATGGAGCTTCATGGAGATTTATGGAGATTCATGGAGATTTATGGAGATTCATAGAGATTCATGGAGGTTCATGGAGATTCATGGAGATTCATAGGGATTCATGGAGATTCATGGAGGTTCATGGAGATTTATGGAGATTCCTGGACATTCACAGAGATTCATGGAGGTTCATGGAGATTCATTCATGGAGATTCATGGAGAATCATAGAGATTCATGGAGGTTCATAGAGATTCACAGAGAAACATGGAAATTCATGGAGGTTCATGGAGAATCATGGAGTTTCATGGAGATTCATTCATGGAGATTCATAGAGATTCATGGAGGTTCATGGAGATTCATGGAGATTCATGGACATTCACAGAGATTCATGGAGGTTCATGGAGATTCATGGAGATTTATGGAGATTCATGGAGATTTATGGAGATTCATAGAGATTCATGGAGGTTCATGGAGATTCATGGAAATTCATGGACATTCACAGAGATTCATGGAGGTTCATGGAGATTCATGGAGGTTCATGGAGATTCATGGAGATTCATGGACATTCACAGAGATTCATGGAGGTTCATGGAGATTCATTCATGGAGATTCATGGAGAATCATAGAGATTCATGGAGGTTCATAGAGATTCACAGAGAAACATGGAAATTCATGGAGGTTCATGGAGAATCATGGAGTTTCATGGAGATTCATTCATGGAGATTCATAGAGATTTATGGAGGTTCATGGAGATTCATGGAGATTCATGGACATTCACAGAGATTCATGGAGGTTCATGGAGATTCACGGAGATTCATGGAGATTCATGGAGTTTCATGGAGATTCATTCATGGAGATTCATAGAGATTCATGGAGGTTCATGGAGATTCATGGAGATTCATGGACATTCACAGAGATTCATGGAGGTTCATGGAGATTCACTCATGGAGATTCATTCATGGAGATTCATGGAGAATCATAGAGATTCATGGAGGTTCATAGAGATTCATAGAGAAATAATGGAGATTCATGGAGGTTCATGGAGAATCATGGAGTTTCATGGAGATTCATTCATGGAGATTCATGGAGAATCATAAAGATTCATGGAGGTTCATGGAGATTTATAGAGAAACATGGAGATTCATGGAGGTTCATGGACATTATGGAGATTCATGGAGATTCATTCATGGAGATACATGGATATTCATGGAGTTCATGGAGATTCATGGAGCTTCATGGAGATTTATGGAAATTCATGGAGATTTATGGAGATTCATAGAGATTCATGGAGGTTCATGGAGATTCATGGAGATTCATGGACATTCACAGAGATTCATGGAGGTTCATGGAGATTCATGGAGGTTCATGGAGATTCATTCATGGAGATTCATGGAGATTCATGGAGATTCATAGAGATTCATGGAGGTTCATGGAGGATCATGGAGATTCATGGAGATTCATGGAGATTCATTCATGGAGATACATGGAGATTCATGGAGTTCATGGAGATTCATGGAGCTTCATGGAGATTTATGGAGATTCATGGAGATTTATGGAGATTCATAGAGATTCATGGAGGTTCATGGAGATTCATGGAGATTCATGGACATTCACAGAGATTCATGGAGGTTCATGGAGATTCATGGAGGTTCATGGAGATTCATGGAGATTCATGGACATTCACAGAGATTCATGGAGGTTCATGGAGATTCATGGAGGTTCATGGAGAATCATGGAGCTTCATGGAGATTCATTCATGGAGATTCATGAAGATTCATGGAGATTCATAGGGATTCATGGAGGTTCATGGAGATTCATGGACATTCATGGAGATTCAAGGAGATTCACAGAGATTCATGGAGGTTCATGGAGATTCATGGAGGTTCATGGAAATTCATGGAGATTCATGGAGATTCAGTCACGGAGATTCATGGAGAATCATAGAGATGCATGGAGGTTCATGGAGATTCATGGAGATACATGGAGATTCATGGAGTTCATGGAGATTCATGGAGGTTCATGGAGATTCATGGAGATTCATGGAGATTCATGGAGATTCATAGAGATTCATGGAGGTTCATGGAGATTCATGGAGATTCATGGACATTCACAGAGATTCATGGAGGTTCATGGAGATTCATTCATGGAGATTCATGGAGAATCATAGAGATTCATGGAGGTTCATAGAGATTCATAGAGAAACATGGAGATTCATGGAGGTTCATGGAAATTCTTGGAGGTTCATGGACATTCATGGAGATTCATGGAGATACATTCATGGAGATACATGGAGATTCATGGAGTTCATGGACATTCATGGAGATTCATGGAGATTCATTCATGGAGATACATGGAGATTCATGGAGTTCATGGAGATTCATGGAGCTTCAGTCATGGAGATTCATGGAGAATCATAGAGATTCATGGAGGTTCATTGAGATTTATGGAGATTCATGGAGATTTATGGAGATTCATAGAGATTCATGGAGGTTCATGGAGATTCATGGAGATTCATGGACATTCACAGAGATTCATGGAGGTTCATGGAGATTCATTCATGGAGATTCATGGAGAATCATAGAGATTCATGGAGGTTCATAGAGATTCATAGAGAAACATGGAGCTTCATGGAGATTTATGGAGATTCATGGAGATTCATGGAGCTTCATGGAGATTTATGGAAATTCATGGAGATTTATGGAGATTCATAGAGATTCATGGAGGTTCATGAAGATTCATGGAGATTCATGGACATTCACAGAGATTCATGGAGGTTCATGGAGATTCATGGAGGTTCATGGAGATTCATTCATGGAGATTCGTGGAGATTCATGGAGATTCATAGAGATTCATGGAGGTTCATGGAGGTTCATGGAGATTCATGGAGATACATGGAGATTCATGGAGATTCATTCATGGAGATACATGGAGATTCATGGAGTTCATGGAGATTCATGGAGCTTCATGGAGATTTATGGAGATTCATGGAGATTTATGGAGATTCATAGAGATTCATGGAGGTTCATGGAGATTCATGGAGATTCATGGACATTCACAGAGATTCATGGAGGTTCATGGAGATTCATGGAGGTTCATGGAAATTCATGGAGATTCATGGAGATTCAGTCACGGAGATTCATGGAGAATCATAGAGATTCATGGAGGTTCATGGAGATTCATGGAGATACATGGAGATTCATGGAGTTCATGGAGATCCATGGAGGTTCATGGAGATTCATGGAGATTCATAGAGATTCATGGAGGTTCATGGAGATTCATGGAGATTCATAGAGATTCATGGAGGTTCATGGAGATTCATGGTGATTCATGGGCATCCACAGAGATTCATGGAGGTTCATGGAGATTCATGGAGGTTCATGGAGAATTATGGAGCTTCATGGAGATTCATTCATGGAGATTCATGGAGATTCATGGAGATTCATAGGGATTCATGGAGGTTCATGGAGATTCATGGACATTCATGGAGATTCAAGGAGATTCACAGAGATTCATGGAGGTTCATGGAGATTCATGGAGGTTCATGGACATTCATGGACATTCATGGATATTCACAGAGATTCATGGAGGTTCATGGAGATTCATGGAGATTCATGGACATTCACAGAGATTCATGGAGATTCATTCATGGAGATTCATGGAGAATCATAGAGATTCATGGAGATTCATAGAGATTCATGGAGGTTCATGGAGATTCATGGAGATTCATGGACATTCACAGAGATTCATGGAGGGTCATGGAGATTCATGGAGGTTCATGGACATTCATGGAGATTCAAGGAGATTCACAGAGATTCATGGAGGTTCATGGAGATTCATGGAGGTTCATGGAAATTCATGGAGATTCATGGAGATTCAGTCACGGAGATTCATGGAGAATCATAGAGATTCATGGAGGTTCATGGAGATTCATGGAGATACATGGAGATTCATGGAGCTCATGGAGATCCATGGAGTTTCATGGAGATTCATGGAGATTCATAGAGATTCATGGAGGTTCATGGAGATTCATGGAGATTCATGGACATCCACAGAGATTCATGGAGGTTCATGGAGATTCATGGAGGTTCATTCATGGAGATTCATGGAGAATCATAGAGATTCATGGAGATTCATAGAGATTCATGGAGGTTCATGGAGATTCATGGAGATTCATGGACATTCACAGAGATTCATGGAGGTTCATGGAGATTCATGGAGGTTCATGGAGAATTATGGAGCTTCATGGAGATTCATTCATGGAGATTCATGGATATTCATGGAGTTCATGGAGATTCATGGAGCTTCATGGAGATTTATGGAAATTCATGGAGATTTATGGAGATTCATAGAGATTCATGGAGGTTCATGGAGATTCATGGAGATTCATGGACATTCACAGAGATTCATGGAGGTTCATGGAGATTCATGGAGGTTCATGGAGATTCATTCATGGAGATTCATGGAGATTCATGGAGATTCATAGAGATTCATGGAGGTTCATGGAGGTTCATGGAGATTCATGGAGATTCATGGAGATTCATTCATGGAGATACATGGAGATTCATGGAGTTCATGGAGATTCATGGAGCTTCATGGAGATTTATGGAGATTCATGGAGATTTATGGAGATTCATAGAGATTCATGGAGGTTCATGGAGATTCATGGAGATTCATGGACATTCACAGAGATTCATGGAGGTTCATGGAGATTCATGGAGGTTCATGGAGAATCATGGAGCTTCATGGAGATTCATTCATGGAGATTCATGGAGATTCATGGAGATTCATAGGGATTCATGGAAGTTCATGGAGATTCATGGAGGTTCATGGACATTCATGGAGATTCATGGATATTCACAGAGATTCATGGAGGTTCATGGAGATTCATGGAGATTCATGGACATTCACAGAGATTAATGGAGATTCATTCATTGAGATTCATGGAGAATCATAGAGATTCATGGAGATTCATAGAGATTCATGGAGGTTCATGGAGATTCATGGAGATTCATGGACATTCACAGAGATTCATGGAGGTTCATGGAGATTCATGGAGGTTCATGGAGAATCATGGAGCTTCATGGAGATTCATTCATGGAGATTCATGGAGATTCATGGAGATACATGGAGATTCATGGAGCTTCATGGAGATTTATGGAGATTCATGGAGATTTATGGAGATTCATAGAGATTCATGGAGGTTCATGGAGATTCATGGAGATTCATAGGGATTCATGGAGATTCATGGAGGTTCATGGAGATTTATGGAGATTCCTGGACATTCACAGAGATTCATGGAGGTTCATGGAGATTCATTCATGGAGATTCATGGAGAATCATAGAGATTCATGGAGGTTCATAGAGATTCACAGAGAAACATGGAAATTCATGGAGGTTCATGGAGAATCATGGAGTTTCATGGAGATTCATTCATGGAGATTCATAGAGATTCATGGAGGTTCATGGAGATTCATGGAGATTCATGGACATTCACAGAGATTCATGGAGGTTCATGGAGATTCATGGAGATTTATGGAGATTCATGGAGATTTATGGAGATTCATAGAGATTCATGGAGGTTCATGGAGATTCATGGAGATTCATGGACATTCACAGAGATTCATGGAGGTTCATGGAGATTCATGGAGGTTCATGGAGATTCATGGAGATTCATGGACATTCACAGAGATTCATGGAGGTTCATGGAGATTCATTCATGGAGATTCATGGAGAATCATAGAGATTCATGGAGGTTCATAGAGATTCACAGAGAAACATGGAAATTCATGGAGGTTCATGGAGAATCATGGAGTTTCATGGAGATTCATTCATGGAGATTCATAGAGATTCATGGAGGTTCATGGAGATTCATGGAGATTCATGGACATTCACAGAGATTCATGGAGGTTCATGGAGATTCACGGAGATTCATGGAGATTCATGGAGTTTCATGGAGATTCATTCATGGAGATTCATAGAGATTCATGGAGGTTCATGGAGATTCATGGAGATTCATGGACATTCACAGAGATTCATGGAGGTTCATGGAGATTCACTCATGGAGATTCATTCATGGAGATTCATGGAGAATCATAGAGATTCATGGAGGTTCATAGAGATTCATAGAGAAATAATGGAGATTCATGGAGGTTCATGGAGAATCATGGAGTTTCATGGAGATTCATTCATGGAGATTCATGGAGAATCATAAAGATTCATGGAGGTTCATGGAGATTTATAGAGAAACATGGAGATTCATGGAGGTTCATGGACATTATGGAGATTCATGGAGATTCATTCATGGAGATACATGGATATTCATGGAGTTCATGGAGATTCATGGAGCTTCATGGAGATTTATGGAAATTCATGGAGATTTATGGAGATTCATAGAGATTCATGGAGGTTCATGGAGATTCATGGAGATTCATGGACATTCACAGAGATTCATGGAGGTTCATGGAGATTCATGGAGGTTCATGGAGATTCATTCATGGAGATTCATGGAGATTCATGGAGATTCATAGAGATTCATGGAGGTTCATGGAGGTTCATGGAGATTCATGGAGATTCATGGAGATTCATTCATGGAGATACATGGAGATTCATGGAGTTCATGGAGATTCATGGAGCTTCATGGAGATTTATGGAGATTCATGGAGATTTATGGAGATTCATAGAGATTCATGGAGGTTCATGGAGATTCATGGAGATTCATGGACATTCACAGAGATTCATGGAGGTTCATGGAGATTCATGGAGGTTCATGGAGATTCATGGAGATTCATGGACATTCACAGAGATTCATGGAGGTTCATGGAGATTCATGGAGGTTCATGGAGAATCATGGAGCTTCATGGAGATTCATTCATGGAGATTCATGAAGATTCATGGAGATTCATAGGGATTCATGGAGGTTCATGGAGATTCATGGACATTCATGGAGATTCAAGGAGATTCACAGAGATTCATGGAGGTTCATGGAGATTCATGGAGGTTCATGGAAATTCATGGAGATTCATGGAGATTCAGTCACGGAGATTCATGGAGAATCATAGAGATGCATGGAGGTTCATGGAGATTCATGGAGATACATGGAGATTCATGGAGTTCATGGAGATTCATGGAGGTTCATGGAGATTCATGGAGATTCATGGAGATTCATGGAGATTCATAGAGATTCATGGAGGTTCATGGAGATTCATGGAGATTCATGGACATTCACAGAGATTCATGGAGGTTCATGGAGATTCATTCATGGAGATTCATGGAGAATCATAGAGATTCATGGAGGTTCATAGAGATTCATAGAGAAACATGGAGATTCATGGAGGTTCATGGAAATTCTTGGAGGTTCATGGACATTCATGGAGATTCATGGAGATACATTCATGGAGATACATGGAGATTCATGGAGTTCATGGACATTCATGGAGATTCATGGAGATTCATTCATGGAGATACATGGAGATTCATGGAGTTCATGGAGATTCATGGAGCTTCAGTCATGGAGATTCATGGAGAATCATAGAGATTCATGGAGGTTCATTGAGATTTATGGAGATTCATGGAGATTTATGGAGATTCATAGAGATTCATGGAGGTTCATGGAGATTCATGGAGATTCATGGACATTCACAGAGATTCATGGAGGTTCATGGAGATTCATTCATGGAGATTCATGGAGAATCATAGAGATTCATGGAGGTTCATAGAGATTCATAGAGAAACATGGAGCTTCATGGAGATTTATGGAGATTCATGGAGATTCATGGAGCTTCATGGAGATTTATGGAAATTCATGGAGATTTATGGAGATTCATAGAGATTCATGGAGGTTCATGAAGATTCATGGAGATTCATGGACATTCACAGAGATTCATGGAGGTTCATGGAGATTCATGGAGGTTCATGGAGATTCATTCATGGAGATTCGTGGAGATTCATGGAGATTCATAGAGATTCATGGAGGTTCATGGAGGTTCATGGAGATTCATGGAGATACATGGAGATTCATGGAGATTCATTCATGGAGATACATGGAGATTCATGGAGTTCATGGAGATTCATGGAGCTTCATGGAGATTTATGGAGATTCATGGAGATTTATGGAGATTCATAGAGATTCATGGAGGTTCATGGAGATTCATGGAGATTCATGGACATTCACAGAGATTCATGGAGGTTCATGGAGATTCATGGAGGTTCATGGAGATTCATGGAGATTCATGGACATTCACAGAGATTCATGGAGGTTCATGGAGATTCATGGAGGTTCATGGAGAATCATGGAGCTTCATGGAGATTCATTCATGGAGATTCATGGAGATTCATGGAGATTCATAGGGATTCATGGAAGTTCATGGAGATTCATGGAGGTTCATGGACATTCATGGAGATTCATGGATATTCACAGAGATTCATGGAGGTTCATGGAGATTCATGGAGATTCATGGACATTCACAGAGATTCATGGAGATTCATGGAGGTTCATTCATGGAGATTCATGGAGAATCATAGAGATTCATGGAGATTCATAGAGATTCATGGAGGTTCATGGAGATTCATGGAGATTCATGGACATTCACAGAGATTCATGGAGGGTCATGGAGATTCATGGAGGTTCATGGAGAATCATGGAGCTTCATGGAGATTCATTCATGGAGATTCATGGAGATTCATGGAGATTCATAGGGATTCATGGAGGTTCATGGAGATTCATGGACATTCATGGAGATTCAAGAAGATTCACAGAGATTCAAGGAGGTTCATGGAGATTCATGGAGGTTCATGGAAATTCATGGAGATTCATGGAGATTCAGTCACGGAGATTCATGGAGAATCATAGAGATTCATGGAGGTTCATGGAGATTCATGGAGATACATGGAGATTCATGGAGTTCATGGAGATCCATGGAGGTTCATGGAGATTCATGGAGATTCATAGAGATTCATGGAGGTTCATGGAGATTCATGGAGATTCATGGACATTCACAGAGATTCATGGAGGTTCATGGAGATTCATGGAGGTTCATGGAGAATCATGGAGCTTCATGGAGATTCATTCATGGAGATTCATGAAGATTCATGGAGATTCATAGGGATTCATGGAGGTTCATGGAGATTCATGGACATTCATGGAGATTCAAGGAGATTCACAGAGATTCATGGAGGTTCATGGAGATTCATGGAGGTTCATGGAAATTCATGGAGATTCATGGAGATTCAGTCACGGAGATTCATGGAGAATCATAGAGATTCATGGAGGTTCATGGAGATTCATGGAGATACATGGAGATTCATGGAGTTCATGGAGAGTCATGGAGAATCATGGAGCTTCATGGAGATTTATTCATGGAGATTTATGGAGCATCATAGAGATTCATGGAGGTTCATGGAGATTCAAAGAGAAACATGGAGATTCATGGAGGTTCATGGAGATTCAGTCATGGAGATTCATGGAGAATCATAGAGATTCATGGAGGTTCATGGAGATTCATGGAGATACATGGAGATTCATGGAGTTCATAGAGATTCATGGAACTTCATGTAGATTTATGGAGGTTCATGGAGATTCATGGAGATACATGGAGATTCATGGAGTTCATGGAGATTCATGGAGGTTCATGGAGATTCATGGAGATTCATGGAGATTCATGGAGATTCATAGAGATTCATGGAGGTTCATGGAGATTCATGGAGATTCATGGACATTCACAGAGATTCATGGAGGTTCATGGAGATTCATTCATGGAGATTCATGGAGAATCATAGAGATTCATGGAGGTTCATAGAGATTCATAGAGAAACATGGAGATTCATGGAGGTTCATGGAAATTCTTGGAGGTTCATGGACATTCATGGAGATTCATGGAGATACATTCATGGAGATACATGGAGATTCATGGAGTTCATGGACATTCATGGAGATTCATGGAGATTCATTCATGGAGATACATGGAGATTCATGGAGTTCATGGAGATTCATGGAGCTTCAGTCATGGAGATTCATGGAGAATCATAGAGATTCATGGAGGTTCATTGAGATTTATGGAGATTCATGGAGATTTATGGAGATTCATAGAGATTCATGGAGGTTCATGGAGATTCATGGAGATTCATGGACATTCACAGAGATTCATGGAGGTTCATGGAGATTCATTCATGGAGATTCATGGAGAATCATAGAGATTCATGGAGGTTCATAGAGATTCATAGAGAAACATGGAGCTTCATGGAGATTTATGGAGATTCATGGAGATTCATGGAGCTTCATGGAGATTTATGGAAATTCATGGAGATTTATGGAGATTCATAGAGATTCATGGAGGTTCATGAAGATTCATGGAGATTCATGGACATTCACAGAGATTCATGGAGGTTCATGGAGATTTCATGGAGGTTCATGGAGATTCATTCATGGAGATTCGTGGAGATTCATGGAGATTCATAGAGATTCATGGAGGTTCATGGAGGTTCATGGAGATTCATGGAGATACATGGAGATTCATGGAGATTCATTCATGGAGATACATGGAGATTCATGGAGTTCATGGAGATTCATGGAGCTTCATGGAGATTTATGGAGATTCATGGAGATTTATGGAGATTCATAGAGATTCATGGAGGTTCATGGAGATTCATGGAGAATTCATGGACATTCACAGAGATTCATGGAGGTTCATGGAGATTCATGGAGGTTCATGGAGATTCATGGAGATTCATGGACATTCACAGAGATTCATGGAGGTTCATGGAGATTCATGGAGGTTCATGGAGAATCATGGAGCTTCATGGAGATTCATTCATAGGAGATTCATGGAGATTCATGGAGATTCATAGGGATTCATGGAAGTTCATGGAGATTCATGGAGGTTCATGGACATTCATGGAGATTCATGGATATTCACAGAGAGATTCATGGAGGTTCATGGAGATTCATGGAGATTCATGGAGGTTCATGGAAATTCATGGAGATTCATGGAGATTCAGTCACGGAGATTCATGGAGACTCATAGAGATTCATGGAGGTTCATGGAGATTCATGGAGATACATGGAGATTCATGGAGTTCATGGAGATCCATGGAGGTTCATGGAGATTCATGGAGATTCATAGAGATTCATGGAGGTTCATGGAGATTCATGGAAATTCATGGACATCCACAGAGATTCATGGAGGTTCATGGAGATTCATGGAGGTTCATTCATGGAGATTCATGGAGAATCATAGAGATTCATGGAGATTCATAGAGATTCATGGAGGTTCATGGAGATTCATGGAGATTCATGGACATTCACAGAGATTCATGGAGGGTCATGGAGATTCATGGAGGTTCATGGAGAATCATGGAGCTTCATGGAGATTCATTCATGGAGATTCATGGAGATTCATGGAGATTCATAGGGATTCATGGAGGTTCATGGAGATTCATGGACATTCATGGAGATTCAAGAAGATTCACAGAGATTCAAGGAGGTTCATGGAGATTCATGGAGGTTCATGGAAATTCATGGAGATTCATGGAGATTCAGTCACGGAGATTCATGGAGAATCATAGAGATTCATGGAGGTTCATGGAGATTCATGGAGATACATGGAGATTCATGGAGTTCATGGAGATCCATGGAGGTTCATGGAGATTCATGGAGATTCATAGAGATTCATGGAGGTTCATGGAGATTCATGGAGATTCATGGACATCCACAGAGATTCATGGAGGTTCATGGAGATTCATGGAGGTTCATTCATGGAGATTCATGGAGAATCATAGAGATTCATGGAGATACATAGAGATTCATGGAGGTTCATGGTGATTCATGGAGATTCAGTCACGGAGATTCATGGAGAATCATAGAGATTCATGGAGGTTCATGGAGATTCATGGAGATACATGGAGATTCATGGAGTTCATGGAGATCCATGGAGGTTCATGGAGATTCATGGAGATTCATAGAGATTCATGGAGGTTCATGGAGATTCATGGTGATTCATGGACATCCACAGAGATTCATGGAGGTTCATGGAGATTCATGGAGGTTCATTCATGGAGATTCATGGAGAATCATAGAGATTCATAGAGATTCATGGAGGTTCATGGAGATTCATGGAGATTCATGGACATTCACAGAGATTCATGGAGGTTCATGGAGATTCATGGAGGTTCATGGAGAATTATGGAGCTTCATGGAGATTCATTCATGGAGATTCATGGAGATTCATGGAGATTCATAGGGATTCATGGAGGTTCATGGAGATTCATGGAGATTCAAGGAGATTCACAGAGATTCATGGAGGTTCATGGAGATTCATGGAGGTTCATGGACATTCATGGAGATTCATGGATATTCACAGAGATTCATGGAGGTTCATGGAGATTCATGGAGATTCATGGACATTCACAGAGATTCATGGAGATTCATTCATGGAGATTCATGGAGAATCATAGAGATTCATGGAGATTCATAGAGATTCATGGAGGTTCATGGAGATTCATTGAGATTCATGGACATTCACAGAGATTCATGGAGGGTCATGGAGATTCATGGAGGTTCATGGAGAATCATGGAGCTTCATGGAGATTCATTCATGGAGATTCATGGAGATTCATAGGGATTCATGGAGGTTCATGGAGATTCATGGACATTCATGGAGATTCAAGGAGATTCACAGAGATTCATGGAGGTTCATGGAGATTCATGGAGGTTCATGGAAATTCATGGAGATTCATGGAGATTCAGTCACGGAGATTCATGGAGAATCATAGAGATTCATGGAGGTTCATGGAGATTCATGGAGATACATGGAGATTCATGGAGCTCATGGAGATCCATGGAGGTTCATGGAGATTCATGGAGATTCATAGAGATTCATGGAGGTTCATGGAGAGTCATGGAGATTCATGGACATCCACAGAGATTCATGGAGGTTCATGGAGATTCATGGAGGTTCATTCATGGATATTCATGGAGAATCATAGAGATTCATGGATGTTCATGGAGATTCATGGAGATACATGGAGATTCATGGAGCTTCATGGAGATTTATGGAGATTCATGGAGATTTATGGAGATTCATAGAGATTCATGGAGGTTCATGGAGATTCATGGAGATTCATAGGGATTCATGGAGATTCATGGAGGTTCATGGAGATTTATGGAGATGCCTGGACATTCACAGAGATTCATGGAGGTTCATGGAGATTCATTCATGGAGATTCATGGAGAATCATAGAGATTCATGGAGGTTCATAGAGATTCATAGAGAAACATGGAAATTCATGGAGGTTCATGGAGAATCATGGAGTTTCATGGAGATTCATTCATGGAGATTCATAGAGATTCATGGAGGTTCATGGAGATTCATGGAGATTCATGGACATTCACAGAGATTCATGGAGGTTCATGGAGATTCACGGAGATTCATGGAGATTCATGGAGTTTCATGGAGATTCATTCATGGAGATTCATAGAGATTCATGGAGGTTCATGGAGATTCATGGAGATTCATGGACATTCACAGAGATTCATGGAGGTTCATGGAGATTCACTCATGGAGATTCATTCATGGAGATTCATGGAGAATCATAGAGATTCATGGAGGTTCATAGAGATTCATAGAGAAATAATGGAGATTCATGGAGGTTCATGGAGAATCATGGAGTTTCATGGAGATTCATTCATGGAGATTCATGGAGAATCATAAAGATTCATGGAGGTTCATGGAGATTTATAGAGAAACATGGAGATTCATGGAGGTTTATGGACATTATGGAGATTCATGGAGATTCATTCATGGAGATACATGGATATTCATGGAGTTCATGGAGATTCATGGAGCTTCATGGAGATTTATGGAAATTCATGGAGATTTATGGAGATTCATAGAGATTCATGGAGGTTCATGGAGATTCATGGAGATTCATGGACATTCACAGAGATTCATGGAGGTTCATGGAGATTCATGGAGGTTCATGGAGATTCATTCATGGAGATTCATGTAGATTCATGGAGATTCATAGAGATTCATGGAGGTTCATGGAGGTTCATGGAGATTCATGGAGATTCATGGAGATTCATTCATGGAGATACATGGAGATTCATGGAGTTCATGGAGATTCATGGAGCTTCATGGAGATTTATGGAGATTCATGGAGATTTATGGAGATTCATAGAGATTCATGGAGGTTCATGGAGATTCATGGAGATTCATGGACATTCACAGAGATTCATGGAGGTTCATGGAGATTCATGGAGGTTCATGGAGATTCATGGAGATTCATGGACATTCACAGAGATTCATGGAGGTTCATGGAGATTCATGGAGGTTCATGGAGAATCATGGAGCTTCATGGAGATTCATTCATGGAGATTCATGGAGATTCATGGAGATTCATAGGGATTCATGGAAGTTCATGGAGATTCATGGAGGTTCATGGATATTCATGGAGATTCATGGATATTCACAGAGATTCATGGAGGTTCATGGAGATTCATGGAGATTCATGGACATTCACAGAGATTAATGGAGATTCATTCATTGAGATTCATGGAGAATCATAGAGATTCATGGAGATTCATAGAGATTCATGGAGGTTCATGGAGATTCATGGAGATTCATGGACATTCACAGAGATTCATGGAGGTTCATGGAGATTCATGGAGGTTCATGGAGAATCATGGAGCTTCATGGAGATTCATTCATGGAGATTCATGAAGATTCATGGAGATTCATAGGGATTCATGGAGGTTCATGGAGATTCATGGACATTCATGGAGATTCAAGGACATTCACAGAGATTAATGGAGATTCATTCATTGAGATTCATGGAGAATCATAGAGATTCATGGAGATTCATAGAGATTCATGGAGGTTCATGGAGATTCATGGAGATTCATGGACATTCACAGAGATTCATGGAGGTTCATGGAGATTCATGGAGGTTCATGGAGAATCATGGAGCTTCATGGAGATTCATTCATGGAGATTCATGAAGATTCATGGAGATTCATAGGGATTCATGGAGGTTCATGGAGATTCATGGACATTCATGGAGATTCAAGGAGATTCACAGAGATTCATGGAGGTTCATGGAGATTCATGGAGGTTCATGGAAATTCATGGAGATTCATGGAGATTCATGGAGATTCAGTCACGGAGATTCATGGAGAATCATAGAGATTCATGGAGGTTCATGGAGATTCATGGAGATACATGGAGATTCATGGAGTTCATGGAGATTCATGGAGGTTCATGGAGATTCATGGAGATTCATAGAGATTCATGGAGGTTCATGGAGATTCATGGAGATTCATGGACATCCACAGAGATTCATGGAGGTTCATGGAGATTCATGGAGGTTCATGGAGAATCATGGAGCTTCATGGAGATTTATTCATGGAGATTTATGGAGCATCATAGAGATTCATGGAGGTTCATAGAGATTCATAGAGAAACATGGAGATTCATGGAGGTTCATGGAAATTCTTGGAGGTTCATGGACATTCATGGAGATTCATGGAGATACATTCATGGAGATACATGGAGATTCATGGAGTTCATGGACATTCATGGAGATTCATGGAGATTCATTCATGGAGATACATGGAGATTCATGGAGTTCATGGAGATTCATGGAGCTTCATGGAGATTTATGGAGATTCATGGAGATTTATGGAGATTCATAGAGATTCATGGAAGTTCATGGAGATTCATGGAGATTCATGGACATTCACAGAGATTCATGGAGGTTCATGGAGATTCATAGAGGTTCATGGAGATTCATGGAGGTTCATGGAGATTCATGGAGCTTCATGGAGATTTATGGAGATTCATGGAGATTTATGGAGATTCATAGAGATTCCTGGAGGTTCATGGAGATTCATGGAGATTCATGGACATTCACAGAGATTCATGGAGGTTCATGGAGATTCATGGAGGTTCATGGAGATTCATGGAGGTTCATGGAGATTCATGGAGATTCATGGACATTCACAGAGATTCATGGAGGTTCATGGAGATTCATGGAGGTTCATGGAGAATCATGGAGCTTCATGGAGATTCATTCATGGAGATTCATGGAGATTCATGGAGATTCATAGGGATTCATGGAGATTCATGGAGGTTCATGGAGATTTATGGAGATTCATGGAGATTTATGGAGATTCATGGACATTCACAGAGATACATGAAGGTTCATGGAGATTCATTCATGGAGATTCATGGAGAATCATAGAGATTCATGGAGGTTCATAGAGATTCATAGAGAAACATGGAGATTCATGGAGGTTCATGGAGCTTCATGGAGATTAATGAGATTCATGGAGATTTATGGAGATTCATAGAGATTCATTGAGGTTCATGGACATTCACAGAGATTCATGGAGGTTCATGGAGATTCATGGAGGTTCATGGAGATTCATGGAGATTCATGGACATTCACAGAGATTCTGGAGGTTCATGGAGATTCATGGAGGTTCATGGAGAATCATGGAGCTTCATGGAGATTCATTCATGGAGATTCATGGAGATTCATGGAGATTCATAGGGATTCATGGAGATTCATGGAGGTTCATGGAGATTTATGGAGATTCCTGGACATTCACAGAGATTCATGGAGGTTCATGGAGATTCATGGAGATTCATGGATATTCACAGAGATTCATGGAGGTTCATGGAGATTCATGGAGGTTCATGGAGATTCATTCATGGAGATTCATGGAGATTCATGGAGTTTCATAGGGATTCATGGAGGTTCATGGAGGTTCATGGAGATTCATGGAGATACATGGAGATTCATGGAGTTCATGGAGATTCATGGAGGTTCATGGAGATTCATGGAGATTCATGGAGATTCATGGAGATTCATAGAGATTCATGGAGGTTCATGGAGATTCATGGAGATACATGGAGATTCATGGATTTCATAGAGATTCATGGAGCTTCATGGAGATTTATGGAGGTTCATGGAGATTCATGGAGATACATGGAGATTCATGGAGGTTCATGGAGATTCATGGAGATTCATGGAGATTCATGGAGATTCATAGAGATTCATGGAGGTTCATGGAGATTCATGGAGATACATGGAGATTCATGGATTTCATAGAGATTCATGGAGCTTCATGGAGATTTATGGAGGTTCATGGAGATTCATGGAGATACATGGAGATTCATGGAGTTCATGGAGATTCATGGAGGTTCATGGAGATTCATGGAGATTCGTGGAGATTCATGGAGATTCATAGAGATTCATGGAGGTTCATGGAGATTCATGGAGATTCATGGACATTCACAGAGATTCATGGAGGTTCATGGTGATTCATTCATGGAGATTCATGGAGAATCATAGAGATTCATGGAGGTTCATAGAGATTCATAGAGAAACATGGAGATTCATGGAGGTTCATGGAAATTCTTGGAGGTTCATGGACATTCATGGAGATTCATGGAGATACATTCATGGAGATACAGATTCATGGAGTTCATGGACATTCATGGAGATTCATGGAGATTCATTCATGGAGATACATGGAGATTCATGGAGTTCATGGAGATTCATGGAGCTTCATGGAGATTTATGGAGATTCATGGAGATTTATGGAGATTCATAGAAATTCATGGAAGTTCATGGAGATTCATGGAGATTCATGGACATTCACAGAGATTCATGGAGGTTCATGGAGATTCATAGAGGTTCATGGAGATTCATGGAGGTTCATGGAGATTCATGGAGCTTCATGGAGATTTATGGAGATTCATGGAGATTTATGGAGATTCATAGAGATTCATGGAGGTTCATGGAGATTCATGGAGATTCATGGACATTCACAGAGATTCATGGAGGTTCATGGAGATTCATGGAGGTTCATGGAGATTCATGGAGGTTCATTGGAGATTCATGGAGATTCATGGACATTCACAGAGATTCATGGAGGTTCATGGAGATTCATGGAGGTTCATGGAGAATCATGGAGCTTCATGGAGATTCATTCATGGAGATTCATGGAGATTCATGGAGATTCATAGGGATTCATGGAGATTCATGGAGGTTCATGGAGATTTATGGAGATTCATGGAGATTTATGGAGATTCATGGACATTCACAGAGATACATGAAGGTTCATGGAGATTCATTCATGGAGATTCATGCAGAATCATAGAGATTCATGGAGGTTCATAGAGATTCATAGAGAAACATGGAGATTCATGGAGGTTCATGGAGCTTCATGGAGATTAATGAGATTCATGGAGATTTATGGAGATTCATAGAGATTCATTGAGGTTCATGGACATTCACAGAGATTCATGGAGGTTCATGGAGATTCATGGAGGTTCATGGAGATTCATGGAGATTCATGGACATTCACAGAGATTCATGGAGGTTCATGGAGATTCATGGAGGTTCATGGAGAATCATGGAGCTTCATGGAGATTCATTCATGGAGATTCATGGAGATTCATGGAGATTCATAGGGATTCATGGAGATTCATGGAGGTTCATGGAGATTTATGGAGATTCCTGGACATTCACAGAGATTCATGGAGGTTCATGGAGATTCATCGGAGATTCATGGATATTCACAGAGATTCATGGAGGTTCATGGAGATTCATGGAGGTTCATGGAGATTCATTCATGGAGATTCATGGAGATTCATGGAGTTTCATAGGGATTCATGGAGGTTCATGGAGGTTCATGGAGATTCATGGAGATACATGGAGATTCATGGAGTTCATGGAGATTCATGGAGGTTCATGGAGATTCATGGAGATTCATGGAGATTCATGGAGATTCATAGAGATTCATGGAGGTTCATGGAGATTCATGGAGATTCATGGACATTCACGGAGATTCATGGAGGTTCATGGAGATTCGTTCATGGAGATTCATGGAAAATCATAGAGATTCATGGAGGTTCATAGAGATTCATAGAGAAACATGGAGATTCATGGAGGTTCATGGAGATTCTTGGAGGTTCATGGACATTCATGGAGATTCATGGAGATACATTCATGGAGATACATGGAGATTCATGGAGTTCATGGACATTCATGGAGATTCATGGAGACTCATTCATGGAGATACATGGAGATTCATGGAGTTCATGGAGATTCATGGAGCTTCATGGAGATTTATGGAGATTCATGGAGATTTATGGAGATTCATAGAGATTCATGGAGGTTCATGGAGATTCATGGAGATTCATGGACATTCACAGAGATTCATGGAGGTTCATGGAGATTCATGGAGGTTCATGGAGATTCATGGAGGTTCATGGAGATTCATGGAGATTCATGGACATTCACAGAGATTCATGGAGGTTCATGGAGATTCATGGAGGTTCATGGAGAATCATGGAGCTTCATGGAGATTCATTCATGGAGATTCATAGAGATTCATGGAGGTTCATGGAGATTCATTCATGGAGATACATGGATATTCATGGGGTTCATAGAGATTCATGGAGCTTCATGGAGATTTATGGAGATTCATGGAGATTTATGGAGAGTCATAGAGATTCATGGAGGTTCATGGAGATTCATGGAGATTCATGGACATTCACAGAGATTCATGGAGGTTCATGGAGATTCATGGAGGTTCATGGAGATTCATGGAGGTTCATGGAGATTCATGGAGATTCATGGACATTCACAAAGATTCATGGAGGTTCATGGAGATTCATGGAGGTTCATGGAGATTCATGGAGATTCATGGACATTGACAGAGATTCATGGAGGTTCATGGAGATTCATGGAGGTTCATGGAGATTCATGGAGGTTCATGGAGATTCATGGAGATTCATGGACATTGACAGAGATTCATGGAGGTTCATGGAGATTCATGGAGGTTCATGGAGATTCATGGAGGTTCATGGAGATTCATGGAGATTCATGGACATTCACAGAGATTCATGGAGGTTCATGGAGATTCATGGAGGTTCATGGAGAATCATGGAGCTTCATGGAGATTCATTCATGGAGATTCATAGAGATTCATGGAGGTTCATGGAGATTCATTCATGGAGATACATGGATATTCATGGGGTTCATAGAGATTCATGGAGCTTCATGGAGATTTATGGAGATTCATGGAGATTTATGGAGAGTCATAGAGATTCATGGAGGTTCATGGAGATTCATGGAGATTCATGGACATTCACAGAGATTCATGGAGGTTCACGGAGATTCATGGAGGTTCATGGAGATTCATGGAGGTTCATGGAGATTCATGGAGATTCATGGACATTCACAAAGATTCATGGAGGTTCATGGAGATTCATGGAGGTTCATGGAGATTCATGGAGATTCATGGACATTGACAGAGATTCATGGAGGTTCATGGAGATTCATGGAGGTTCATGGAGAATCATGGAGCTTCATGGAGATTCATTCATGGAGATTCATGGAGATTCATGGAGATTCATAGGGATTCATGGAGGTTCATGGAGATTCATGGACATTCATGGAGATTCAAGGAGATTCACAGAGATTCATGGAGGTTCATGGAGATTCATGGAGGTTCATGGAAATTCATGGAGATTCATGGAGATTCAGTCACGGAGATTCATGGAGAATCATAGAGATTCATGGAGGTTCATGGAGATTCATGGAGATACATGGAGATTCATGGAGTTCATGGAGATCCATGGAGGTTCATGGAGATTCATGGAGATTCATAGAGATTCATGGAGGTTCATGGAGATTCATGGAGATTCATGGACATCCACAGAGATTCATGGAGGTTCATGGAGATTCATGGAGGTTCATTCATGGAGATTCATGGAGAATCATAGAGATTCATGGAGATTCATAGAGATTCATGGAGGTTCATGGAGATTCATGGAGATTCATGGACATTCACAGAGATTCATGGAGGTTCATGGAGATTCATGGAGGTTCATGGAAATTCATGGAGATTCAAGGAGATTCACAGAGATTCATGGAGGTTCATGGAGATTCATGGAGGTTCATGGAAATTCATGGAGATTCATGGAGATTCAGTCATGGAGATTCATGGAGAATCATAGAGATTCATGGAGGTTCATGGAGATTCATGGATATACATGGAGATTCATGGAGTTCATGGAGATTCATGGAGGTTCATGGAGATTCATGGAGATTCATGGAGATTCATGGAGATTCATAGAGATTCATGGAGGTTCATGGAGATTCATGGAGATTCATGGACATCCACAGAGATTCATGGAGGTTCATGGAGATTCATGGAGGTTCATGGAGAATCATGGAGCTTCATGGAGATTCATTCATGGAGATTTATGGAGAATCATAGAGATTCATGGAGGTTCATGGAGATTCATGGAGATACATGGAGATTCATGGAGTTCATGGAGATTCATGGAGGTTCATGGAGATTCATGGAGATTCATGGAGATTCATGGAGATTCATAGAGATTCATGGAGGTTCATGGAGATTCATGGAGATTCATGGACATCCACAGAGATTCATGGAGGTTCATGGAGATTCATGGAGGTTCATGGAGAATCATGGAGCTTCATGGAGATTCATTCATGGAGATTTATGGAGAATCATAGAGATTCATGGAGGTTCATGGAGATTCAAAGAGAAACATGGAGATTCATGGAGGTTCATGGAGATTCAGTCATGGATATTCATGGAGAATCATAGAGATTCATGGATGTTCATGGAGATTCATGGAGATACATGGAGATTCATGGAGCTTCATGGAGATTTATGGAGATTCATGGAGATTTATGGAGATTCATAGAGATTCATGGAGGTTCATGGAGATTCATGGAGATTCATAGGGATTCATGGAGATTCATGGAGGTTCATGGAGATTTATGGAGATTCCCGGACATTCACAGAGATTCATGGAGGTTCATGGAGATTCATTCATGGAGATTCATTCATGGAGATTCATGGAGAATCATAGAGATTCATGGAGGTTCATAGAGATTCATAGAGAAACATGGAGATTCATGGAGGTACATGAAGAATCATGGAGTTTCATGGAGATTCATTCATGGAGATTCATAGAGATTCATGGAGGTTCATGGAGATTCATGGAGATTCATGGACATTCACAGAGATTCATGGAGGTTCATGGAGATTCACGTAGATTCATGGAGATTCATGGAGGTTCATGGAGATTCATGGAGATTCATGGACATTCACAGAGATTCATGGAGGTTCATGGAGATTCATGGAGATTCATGGACATTCACAGAGATTCATGGAGATTCATTCATGGAGATTCATGGAGAATCATAGAGATTCATGGAGGTTCATGGAGATTCATGGAGATACATGGAGATTCATGGAGTTCATAGAGATTCATGGAGCTTCATGGAGATTTATGGAGATTCATGGAGATTTATGGAGAGTCATAGAGATTCATGGAGGTTCATGGAGATTCATGGAGATTCATGGACATTCACAGAGATTCATGGAGGTTCATGGAGATTCATGGAGGTTCATGGAGATTCATGGAGGTTCATGGAGATACATTCATGGAGATACATGGAGATTCATGGAGTTCATGGACATTCATGGAGATTCATGGAGATTCATTCATGGAGATACATGGAGATTCATGGAGTTCATGGAGATTCATGGAGCTTCATGGAGATTTATGGAGATTCATGGAGATTTATGGAGATTCATAGAGATTCATGGAAGTTCATGGAGATTCATGGAGATTCATGGACATTCACAGAGATTCATGGAGGTTCATGGAGATTCATAGAGGTTCATGGAGATTCATGGAGGTTCATGGAGATTCATGGAGCTTCATGGAGATTTATGGAGATTCATGGAGATTTATGGAGATTCATAGAGATTCATGGAGGTTCATGGAGATTCATGGAGATTCATGGACATTCACAGAGATTCATGGAGGTTCATGGAGATTCATGGAGGTTCATGGAGATTCATGGAGGTTCATGGAGATTCATGGAGATTCATGGACATTCACAGAGATTCATGGAGGTTCATGGAGATTCATGGAGGTTCATGGAGAATCATGGAGCTTCATGGAGATTCATTCATGGAGATTCATGGAGATTCATGGAGATTCATAGGGATTCATGGAGATTCATGGAGGTTCATGGAGATTTATGGAGATTCATGGAGATTTATGGAGATTCATGGACATTCACAGAGATACATGAAGGTTCATGGAGATTCATTCATGGAGATTCATGGAGAATCATAGAGATTCATGGAGGTTCATAGAGATTCATAGAGAAACATGGAGATTCATGGAGGTTCATGGAGCTTCATGGAGATTAATGAGATTCATGGAGATTTATGGAGATTCATAGAGATTCATTGAGGTTCATGGACATTCACAGAGATTCATGGAGGTTCATGGAGATTCATGGAGGTTCATGGAGATTCATGGAGATTCATGGACATTCACAGAGATTCTGGAGGTTCATGGAGATTCATGGAGGTTCATGGAGAATCATGGAGCTTCATGGAGATTCATTCATGGAGATTCATGGAGATTCATGGAGATTCATAGGGATTCATGGAGATTCATGGAGGTTCATGGAGATTTATGGAGATTCCTGGACATTCACAGAGATTCATGGAGGTTCATGGAGATTCATGGAGATTCATGGATATTCACAGAGATTCATGGAGGTTCATGGAGATTCATGGAGGTTCATGGAGATTCATTCATGGAGATTCATGGAGATTCATGGAGTTTCATAGGGATTCATGGAGGTTCATGGAGATTCATGGAGGTTCATGGAGATTCATGGAGATTCATGGACATTCACAGAGATTCTGGAGGTTCATGGAGATTCATGGAGGTTCATGGAGAATCATGGAGCTTCATGGAGATTCATTCATGGAGATTCATGGAGATTCATGGAGATTCATAGGGATTCATGGAGATTCATGGAGGTTCATGGAGATTTATGGAGATTCCTGGACATTCACAGAGATTCATGGAGGTTCATGGAGATTCATGGAGATTCATGGATATTCACAGAGATTCATGGAGATTCATGGAGATTCATGGACATTCACAGAGATTCATGGAGGTTCATGGTGATTCATTCATGGAGATTCATGGAGAATCATAGAGATTCATGGAGGTTCATAGAGATTCATAGAGAAACATGGAGATTCATGGAGGTTCATGGAAATTCTTGGAGGTTCATGGACATTCATGGAGATTCATGGAGATACATTCATGGAGATACATGGAGATTCATGGAGTTCATGGACATTCATGGAGATTCATGGAGATTCATTCATGGAGATACATGGAGATTCATGGAGTTCATGGAGATTCATGGAGCTTCATGGAGATTTATGGAGATTCATGGAGATTTATGGAGATTCATAGAGATTCATGGAAGTTCATGGAGATTCATGGAGATTCATGGACATTCACAGAGATTCATGGAGGTTCATGGAGATTCATAGAGGTTCATGGAGATTCATGGAGGTTCATGGAGATTCATGGAGCTTCATGGAGATTTATGGAGATTCATGGAGATTTATGGAGATTCATAGAGATTCATGGAGGTTCATGGAGATTCATGGAGATTCATGGACATTCACAGAGATTCATGGAGGTTCATGGAGATTCATGGAGGTTCATGGAGATTCATGGAGGTTCATGGAGATTCATGGAGATTCATGGACATTCACAGAGATTCATGGAGGTTCATGGAGATTCATGGAGGTTCATGGAGAATCATGGAGCTTCATGGAGATTCATTCATGGAGATTCATGGAGATTCATGGAGATTCATAGGGATTCATGGAGATTCATGGAGGTTCATGGAGATTTATGGAGATTCATGGAGATTTATGGAGATTCATGGACATTCACAGAGATACATGAAGGTTCATGGAGATTCATTCATGGAGATTCATGGAGAATCATAGAGATTCATGGAGGTTCATAGAGATTCATAGAGAAACATGGAGATTCATGGAGGTTCATGGAGCTTCATGGAGATTAATGAGATTCATGGAGATTTATGGAGATTCATAGAGATTCATTGAGGTTCATGGACATTCACAGAGATTCATGGAGGTTCATGGAGATTCATGGAGGTTCATGGAGATTCATGGAGATTCATGGACATTCACAGAGATTCATGGAGGTTCATGGAGATTCATGGAGGTTCATGGAGAATCATGGAGCTTCATGGAGATTCATTCATGGAGATTCATGGAGATTCATGGAGATTCATAGGGATTCATGGAGATTCATGGAGGTTCATGGAGATTTATGGAGATTCCTGGACATTCACAGAGATTCATGGAGGTTCATGGAGATTCATGGAGATTCATGGATATTCACAGAGATTCATGGAGGTTCATGGAGATTCATGGAGGTTCATGGAGATTCATTCATGGAGATTCATGGAGATTCATGGAGTTTCATAGGGATTCATGGAGGTTCATGGAGGTTCATGGAGATTCATGGAGATACATGGAGATTCATGGAGTTCATGGAGATTCATGGAGGTTCATGGAGATTCATGGAGATTCATGGAGATTCATGGAGATTCATAGAGATTCATGGAGGTTCATGGAGATTCATGGAGATTCATGGACATTCACGGAGATTCATGGAGGTTCATGGAGATTCGTTCATGGAGATTCATGGAAAATCATAGAGATTCATGGAGGTTCATAGAGATTCATAGAGAAACATGGAGATTCATGGAGGTTCATGGAGATTCTTGGAGGTTCATGGACATTCATGGAGATTCATGGAGATACATTCATGGAGATACATGGAGATTCATGGAGTTCATGGACATTCATGGAGATTCATGGAGACTCATTCATGGAGATACATGGAGATTCATGGAGTTCATGGAGATTCATGGAGCTTCATGGAGATTTATGGAGATTCATGGAGATTTATGGAGATTCATAGAGATTCATGGAGGTTCATGGAGATTCATGGAGATTCATGGACATTCACAGAGATTCATGGAGGTTCATGGAGATTCATGGAGGTTCATGGAGATTCATGGAGGTTCATGGAGATTCATGGAGATTCATGGACATTCACAGAGATTCATGGAGGTTCATGGAGATTCATGGAGGTTCATGGAGAATCATGGAGCTTCATGGAGATTCATTCATGGAGATTCATAGAGATTCATGGAGGTTCATGGAGATTCATTCATGGAGATACATGGATATTCATGGGGTTCATAGAGATTCATGGAGCTTCATGGAGATTTATGGAGATTCATGGAGATTTATGGAGAGTCATAGAGATTCATGGAGGTTCATGGAGATTCATGGAGATTCATGGACATTCACAGAGATTCATGGAGGTTCATGGAGATTCATGGAGGTTCATGGAGATTCATGGAGGTTCATGGAGATTCATGGAGATTCATGGACATTCACAAAGATTCATGGAGGTTCATGGAGATTCATGGAGGTTCATGGAGATTCATGGAGATTCATGGACATTGACAGAGATTCATGGAGGTTCATGGAGATTCATGGAGGTTCATGGAGATTCATGGAGGTTCATGGAGATTCATGGAGATTCATGGACATTGACAGAGATTCATGGAGGTTCATGGAGATTCATGGAGGTTCATGGAGATTCATGGAGGTTCATGGAGATTCATGGAGATTCATGGACATTCACAGAGATTCATGGAGGTTCATGGAGATTCATGGAGGTTCATGGAGAATCATGGAGCTTCATGGAGATTCATTCATGGAGATTCATAGAGATTCATGGAGGTTCATGGAGATTCATTCATGGAGATACATGGATATTCATGGGGTTCATAGAGATTCATGGAGCTTCATGGAGATTTATGGAGATTCATGGAGATTTATGGAGAGTCATAGAGATTCATGGAGGTTCATGGAGATTCATGGAGATTCATGGACATTCACAGAGATTCATGGAGGTTCATGGAGATTCATGGAGGTTCATGGAGATTCATGGAGGTTCATGGAGATTCATGGAGATTCATGGACATTCACAAAGATTCATGGAGGTTCATGGAGATTCATGGAGGTTCATGGAGATTCATGGAGATTCATGGACATTGACAGAGATTCATGGAGGTTCATGGAGATTCATGGAGGTTCATGGAGAATCATGGAGCTTCATGGAGATTCATTCATGGAGATTCATGGAGATTCATGGATATTCATAGGGATTCATGGAGGTTCATGGAGATTCATGGACATTCATGGAGATTCAAGGAGATTCACAGAGATTCATGGAGGTTCATGGAGATTCATGGAGGTTCATGGAAATTCATGGAGATTCATGGAGATTCAGTCACGGAGATTCATGGAGAATCATAGAGATTCATGGAGGTTCATGGAGATTCATGGAGATACATGGAGATTCATGGAGTTCATGGAGATCCATGGAGGTTCATGGAGATTCATGGAGATTCATAGAGATTCATGGAGGTTCATGGAGATTCATGGAGATTCATGGACATCCACAGAGATTCATGGAGGTTCATGGAGATTCATGGAGGTTCATTCATGGAGATTCATGGAGAATCATAGAGATTCATGGAGATTCATAGAGATTCATGGAGGTTCATGGAGATTCATGGAGATTCATGGACATTCACAGAGATTCATGGAGGTTCATGGAGATTCATGGAGGTTCATGGAAATTCATGGAGATTCAAGGAGATTCACAGAGATTCATGGAGGTTCATGGAGATTCATGGAGGTTCATGGAAATTCATGGAGATTCATGGAGATTCAGTCATGGAGATTCATGGAGAATCATAGAGATTCATGGAGGTTCATGGAGATTCATGGATATACATGGAGATTCATGGAGTTCATGGAGATTCATGGAGGTTCATGGAGATTCATGGAGATTCATGGAGATTCATGGAGATTCATAGAGATTCATGGAGGTTCATGGAGATTCATGGAGATTCATGGACATCCACAGAGATTCATGGAGGTTCATGGAGATTCATGGAGGTTCATGGAGAATCATGGAGCTTCATGGAGATTCATTCATGGAGATTTATGGAGAATCATAGAGATTCATGGAGGTTCATGGAGATTCATGGAGATACATGGAGATTCATGGAGTTCATGGAGATTCATGGAGGTTCATGGAGATTCATGGAGATTCATGGAGATTCATGGAGATTCATAGAGATTCATGGAGGTTCATGGAGATTCATGGAGATTCATGGACATCCACAGAGATTCATGGAGGTTCATGGAGATTCATGGAGGTTCATGGAGAATCATGGAGCTTCATGGAGATTCATTCATGGAGATTTATGGAGAATCATAGAGATTCATGGAGGTTCATGGAGATTCAAAGAGAAACATGGAGATTCATGGAGGTTCATGGAGATTCAGTCATGGATATTCATGGAGAATCATAGAGATTCATGGATGTTCATGGAGATTCATGGAGATACATGGAGATTCATGGAGCTTCATGGAGATTTATGGAGATTCATGGAGATTTATGGAGATTCATAGAGATTCATGGAGGTTCATGGAGATTCATGGAGATTCATAGGGATTCATGGAGATTCATGGAGGTTCATGGAGATTTATGGAGATTCCTGGACATTCACAGAGATTCATGGAGGTTCATGGAGATTCATTCATGGAGATTCATTCATGGAGATTCATGGAGAATCATAGAGATTCATGGAGGTTCATAGAGATTCATAGAGAAACATGGAGATTCATGGAGGTACATGAAGAATCATGGAGTTTCATGGAGATTCATTCATGGAGATTCATAGAGATTCATGGAGGTTCATGGAGCTTCATGGAGGTTCATGGAGAATCATGGAGCTTCATGGAGATTCATTCATGGAGATTCATGGAGATTCATGGAGATTCATAGGGATTCATGGAAGTTCATGGAGATTCATGGAGGTTCATGGAGATTCATGGAGGTTCATGGAGAATCATGGAGCTTCATGGAGATTCATTCATGGAGATTTATGGAGAATCATAGAGATTCATGGAGGTTCATGGAGATTCATGGAGATACATGGAGATTCATGGAGTTCATGGAGATTCATGGAGGTTCATGGAGATTCATGGAGATTCATGGAGATTCATGGAGATTCATAGAGATTCATGGAGGTTCATGGAGATTCATGGAGATTCATGGACATCCACAGAGATTCATGGAGGTTCATGGAGATTCATGGAGGTTCATGGAGAATCATGGAGCTTCATGGAGATTCATTCATGGAGATTTATGGAGAATCATAGAGATTCATGGAGGTTCATGGAGATTCAAAGAGAAACATGGAGATTCATGGAGGTTCATGGAGATTCAGTCATGGATATTCATGGAGAATCATAGAGATTCATGGATGTTCATGGAGATTCATGGAGATACATGGAGATTCATGGAGCTTCATGGAGATTTATGGAGATTCATGGAGATTTATGGAGATTCATAGAGATTCATGGAGGTTCATGGAGATTCATGGAGATTCATAGGGATTCATGGAGATTCATGGAGGTTCATGGAGATTTATGGAGATTCCTGGACATTCACAGAGATTCATGGAGGTTCATGGAGATTCATTCATGGAGATTCATTCATGGAGATTCATGGAGAATCATAGAGATTCATGGAGGTTCATAGAGATTCATAGAGAAACATGGAGATTCATGGAGGTACATGAAGAATCATGGAGTTTCATGGAGATTCATTCATGGAGATTCATAGAGATTCATGGAGGTTCATGGAGATTCATGGAGATTCATGGACATTCACAGAGATTCATGGAGGTTCATGGAGATTCACGTAGATTCATGGAGATTCATGGAGGTTCATGGAGATTCATGGAGATTCATGGACATTCACAGAGATTCATGGAGGTTCATGGAGATTCATGGAGATTCATGGACATTCACAGAGATTCATGGAGATTCATTCATGGAGATTCATGGAGAATCATAGAGATTCATGGAGGTTCATGGAGATTCATGGAGATACATGGAGATTCATGGAGTTCATAGAGATTCATGGAGCTTCATGGAGATTTATGGAGATTCATGGAGATTTATGGAGAGTCATAGAGATTCATGGAGGTTCATGGAGATTCATGGAGATTCATGGACATTCACAGAGATTCATGGAGGTTCATGGAGATTCATGGAGGTTCATGGAGATTCATGGAGGTTCATGGAGATTCATGGAGATTCATGGACATTCACAAAGATTCATGGAGGTTCATGGAGATTCATGGAGGTTCATGGAGATTCATGGAGATTCATGGACATTGACAGAGATTCATGGAGGTTCATGGAGATTCATGGAGGTTCATGGAGAATCATGGAGCTTCATGGAGATTCATTCATGGAGATTCATGGAGATTCATGGAGATTCATAGGGATTCATGGAGGTTCATGGAGATTCATGGACATTCATGGAGATTCAAGGAGATTCACAGAGATTCATGCAGGTTCATGGAGATTCATGGAGGTTCATGGAAATTCATGGAGATTCATGGAGGTTCAGTCACGGAGATTCATGGAGAATCATAGAGATTCATGGAGGTTCATGGAGATTCATGGAGATACATGGAGATTCATGGAGTTCATGGAGATCCATGGAGGTTCATGGAGATTCATGGAGATTCATAGAGATTCATGGAGGTTCATGGAGATTCATGGAGATTCATGGACATCCACAGAGATTCATGGAGGTTCATGGAGATTCATGGAGGTTCATTCATGGAGATTCATGGAGAATCATAGAGATTCATGGAGATTCATAGAGATTCATGGAGGTTCATGGAGATTCATGGAGATTCATGGACATTCACAGAGATTCATGGAGGTTCATGGAGATTCATGGAGGTTCATGGAAATTCATGGAGATTCAAGGAGATTCACAGAGATTCATGGAGGTTCATGGAGATTCATGGAGGTTCATGGAAATTCATGGAGATTCATGGAGATTCAGTCATGGAGATTCATGGAGAATCATAGAGATTCATGGAGGTTCATGGAGATTCATGGAGATACATGGAGATTCATGGAGTTCATGGAGATTCATGGAGGTTCATGGAGATTCATGGAGATTCATGGAGATTCATGGAGATTCATAGAGATTCATGGAGGTTCATGGAGATTCATGGAGATTCATGGACATCCACAGAGATTCATGGAGGTTCATGGAGATTCATGGAGGTTCATGGAGAATCATGGAGCTTCATGGAGATTCATTCATGGAGATTTATGGAGAATCATAGAGATTCATGGAGGTTCATGGAGATTCATGGAGATACATGGAGATTCATGGAGTTCATGGAGATTCATGGAGGTTCATGGAGATTCATGGAGATTCATGGAGATTCATGGAGATTCATAGAGATTCATGGAGGTTCATGGAGATTTATGGAGATTCATGGAGATTTATGGAGATTCATAGAGATTCATGGAGGTTCATGGAGATTCATGGAGATTCATAGGGATTCATGGAGATTCATGGAGGTTCATGGAGATTTATGGAGATTCCTGGACATTCACAGAGATTCATGGAGGTTCATGGAGATTCATTCATGGAGATTCATTCATGGAGATTCATGGAGAATCATAGAGATTCATGGAGGTTCATAGAGATTCATAGAGAAACATGGAGATTCATGGAGGTACATGGAGAATCATGGAGTTTCATGGAGATTCATTCATGGAGATTCATAGAGATTCATGGAGGTTCATGGAGATTCATGGAGATTCATGGACATTCACAGAGATTCATGGAGGTTCATGGAGATTCACGTAGATTCATGGAGATTCATGGAGGTTCATGGAGATTCATGGAGTTTCATGGACATTCACAGAGATTCATGGAAGTTCATGGATATTCATGGAGATTCATGGACATTCACAGAGATTCATGGAGATTCATTCATGGAGATTCATGGAGAATCATAGAGATTCATGGAGG